>CM031371.1:100604523-101204523 GCA_018208015.1 Medicago ruthenica
AAAAGAGAGAAGTGTGTGAGAGAGGGAGAGAGGAGAGAGAGAAGAAGGGAGGAGAGAGAGGAAAATCTTTAAAGAAAAAACAATCCTTAGAAATCTCATGTTTTCATGAAAGACTTTTTCATGCTAAAATTTCACTAGAAAATCCCACCAAATCCATCAAAATCCAATTTATTAAACAATCCTTCGAAATTTGCATGATTTTGAATACCACAAGACTTTTTTTAAGTGATAAAGAGTCTTGATTGAATACCACAAGACTTTTTTTAAATGACAAAGAGTCTTGATTGAATACCAAAGGACTTTTTTTAAGTTGCAAAGAGTCTTGATTGAATACCACAAGACTTTTTTGTGATAAAAAAGTCTTTTAAAATCTCTTAGAATCCTAATTCAATACACCCCCCTTAATCCCTCTATTTTCAAAATCACTATTTTAGTCTCCCAATTTTACATTTTTTTTGTTTTTTTAATCCCCCACTGTCATTAATGATGTTGTGTGTTGACTAATTAAGTTTTCATGTCATTAACAGAAATAATTAATTACATACAAAATGTAAAAACTAATTGATTAATAATTAAAAAAACAAAAATTGAATTAAATTATAATAAGAAAATGAATCAGGTTTGATAACATGAACCCTAATTTCTAATATCCCTAATTTCTTCAATCTCGATCTACTTTTTCTTTCTCATTTTTGTTTGTGTCAAACGAGAATGAAAACTACTTCACTTATTCGTTGTATACCCCTTCCATTATATCGCGGTTTGTGATGGGTATCTAGGCCAGATTAAGCAACTTACATGGTTGGAAGGTATCAATGAGTGGAACTTGTTTTGGGCGCAGCCAAGAAAACAGTGTGAGGTTTATGCTTTTTGCGGTTCGTATGGAAGTTGTACCGAGAACTCGAAGACATATTGTAATTGTTTGAGTGGTTATGAGCCAAAGACACTGTCTGATTGGGATTTGGAGGATCACTCAGGTGGGTGTATGAGAAAAACAAGGTTACAATGTGAGAGTTTTGATCGCTCTAATGAGATAAAGGACAGGTTCTGTGCAATCCCCGACATGAGAAGGAAAAGTAGATGGAGATTGAAAAAATTATGGATTTTAGAACTTAGGGTTCATGTTATCAAATTCATTTTCTTATTATAATTTAATTCAATTTTTGTTTTTTTAATTATTAATCAATTAGTTTTTACAATTTTGTATATAATTAATTTTTTCTGTTCAAAAAATGAATTGTAAACTTTTCTCAGCTTAAAAAACATGGATGTGGTGTACACTAAGAATCTGAGCCATGGCAAGCTAAAGTTGTATCATAAAGTCAGTTACATCAGTACTTCTCTGGTGTATAATATTTATGACTAAGTAAGACTTCCAAAGGAAACGGCAAGATTTCTCATGAATTTCATCTAAATTATCTAACCCTCTTTTCAAAAACATCAATAAAGGTTAATAGAATTCTACATATTAAGACTACCATGCCGTCATTTCTTTTTCAATTTTTACGAGTTGGCCAAGATAGTCCCTTCAATGACAAACTCGTTAATTTACGTAACAAGAAAAAAAGGGCATAATAGATTCATTTTCATGTAACCAATGTGAAAATTTATTTCTCAAACAAAAATTTCATGAGATAAACCACTTTCTCAAATCGTCTTTAGAATAATCAATTATACATTTCAACAGTAACTGGTGTTACCAAACATCATATGTATAAGCCGTAAAATTTAGAGGCTGAGGAAGAACCATACAACTGCACTACAAACATCTATCGATTGAACAAGTTTGAAAACATGAAGCGACGACTTGCACCATTTTGTGGTCTAACTGATGCAGCTTGAGGAACATCTTTGTGAGGCACCGTTTTCCGTACTTGCGCATGAGTTTCTGCTTCATGTTGGAACATCTTAACCAACTCTTGAAGCTCTAGTTTTCTCTCTACAACATTTTCTTCAATGATTGGTTTTTTCAGCCCAAGATAAAGCAATCCAATTCCAATTAGGACTACTCCCAACACAACTAAGACAACAGAGAAAAGAACAAACGCATAAGGAGTTGCTTCAGATCCAGGTATTCCATCCACATTTATGCCAAATAGTCCGGTAATGATGGAAAGGACAAGACCGCAACCCCCAAACACTCCCAAGTTATGTGTAACTGTGAGGCTTCTGTCCTAAAATAAGCAGCAGAGAATAGTCAGATTTTGGTTTAATTTCTTTTCCTAGTTGGAAGCAAAAAAGCAGATACCAGCGAGTGTGACTGCGAAATAAATCTTTTGCACACTTATACTGGTAAGTATTTGTATTCAGCTTATGAATATCAGATAAATGGATTCAATAAAACATTTGTAGCCAACTATTGTAGAGATTAAATTTAAGTGGTCGGTAAAGATTACAAAACCTGCAACCATGCACGGACCGCGCTTTGCATTACATCTTGGATCGTGAATAGGCGACCTCGAACTGCTTCTTGCTCCTCAATCATTTGCCTTGTACTCTTCATTACTCCAGCCAGCAATGATCTTGTTACATTTCCTCTCAACTGTTGAAGAAGTTCAAACACAATTTCCTCTCGTGCATGTAGTGACCATTTCACTCTTATAACCTACTAGGTCGTACGAGAAAGGAACGAGTGAAAAATTCCAATGAACACAATTAACATAATTACTATGGACCCAAAAATAATCTAAAAATCAGATTTATAATAAACACTTTAAAGTTACTTACTACAGCAGTGCAATCAGTTATTTTTTGTGATAAGTAAAGTTCTACTCTACAACATTCTTATATATTTAACAAGAGACTTATTATGGTGTCAAGAGAAATACCAACCAACTAAATGGAAAGAAAGAAGATATTGAAAAGACTGAACCAACCACATACAAAATAGCTGAGAAATTCATGATATAGCCCATTGGCTTCCAATTATGTTTTAATTTTATTTTTGTTACATTATTCATAACAATCCTTTTCTTTTCCTTCATAATTTCTGCAGCACTTTATGCTAACAAAAATTTATTAATAAAGAAAAAACAATTAGCAAAATAAATAGATCGAGAAGATGCACGAGGCGGGAAGTTGAATAATTTCTTAAACTTCAATACAACAATGTGAACCAAGGACTCGCAAGCATGCTATTAGCCAAAACAAAAACAAAGAAACATATTGCAACGACCAAATAAAACTTTTGTCCAGCATTATCAACACCAATACAATTTGTAAAACTAAATTAGAAGTTTATGGAAGATGCTCAACCAGTACAGCATTGGTCATTCTGTGGTCTGGAAATTTACCTGGGTTGATAGTCTTCTTATTTCCTGGTTCAATATTATAGTGAGCAGATGTAAATCCTCATGATTCCTCCTAAGAAGAAGGAAAGGAACATTGTATATCCAAATTATTAAAAAATGGATAAAATGACCACCTATGCTACAAAGAAATTCTTATGTTTAATGGTCCAAAGCACATGCAATCACCTGTTCATAAACATCAATTCAATTTCATCAGCAGCCCCAAAGATGTGTTTACGAAACAACCTGTGATATCATATGCATTAGTAACAAATAGAAAGATGGCAGTGCATATTAAAAAGTGATCCAAACTAAGTATGATTGAGAACAAAATAGAATGTTACAAATTAATTATTCACAGAGATTGAAAACTTCAATGACATCAAGAAAACTGATTAATATAGCCAATTAAATATCAGCATCAAAATTTTAAGAATAAGAAATCAATATGTCCAGTAAAATATTATATAAATATAGAGAAAAAGAAGGAAAAGATAGAATGATTTCAGTCTAAGTACTTCATATTGAGATAAGCTCAATAAGTCCACAAACTACTACTGGAGCTAAAGCCACACTGCCTATTACCCAGTCTGATACCCAAATACACAGCATTAATGAGGAAAATTCTAACTTTATGGAGTTCGTTCCAAGAACTAAAATACAGCCTTGTGAAGGAAGAATAAAAGAGGGGGAGGGATTCTAAATATCTACATTTAATTTCCTTCTTTTTGTTCTTTTCATGTTATGGCATGGATCTCTTAAACGAAGTTTTACTTTCATTACATGCATTTCACAGATCAACATGTCATGGGGGTCAAAGAGAAACATGTTTAATTAAAATAACTGACTTCACCTAGTGGTAAAAGACTTCTGTTGTTGTTGTTGAAGTAAAAAATATTAAGAATGGACGAACGACAAGATTATTTTTGAGGTCGCTTGCAGTATTCGTGGTCTATGTTTGGGTGAGTGTTTGATAAACGTGATATTGAATCAACTTGATTTTATAAAATTGAGTTTGAAGTGATTTATGCTACATGGTATTGGGGGCTATCATATGCCACATAGCAACGTTTCTTTTAAGCATGTCTACACTGAACTGTCAACTAGGAAAAGGAATAGTAAACTGCAAAGCTCAGGTTTCAACACTCTCAGAATCAAAGTCGACCTAAAGGCTATAAAGCATATTCTGAATTTCACTTCTTCATTTGATCACAATGTTATCCACCAAACCAGATTCTATACCCTCTTCCTTAAACAATGCTGAACCGGTAGATACTGCAATTTCATATATTCTTTCAAATTTGACAATATTCTTATGTTAGAATACTCATTAAGAAAAATAAACTTTTCTTTCCTTCATTCTGTGTATACTATAAATCTATAATCACATCCAGCTACCAATTGACCCTAGAAATAGTATATCAACATATAGAAGATTTAATATCAAGAATTGCAATCCTTCACCTTAATAAAATGTCTTGTCAAAGCAACACTCTTAATAATGTAGTTGAGGTGCAAGTTTAATTACTCCATTTAAGACTATATTTATCTTTTATATGAAAATCATACCGATGTAAAATACCAGTAGAAAAGGTAAAAGTAATTAAGTCAGAACTTAACAAAAAGCAAAGATTAATCATACAAATTGCAAAAACCAACAAAAGATTTTCTAAGTTGGAAACCAGATGTAAAGAATATTAACCTATCATCCCATCGTGCAAGACGACAAGCTAGGTGTGCTACAACCTCATGAATGCTGCATGGAATGTTAGCTCCTCCACCAGCCAGAAGTTCCTGCCAAACACAGTTGAAGGTAACTAAGGATAAAAATAAAATAAAAAATAATGCTTTCGGCAAAATAATTGTCTTAGTAACTTAGTGAAGCTAACTAACCTGAACTTCTAAAATACCTAACACATTGATGTTTGATGCAGAGCCCTTAACATGCAAAACTGTCACCAGAAAGTTTTGTGCCTGCCATGCTCGTAATACAATGGGAATGTCATCTTCCTCAACAAATGGATCGCCTGCAGACTGCCCTAGAAGTTCAAACAGTAATCCACCAGCGACTCGAACAGGAACCTGTCAATCAAAAACTTATTTCTAAATTTGAATGTCATCGCAACGGTTCACTGAATCATTGATTTTACTGAAAGAAACATAGCAACCAAGAAGGTGTCAGGCAGGACCCAAGAAACCACGAGATGTATCTAAGGACACATTGGCAAATATGCCTGCTCCCGTGGTGGAATGGGCTCAAACGTGCAACCAGAGTGAAGCTCCAAAATTTAGCTTCATAATATCACGACAAAATTGACTTTGTGACACGAGAATATTAGAATTGACGCGGAACCAAACGAATGCAAAATGGTAAAAGTAAATTCGAGTTCTTTTAAAATAAAAATTTGTGAGTTTCAATTTCATGTATAACTAATAACTAGTTTATTTACCTCATACAGAAGGTGTTTCATTCGATCGCTTATTAACCTGCTTTCATCATGCAAAGCAATGCTAATAGCAGGATGTAACCACTGAGAACTAGCAAGCCATGTAGTAACATATGGATGAGCAGCATCCAAATGACACCACCAGATTGGACCCACTGGCCTTTCCCAGTAAGGAGTTGCTACATCTGCAACCGGAACATCACTTTCATCATCAGCGAAATCATGTGGCTGTGATGCCCAGCTAGCATCACTATGCACAGCCTGGACAAGTTCAGAAACTCTGGCCCAACCAATTGGTTTCCAGTAACTTCTTGGAAGACCCTCTTTGCCAAAACAGTTATTGTTATCGAAATCTTCGAGATCCAACCCTCCAGTTGATTCATCGACAGGTAAAGGTAATTCATGAAAGCCACTTCTACTAGGACTTCTTTTCAAATGATTAATTTGATTGCTTTGAAAACCCTTCTTCTGGGCAACTTCTTTAACTGCTGCTGAGGGATGAGTCTTCCGAGATCCGCGGATAAACTCAAAAGCACAAATAAGTCCGTCAGTCCAAAGTTCCCTAGTCTGCAAGTTATCCTTGGTGGAGCAATGGACTTTATGATTCCCTTGGTCCTTCGCTTCATTTCCAAATGAAGCTGAATAATCTTCATTGGCAACTTGCCTATCATACTCAAGCAAAGGAACCAAAGCCTCAACTACCATTGATGCGACAGTCACGAATCGTTGAAAAATGTGTCCGATCACTTCTAAATGGGACTACTTAAAACGCTACAAAATCACTGAAACACCACAAACAAAAAATGCATAGCTATAGTAAGTATTTCATTACACACAACACAACAGAACAAACCTAATCAAGTAGAAAAATAACAAAATGAGAAATAATTTTTGAACAACCAATTTTATACAACTGCGACAACTATTTTATGTGGCTAATTACATTTAGGTTAATTGATATACAGGTGTTAAAACTCATTAACCATCTATGTAACTTCGTTAGCCATGAAATTGTACATGATTAAACATAATTGTCAGGCATTCAAATCTACATGTAGTTGAAAAATGAAAAATTATGGTTAATCACATCCAAATTCATGATCACCGAAGTTATATAGATGGTTATTGAGTTTCAACACATGATATATCTGATCGTAATCTATGAAGCACGAATTACATAATTCAATGTAATGGTGGCGGATACGACACATGTCGGACACTGGACATGCTTTGGTACTAATTAATGATCTATTTGAGCTGTTTTAACCACTTAATAGCGAAAGTGTCAAATTTTAGTTGTTCAAATAACACAAAGAGTGCAAAATAGTCCAATCCAAGAACCAACACATTATTTTGATCTCACTCACTCACTCACTCTTGAAGAATGTATTGAAAAAGAGTGTAATGGTAACATTCCTCGAATAAGGAACAAGAAATGATTTCTTTAGCGAGAATGAATGAATCATAATAATAACTCATAAGGTAGAAGGTTTACCTTTGAATTTGGAAGCAAAAATGGAAGGGAGAACGATGTAATTGAAAACGGAGAATGCATAGTTTGAAATTGAATGATGCGGAGCGAAAAGACGAAGAGAACCGCAACGGAAATCAAATCAAATCCTCTACGTAATGCCAAACTAATAGATTCTGCCGCTTAATAAAACACACTGTCCCAAAAGTTATCAAAAGATACTAAAATTAACACTAAATTACACTTTCTTCCCTTAAAAAAAGTTTTTATTACACGCCTCTCATTAAAATTAATGTAAATAAACTCAATTGTATTTTTTTTCCTCAAATATCTTCTAAGCACGAGTGCACATTATCCCTCAAATCTTATAGGACATAAATGGACAGCAAATTATCCATAGAGTTTTAACATTATTACATTTTTTAAGTTGGATTCGAATCCATAACATTTATTAAGTTTACCCAATAGCATGTAGTTATTAGATGAGAAGAAAGAAGAAAGTGGTCGCGAGGTTTGGACAAAATATTTAGACACACATAAAAGAAAAACTACAAAAAGAAAACAAGTAAATAATTAAATCAAGTACTCTCTCTCAGGTCTCAATTATAAGCAAATTTTCAATTTTTAGGTTCATTGAATAAATAATGTATGTGGTCATTATCACATACTTCATTAATTCAATGAACCTAAAAATTGAAAAATTGTTTAGAATTAAGACCGAAGAAAGTATAATTTTATGTGTGTGTTAACAAAGGGGATATACTGAGAATTTGAGTACCGAGTGTGCCTCCTAAATAGTAGTGGGAATAGGTCGGACGAAATTGGCCTGAGCCTGACCTTTTTGAAGGTCTGTCAAGCCCAAAAGCATATTTAAAAGTCTACTTTATATTAAGACCTAAACTCTGATCTTCTAAGTAAGTCATTTTTATAAAGTTCTAGAGACGATCTTCGTCAAATAAACGACAAGAATGTTGTAAACGGGATATTTTTGCAGAAAATAATTGTTCAAATGATTATCATCATAGTTAAAGGAAATGATAGGATAAAAGGAATCAAGAGGATAAAATGGATTGTATTATACTCAATGCAACTATCTTCTAAAATTTACTAAATTTTTTTAAAAAAATGCTAATATAAAGTATTTTCTTTAAATATAATAAATATTAATGTATCATTATGGCAACGTAAAATTTCATCTTTATTGAAAATGTTAATTACATAGAGGTATTGAAAATATTAATATTAATTTTAAATTCTATATTGTGTATATGTGTCTGTGTGTGTATATAGGTCGGCATGTTAGGCTTGATATACTTCTTTATACGTCCAAGCCTGGTCTATTTAAGTAAATAGGCTTTTTAAAAAGCCTAAGCCTTGATCATTTACTAAAAAGGCTAGGCTACGCCGGATCTTAAATAGGCCATCGGCCCCTGTCGGGCGTCTTGACCTATTCCCGCCGCTACTCTTCAAGAAGCAAGAGAAGAGAAATGGAGTTTGTTAATTCATTGATAAAATATCATAAAGGAAGTACAATGATTAAATAGAAAAAGAGATCCTTCCAGGTGAAATAATTGTGTAACAGTTAAGATCAACGACTCAACCTTAGCCTTTTAGAACTAATTCTCTGATCACTTTTAGGGTGTGTTTGGATGGAGGGTTTAGGAGGAAAAGGGATGGGAAGATTTACTTTTCATTTTTAAATTACGGACACTATGAAATGTTTTTTAGAAAGTTAACATATTAACATATGATAAACGATCATATAATACTTCAATCACACTTAGGGTCCGTTTGGTGCTCATGATAGGAAGACATGAGATGATAAAACTATCATATCTTGGTTCAATTTGTTGTTTGGTGCGTCAATAGGAAAGGATAACTTAAACCCATTTATAATCATATGATACTCACCCTTTGTTATTTTTATCCTTAGTTTTTTGTGGGTTAGAATTATCATATCACGATTAGCACTAAAATGCTTATTTTGCCCCCTCTCTCAATTCATCGCTCATGTTCTCTATGTTCTCCATCCATCGACCTCTACCTCTTCCTACATAACTTTTCAACTTCATATCTTCTATTTGTTACAGATCTGACCCCAATTCCACCCTACAATCACTTTTTCCACAATCTGCTTAATTGTTTGTTTCTTTCTTTCTTGATTGTCTATTTTGTATTCAAGTCAAATTTGAAAAGAGATGAAACAAAGAGTTTTGGAATTTCGTATTATTTTCAACAGAGACAACAATTAGTTTGATCAAGAGCTTGGATTGTAATTGTAAATTTTTTATAGATTGTTGTTGGTGTATGAATTTTTTTGCAGGTTGAAGTTACACAAAGAAGTTTTGATAGAACTTTGTAATTAAAGAAGAAAGAAGACAATAAACAATTTTTTTAATCGAAGAAGTCATGATTTTTTTAATTGAACTTTAAGAATGAAGATTATGGCACCCCTAGAAAAAGAAAGAAGAAGATTGACAATAATAGTTTTGTATCTAATTAATAATAACTTAATTATATTTAATTATATTTAATTATAATTAATTACAAGGTTACTTATGTCATTTAATTGTGATATATATGATATTATGTTTGTTATCATGTGTGCAACAAACATTTGATAAGATAAATGTTTATCATGTCCATATCATTTCCTATCTTTATCCAGTATCATATATCTATCATATCATGTGCACCAAACGTGCTCTTAATTTATAACGTTGTTATATATTCCATAATTTAAAAAAGAAAATCAAACTCTCCTCTCCATTACCTTCTTAAACCTCCAATCCAAACACACACTTAAGACCTTAGCAGGGAGCTTGATAGTGTGATTGGGACTGTTGTAGATTGGACTTGCCTCATAACTTGTTCCTTAATTCGAGGTGTCTTCTGTAGTAGTAGGTAGGGGTGGGCTTGGTTCAGTTAACCATAAAAACCGAACCGAACCGAACCGAATTGTTGAATTGGTTCGGAATAACCGAACCGAACCGTTTAAGATTTGGAACTAACCAAACTGAACCAAAATCATGGTTCGGTTAACCGTTTCGTAACATAATAACCGAACCGAACCGAACCAAATTTAATATTTTGAATTTTTTAGTCCTTTTGCGAATTTAATTGTTTTTTGTTCTTTTTTAATGTAATTGCATGATACTTTCCTTTCATTAGAATGATTAATATTGTTCAAGTGCATAAAATGGTTCATGGTAATTGTTTGAACCTTAAACGGTTAACCGTTTTGTTACCTCATTAATTTACTATCATTTAATTGTGTGATTTTAGTTAAATGAAAGAAGTTGTGTTTGACATTTCAAACTGTAACTTGTGTTTACTATATGTATGTGTTTGCATTAAACCAGAATTTTAGACATCAATTAGACACAATTAAATAAGTTTTTATATATGATTAAGCCAGATTTTGACATGTTTAAACCAGAATGTTAAAGATGCATCAAACTAGAATTTTATACATGATTAAAACCAGAATTTGAAACGATTAAACAAGAATTTTAGAATTGCATCAAAACAGAATCTTATACACATGATTAAACCACAATTATATAGATCAAACTAGAGTAATGGCGTAATGAAAACCATAATTACATCAGTTCTACCAATATTAGTGACTTGGGGGTGAGGACAAAACTGCAACAAAAGTAAAAATTGGGGGACAAGGCATAACTCAAGTACAAGGGGTGCAAGAACCGAGCAAGATTACAACGGTTTACAAGGCATAAATCCCTATGAAATTGCATGATTACAGGCTCAAATATAGCCAACCACATACTCAAGTTATATCAAATATCCCCTTTGATCCATTCATCACATTCTGCTGCCAATTCACCACTCCAAAACCAACCATAAACACAGATATATGCAGCACAACAACAATCAGCCAACAGACTAAACCATACCCAACCACACCTGCCATTCCAACGTTTCTCAGAGAACGAAAAAAACCAACTTCGACACATACCGTGTTTTCAATTTTCATCATCTAAGTGACCAATTCTTGAGATGTTATCTCTACAAAAAAAAAGATATATATTAACCAAAGCTGAAAATATGAATCAAAATACACAAGTGCACAACATTAACAATATAGATACAAGTAAATTTACCTTTCTCCAATCTATGGATCTCATCAAGGTCCTCTTTTTAAGAGCTCAATGCAACACATTTTAATATGCATGATAGTGCCTATGTTGATGAAAATGGTTTTTGTTTGCTGGCAGTACAGTTAGTTATATTTGTCATAATCACAGAGTTGCTGAATCTTTGTCTTTCTCTAGTAACATTGTATCTAATGAACAATTTTATTGTTATCAAGGCATCTGAAATGAAGTTGCAGGAAACCATCAGACAAACTGAAGTCTGATGCATACAGAGATTCATTCCCAGACAAACTGAAGTTGCAGTTTTATTTACGTACGCATCCAAATCGCTTCAAAGATTTTAGAGGCAATTTTGACAACAAGAAAAAACTTTGCAATCTGAACATGAAGGTATAATGCACAACAAAAATGCTTACAAGTCTTTACTGCAGCAAACTCTGCAGGAACAATAAAATTGGCTTTTGGAGTATATTGTATCTAAAAGGTTTAAAAATTAACAGAACAAATGTTACTCAGATAGACAAAGTAGGCACTGCTATTTGCATTAGCCTTATTTTACAAGGTCTTCCTGACTTGACCAACATTATTGCAGCATAAGGCAATGATGCTTACTAAACCATCACTAATACACTCTCAAATTGTAATGCCTCATGCAATTTTTGTAGCTCAATCCCATTAAAATTCTCTCATGTGATATTTAATTGACAAGTATAAGAGATATGTGGCTTCAAAATCAAACAATAAGCAATCAAATATGATTTATCATATCACATTTAACTCAACTTCAGCAACAACACTATGAGAATAAAAAACCCCAACAACATGGAAAGTAGACGTGTTTGTAAATAGAAAGAGTAAAACTAGAAAATAAAATTGATAAAGTAAGATCCATATTATCATCAAAGTTTCAACCATGGTACCTCAATTTTATTCACATATACCACAACAAGCCAGCATAGTTTCTTGATCTGGCACATTTGTTTATATCACTAATTCTCTTTAATTATCTTTTTCAACTACATTTTTCCAACCAGATGGAAATCTTATTTCACGTGGCAAGTCCAAAATCAAAATTTCAGCAATAAGAGCTCAATGCAACACATTTGTGATTTTGCGTGATTACAAGTTTTCAGCTCAACACAATGCTAGAAACACAAAAATCTTGCATGCCCATTTGCTTAAAACTCATTATTTACAATCTGGTATCTTTTTCATGAACTCATTGATTGGTTTATATTGTAAATCTTCTGATATGGTTTGCGCTCATAAGCTGTTCGATACAATTACTCAACCAAGTATTGTTCGATACAACCCATTGATCAACCAACAAATGCATAACATTTCAAAATAAAACAAACAACAGATCTATGAGAAAAACGGGCAAGGACACAAAAATTGAAACTAAAAATTGAAAAATAGAAGAAACCCAGAAACGAAAAACGAGAATGAAGATGAAGAGAAAGAGAAAAATACCTGAAACGATCCCAGAAGAGGTGAATTTGATTGAAATTGAAATGAAATTAGGGATTAATTGAAAAGGAATTAGGGTTCATGATTTTTATGTGAAAAGGAATTAGAGTTTAGAAAAGAAATTCAAATCTGATAAGTGATAAGTAATTTGTATGATTAATTGAGTTGTAATGGTTCGGTTCGGTTCGGTTCATAACAATTAATTAAGTTTAATAACGGTTCGGTTCGGTTAATTAACTGTCTTCAAAATAATGGTTCGGTTCGATAACCAACATAATGGTTCAGTTAATTTTAGTATGGTTCGGTTCGGTTAACCGGTTCGATTTGGTTTTTGGTTCTTTTTGCCCACCCCTAGTAGTAGGGGTGCGCATAACAATACCTTCGCCATCAAGGACAACCTTGCCCTCAAGGTTCTGGGTAGAGGAAAGTGATCCCAATCTACCTGCGTCGATAATAATCATAACTATGACAGGGTGGCCTATGATGGTGTTGATAATACGAAATATATCAGAAGCTTCGTTAGCTGAGAGACTGTGGAAACTGGATTGTAAGGGAGTTGAATCGATATCGAGAGCGTGAGCCTCCGCCTCCAATTTCAAGTTTGTTGGGACTGATTCTTCAGAGTCAGAAATCATGAGGAAGAGACGGCCACAACAATTGTATTATCGATCGGGACCATTTTGGCCTTAGAGAGATGACATAAATAAGGATTTCCCGGTGGTGTTGGAAGAAGTCTCGTAGAAGAATGAGATGCACATGGCTACTGTGACGCACATTCGATGATCGGAGGAAGCCTGGAACGACCGGTGCGCTGCATATCTAGTAAGTAACTTGTCCTCATGTAACCAAGCTAAACCTGCTGCCTGAGAAATGAAGGAAGGTCATGGCGGAGATCCATTTTCAAGCCGGAGAAGAAACATCTTAACAGATATGGGGGGAGAGAGAACCACAATATGATTTGCAATCGACTCGAATTCAACTAAATGTGCTGAAATTGTGGTGGTTTGGGTGAGTTTGAAGAGGTTACCGCGCACATCATCATACGTCGTTGGTGTGAAACGAGTTTCCAAGGCGAGTCACTTATATTTATAGA
This sequence comes from Medicago ruthenica, assembly GCA_018208015.1. Classification (NCBI taxonomy): domain Eukaryota; kingdom Viridiplantae; phylum Streptophyta; class Magnoliopsida; order Fabales; family Fabaceae; genus Medicago; species Medicago ruthenica. The sequence continues at coordinate 100,618,413 of CM031371.1, forward strand.
CCATGTGATCTTTCAGCTTAGCCGGGAGCTTGATAGTGCGATTGTTCCTGTTGTGGATTGGGCTTGCATCATTAATTGGTTCCTTTGAGGTGTCTTCTGTAGTAGCAGTAGTATGGGTGCACATAACAATGTGCCCAAATATTATTATTTGAGATTTTGACCAACTAAATATTTCTCTTGAGATTAAATGTGCATGTTTGGTATGAAGGGTTTTGGAGCGGAGGAGATAAGAGTATATACCTTTTCTCTTTTAGATTACAAACACTATAAAATATTTGCACTTGAGTGTAGAGAATATACAATTAAATAAAAACAATGTAAATATTGCAGTATATCATAATTAATTAGGATATTGTAAAAATAATGATCCTTAATTTGCCCACTTTAAACCTAAAATCCAAACCCCGAACCTTTTTTTTATAGAATCCAAACCCAAACATTAACATTTTAAAAAAGCCATAATAGTTCTTTAAAAAAAAACCATAATAGTTAAAAAAAAATTGGTGGCATGAAGTTTTTTTTTTAGGGTAGCATAGAGTTTTTTTTAAGGAAGGGTAGCATAGAGTTTTGTTATTCACGTTAAAATATTTAAATATAAAAATGACATGTCATTAAATAATTAGATTTTTTAATTTAATAAAAAATAATTACTTTTTTTAGGGGAAAAAATTACATGTTGAATATCATGCCCAAAAATATTATACGATAATAGCGTATAATTGTGAGTGTATATTTTTATCATTTGTTATATATACATTCTTTCAAAAAAAAATTGTTATATATTGTTATAGATATAGATATAATATATGGTTTTCAATATAACAAATCATACATATGGTTTTCAATCCTTTCAATGACACCAACAATAATATAACACTATCGTCTCTTCGAAGACATTCGATAAAATTGGAATGATAGAGGGAACAATATAACCTTATTCTTTTATATATTGTCGTAGATGTAGATTGCAACAAACTTATTTTGATCTCCTTTCATATCGATTAAACATTTATTTTTATTTCATATTTAATAATTTTATCCAGACTTTTTTAATTTTCATGTCGAACTCCAGGTTACTAGATTTCATTTCCCCTAAGGATCAGAAAGTTAACAAAAAAAAAACTAAAAATCTACCGTAAACAAAATCAAATAAAGTATTTGCACAACACCTATATATTTAGATTAACTTTTCATATAGAAACATTTTTTTTTAAATATTTCATATAGAAACATAAATTGTAAATTATATGAAATTTATTTTTGTATGAATGAACTTTTATTTAATTTTTATTCACGACTCTCCGTATAGAACTAAATAAATTGTAATTCAAAGATATATAGAAACAAACTAGCAAATCCTAACTTCACAAAAAAAAAAATCAATTCACCAAAAAAAAACTAATGAATCCTACAAATACTCCTTTTTTTTTTTAAGAATCTTACCTATGCAGCTCCAATACCTGACACGATACGAATACGATACGATACTGATAAGGTGATACCATAAATTTTTCAAAACTCCCGATACGGTACGACCTCGAGACGTTATTAAAAAATTAAATTTAAAATTAATAGTATAAATGCACAATGTATAAACATAACTAAAAATGATAATAAACAACACACACATTAATGAAAATGATCAAAACAAATGACAATTACATATTGTTTCTGCACAAACTAGAATATAGTTAAACATCATTAGTACCATCCAAAGAGAACACTCTTAGTACTATCAAAAAAGGATATCATTGTCTAATGTTGACTACTTAATAGTTAACACTAATTGAGATTGAAAACAAATGATTTAAAAACAAACAATTTTTTTTCCAATTAGAGAAAAGAAGAGAAGAAGATATTAAAGGGAGAAGAACAAAAGAAACATAGCATTAGAGAGAAGAGAAACAGAGTAGAACTCACAGAAGTGTTGATGGAGGCAACCGGTGATGTTGATGTTGAGATTGAGTTAATCGGTGATAATGGTTAGAAGAGGGAATAACTAGCGCTCAGTGGTGACGAGGAACCATATTTGTTTGGGGTTAGAAGAGACAATATGTTTTTGATAGCGTTGTCGGTCTTTATGTATTTTTATTTCTTACTCTTTTATTATTTTTTTAAGGGAAATATGTAAGCAGAAGTATAGGTGTCGGAGTATAAGTTAACCGTATCGGAGTATAAGTTAGTTGTATCTGACACGTATCGGTCAATTTTTTCAAAAAAAATAAATATTAATTGGCCGCTACTTCTTTGATACACGTATCAAAACGTATCAAGATGTATCGATATCGAATAGATATCAGACACGATTCTTTACCATTTTTAAAGTATCGGGGCTTCTGAGAATCTTACCAATATTCTGATAAGTATTCAAATTCAAATCCTAAAATTATTTGGGAAATTCTTGTTTACCCATCAATAAAAGGTGAATAATACTACCTATGTTGAGTTGGTCCAATCAAAACAATGTATTTATATAACATTAAAAATAATAAAAAAGCAAACAAATAACTTTAATTGGTGTCAACTCAGCATGAGTTGTGTTACCCACCTTTTATTGATGGGTACACAAGTTGTCACCAAAATATTTTATTTTAAATTAAGAAACAAACTTGGCATAATATTCTCAATCAAAAAGATAAGGACAAAAATTTAAACAAACTTAAGCGTAACACACTCTGCTATATTCCAGCAAATCCTTCTCCATAAACCACTCTAAACTCTCCAAATCCCTTTACTATAAATAGAAAGAGCATGTTAACCTAGGAAAAAACAAATCAGGAAAGCGACTTCATTAACAATCGCAAAATAAAATCCAAACACTCAACACAACCACACTTTTCTCTCATCTTCATCGTAAAAACATGGCTTCAGAACCCCATCGACGTGCCGTTCACGGCGACGTCGAAAACTCCGATGAACAACTCGAGGAGATTTCCGTTGAAAAAGGGTTTGAAGGAAAATCTGTTCCTACGTGGCAGAAACAGGTTACGGTTAGGGCTATATTCGTGAGTATCATGTTGTCGGTGATGTTCACGTTCATTGTCATGAAGCTGAATCTCACAACTGGGATTATTCCTTCTTTGAATGTTTCTGCTGGGTTGTTAGGGTTCTTCTTTGTCAAGACATGGACCAAGTTGCTTGAGAAAGCGGGTTGGCTTAATCAACCTTTTACCAGACAGGAGAATACTGTTATTCAAACTTGTGTTGTTGCTGCTAGTGGAATTGCATTCAGCGGTAATTTATTACTCTAATTACTCCTTTTTTTTTTTTGTTTTGTGTTAAAGTTTTAATTTTTTGAAAAAAAAAGATTTGATTTTTATGTTTGATTTGTGAAATGAATTGGATTGGGGTTACTGGGTTAATATAGGTTTCTGGTTTTTTGGATTTCTTGCATTGCTTTGCATGTGTTTTTTGTTTAGTGTATCATGGGGTGGGTCCCACTGTCAATAGGATAGTGACCAACACAAAATCTTTGTGTTTTTGTGTTGGTGGTCCCTTCACCCTTCCTGTTGCTAGTTGAAAAGTATGTATTTTTAATTTAATTTAATTAGGAGTCAATATATTTTTAATGGTATTTGTGTTTCTTTGATTCCATCAAGTTTTTTTATATTATAAGGATAAGTTAGTTTTGAAGCTTATTGGATAATTAAGTGTTTGTAGCATGATAAGTGATTATGTAATAGTTATTTTTAAAGATTAAGCTATAAGCCGTTTCTATAAGAAAATTTAAAATAAAGTCAAACTATTTTCAATTAAGCTATAAGCTGTCATAAATAATCTCACAACTGATATAGTGCTTATATCAATAGATAAGAATGCTGTGCAAAAAGTCCTTTTCTTAAGCTATCATAATCATAAATGTTTAAGAATTAGTAATTTACACGACAAGTAATACTATATAAACATAAAGGTTAGTAATACGATAGAGTTTGAATGTTTTGAATATTTTTGTCATGCCAACTTGCTCTTTTACCCTTCTTGAGAAATGTTGTGCAAACTAAAACTTATGTGCTAGTAGTACTACCTCTGTGGTCTATCATAATTTTTAAGTTGCAATTACTTCAATTCTATTCAATGTGGATTCTCATTGGAATGAGTGCAACCTCAATTTCTAATTGAACTCTGAGTTGGATAAATGTTTTATGTTCTAAAAGTTAATTGCAGTTCTGATACAATGACCTTATTTGTTGTTGACAAATCTTTTACTTGATTTGCTTGTGTAGGTGGGTTTGGTAGCTACTTGTTTGGAATGAGTCCAACTATTGCAAAACAAATTCCAGAAGCTGGCACTGCCGATGATGTTAAGAGTCTTGGTTTAGGATGGATGATTGCATTTCTATTTGTTGTTAGCTTTCTTGGTCTCTTTTCAGTGGTTCCACTCCGAAAGGTACACTAACTTGTTGCATCAAATAATCAATACAATGTATTGATAGGAAGAAAAAAATAATAATGTAACTGACTGTCATACCTTAAATAAAATGTAACTTGCACCACTACAATATAGGCCTTTTTAATTATTTGAATTTTGTATTGGAATATTTGCTTGCATGACATACATCTTTTCTATGAATGAACTATATTTTAAAAATACCAGCAATGTCTACAGTTTGATTGCGGTTTCGTCCTGGTTCAATCAATTTACAACAATTGAACATGCTTGGACTCTGCTGTGATGTTTGAATCAATTTTTAAAACATGGGAATGACTCCAAGTTCTTTGGTTATTGCATGTTGAATTGACATTTAGTTTTAATGTTCCCTGTTGCAGATTATGATTGTTGACTTCAGATTGACATATCCAAGTGGTACCGCAACAGCTCATCTTATCAACAGCTTCCATACATCAGAAGGTGCCAAATTAGCAAAGAAGCAAGTACAAGCACTGGGAAAGTTCTTCTCCTTTAGCTTCTTGTGGGGTTTCTTCCAATGGTTTTTCACTGCTGGTGATGCTTGTGGATTTACAAACTTTCCCACATTTGGTCTAGAAGCCTATCAAAGGAAGTACGTGACTCACCTTTATTTTATTAATGATAGAATTAAAAAAGGAATTAACAAAGGATGCATTTGGATTATAAACTATACAGTATAAAAGCAACTGAAACCTCTATGTTCTTGGTGATAGCATGATGAGTTAGCAACTTTTTTAGATAATATTGCTGTGATAAAATAGATTAATCTGTATTTTAGTTCCTTTTCTTTTATTTAACATTTATTATTTATTTATGTACATAACAGGTTCTACTTTGATTTTTCTGCTACCTATGTGGGGGTTGGGATGATATGTCCATATATAATCAATATTTCGCTGTTGATTGGTGGAATTCTTTCATGGGGTGTCATGTGGCCTCTCATTGGTGCTAAAAAAGGAGATTGGTTCCCCGCTGATCTCAAAGAAAGCAGCTTACATGGTCTTCAAGGTTACAAGGTATGTTGTCTTTCTACATTTCAATTTTTTATTTATTTAAATTGTAGGCGAAAATCTACTATTTTGACAACGTATAACACAGTTAATTGGATTGAAACAAGTACAAAACTGGAATTTGGACATATTCTGATGCAATAGATCTTTTTCAATGTGACTGGTTGGTAATGTATTCTTTTGGTATTTTTCTAATTGTATTCTCTTTAAACTACAGGTTTTCATAGCCATAGCAATGATTCTTGGTGATGGTCTATACAACTTTGTGAAAGTTCTTAGAACAACTCTTTTAGGTTTGTATAAGCAATGGAAGAAAAAAGACAAAGGAGCAGAGTCTGATGATCCAAATGCTCCTCTCTCACCTGCACTTTCATTCGACGACAAGCGCAGAACCGAGATGTTCCTCAAAGATCAAATCCCCTCCTGGTTTGCTATCGCAGGCTATGTCATAATTGCTATAATCTCAATCATTACCATCCCCCACATTTTCCACCAGCTAAAGTGGTATCACATCATTTGCATTTATATCATTGCACCCGCATTAGCCTTTTGCAATGCCTATGGTTGTGGACTAACAGATTGGTCCCTTGCATCTACCTACGGAAAATTAGCCATCTTCACTATCGGTGCTTGGGCAGGTGCAGCCAACGGCGGTGTCCTAGCCGGTTTAGCAGCATGTGGTGTCATGATGAACATTGTTTCAACAGCTTCTGATCTTATGCAAGACTTCAAAACAGGTTACATGACACTGGCTTCGCCGAAATCCATGTTTGTGAGCCAAGTTATTGGAACTGCTATCGGATGTATTATATCGCCTTGTGTTTTCTGGCTATTCTACCATGCTTTTGGTACTCTTGGTCAACCTGGTTCAGCATACCCTGCACCTTATGCACTCGTTTATCGAAACATGGCAATACTAGGTGTGGATGGATTCTCAGCTCTGCCGAAAAACTGCCTCGTACTTTGCATCATATTTTTCATCGGTGCCATAATTATTAATTTTGTTCGCGACTTGGTTGGAAAGAAATACGCCAAGTTTATTCCAGTTCCTATGGCTATGGCAATACCATTTTACATTGGAAGCTACTTTGCTATTGATATGTGTGTTGGAAGCTTGATATTGTTTATTTGGCAGAAGGTTGATAGGGCCAAGGCCGATGCATTTGGATCAGCTGTTGCTTCTGGTTTGATTTGCGGAGATGGAATTTGGTCACTTCCTAGCTCTTTTCTTGCTCTTGCTGGAGTGCAGCCACCTATTTGCATGAAATTCTTGTCTAGAGCAGCGAATGCTAAGGTTGATGCGTTCTTAGAATCTTAAAGTTGACCTATTGGATCTCAGACACAACAACCTGCAACCACTTTACAATCTGTTTGCTTCTCAGACACAAACAATGGAAAACAATTCACAGCCTACTGTACATACAACAGCTCAAAGGCAACCAGCTAAAACCATTTCACAACCATCTGCTGTACAGAAGAAACAAGCTTCAACCAACTCCAAGTCACAAACAACTACAAGCAAAAAAACAGCTACAACCAGTTCACAAACAACTGCAAGCAAGTTGCAAAACAGGTGCAACCAAGTCACAAGCATATGCATCTGCTCAACCATCAGTGCACACAAACAATAGACAGAAACTGCCATTTATAAGGGATAAGGAAGCTGCAACACAACCACATTCAACTTGAAGACCTTTATGGAGTTTTTAGGCTATTGTTATTTTGATTATTTGAAATGATGTAATTTGATGATTTGGTGTCATTTTGATAATGTTTATGTAATTGAGAACCTTGTCTTTTATACCTTTTGATGAATGTTTATGTAAATGAGAACCTATGGTTATATACCTTTTGAATTGATCTTAACATTTTGGGTAGTCTCAAATTATAAGTCGTTTTGCTCATTTCGCACGTATTAAAAAATGTAATTAATTTTGAATGAGAAAAATATAGAGTTGTTTTACAAAGTTGTTCTTAATAAATGATATGAGAAAAATAAATTAAAGAATTGAAAGAAAAGAGTATTAAATAATTAAGAGTATAATAGGAAAAGCGACATTAATGTTTCAAAATCAACAAAAAAAAATATGTTTAATTGTTATTGTAAAGCGACTTACTCCCTCCGTTTCAATTATAAAATTATAAAAAAAAAAAAAAAAAACATTTTTCCCCAAATTTTAAGCAAAGAACTTAGTTTTGACCAATTTAATTTTGTTCCAAAAATACCCTTATTTTGATGAGTTATGTTTTCCAAAACACCTCATTACCATAAAATTGTTTACTACTTCCATCTTCCAAGGATTAGGTTTATTGATTGTTTTGGTTTTTTTATTTTTTTATTTTTACGTTTATTGTTTTGGTTTTCAATGTGTGCCATACAAGAGTTGCTCCCTTCTTCAAAAAAATAAAAAATAAAAAGAAATGCTCCATAACATAAATCAACTATAGTGATTTTTTTTAAGAAGCAAACTAGTCTATCAAAATTGACACGGGAGAATAATCATGTCCGGTAAAGATTTGACATAAAGATTTGACTTTATCAAAATTGGCACATAAAGATTTGACTTTATCAAAATTGGCACGGGAGAATAAATGTCTCGTAAAGATTTGACATATGTTCTTTTCCGTCTCCCCATAACCCTTCCTCAAATATTTTCTGTCTCGTCTACATTCCTCACTTGTTCTTCTCTACGCCTTCTCCACCTTCTCGGTTTATATCCAAATTTAAAACCTGAAATTTAGTTCTTTCTGATCTTATAGTTAAGATATCTGGTGTATTACTTTTAAGCATGTGCACATCCATTAAGTGTTCCCACGTTTGATGGATGTTAACACTTAACATAGAAATGGAACATGGATTCAAAATTAAAGATGCTTAAAAGAAGGCCAGTGGAACAGGGCCGTCTGTTCATGCTATTGACAAACTGGACACAAGAATTCTAACCATATATTTTTAATGCAGGTAAGTTGGAACAAGTATCTGTATAATATTAGTAAGATAGTGTAGGTAGGTAGGTAACAATGGAATGAAAATAGTAATAATTATATACACCATGAGATATCTGCTGGAGAAGGTAATTGATATGAGGCAAAGTTAGTAAGAGTTAGGAAGAGTAATGCAAAAAACAGCAAATTATGGTGTGGTTGGTATAACTTAACTCATCCTAAAATTGTGATCATTCTTTTGGGCTCTTATAATATTTATTCTAATAATGCAACTACTTAAACCTTCAATATTGTAACAGGAGAGAGCGATTTACTCTTTCTCACTGCTCCTTTAACCAAAAACTACCTTATGTTTGGTGAAATGGAACACAAGCAAGAACAAGACAATGGTAACCAGAACAATAATATGTCTGGTAATGGTATTGATGTTACTCTAATGTCTCCTAAAATTCCAAAATCAGTTTCACCAGTTTCTTCTGCAGCTGAGGGGGAAACCTTAAAGCGGCCTCGCGGTCGGCCAGCTGGGTCAAAAAACAAGCCTAAGCCACCAATCATTGTCACCAGAGATAGTGCTAATGCACTGAAAGCTCATGCTATGGAAGTAAGCTCCGGGTGTGATGTGAATGAGAGTTTGTTGAACTTTGCAAGGAGAAAGCAACGTGGACTTTGTATACTTAATGGCACCGGTTGTGTAACTAATGTAACGCTGCGCCAACCAGCTTCTTCTGGTGCCATTGTGACCCTTCATGGTCGATTCGAGATTCTCTCATTGTTGGGGTCAATTCTTCCCCCACCTGCACCACCAGGAATCACTGGTCTTACAATTTATTTAGCGGGTGCTCAAGGACAAGTTGTTGGAGGTGCTGTAGTTGGTGCTTTGATTGCTTCGGGACCTGTTGTGATCATGGCTGCATCGTTCATGCATGCTACTTTCGATCGTCTGCCACTGGAAGACGATGAACTTGCTGCTGCAATGCAGAATCAGCATTACCAAAATGGACGCGCACAACATCATCTCGATATCTCTGACTTATATGCAATGCCGCAAAACCTCCTCATGAATGGTGCAATGCCACCTGAGATATACTCTTGGGCACCGGGGCGAAACTTGTCAAAAACCTGAAACTTAGTTTACTATTAGTAGTTGTCTCACATTCACAAAATACACTATAGGATAGCTATAATGTCACTAGATTCCTGTACAAGCAAGGGTATAAGAAGGTTGACATTGCTAAACAAGATCATATGCTTATGCTTATTCTGTTGTATTACTATTATCAATTGATTTAACAAATTAATAAGTGCTATGATTTTAAAAACTTTAGGTCTACTTTTCTTAGTTAGATATCATATATGGAGCATTTGGTGTTAAAACTAACAAACCAAAACATGCATGCAGCACAGAATCTGAGATTCCTTCACTAGGCTTATTGGTAAGCATTCATATGCCAGAGCAATGAGTAAAATATAAAACATCATTTATGCGTAAGCAAAACCTACATTTAAATTCCAGTAAAATATACTCATTCAAATAACAAGATGAACTTTCTTTTTCTTTGTAAATATATAAACTCCAGTAAATCCAAATGCTTCCAAGTAACTATATGAACAAGCGAAATGGATATTTAGATGGTGTAACTCTAATCTATTGTAAATCTTCTCTATATTACAGCTATTACTTCTTTATACAGATTAATGACAAAACTTCACAAGTTCATCATTTCACGGATAATCAATCTTGAAATGCAAAACTGGAGTCATTCAATTAAATGGTAGATCTCTTGAGTTTTAGGATGCAGCCTTCCCCCAGCTAGAAACTCATGAACCTCTCCATATAATTCAATTGAACTACAACCCGGTTCTTTCTCTGTCAAGTTTTCCTTCATTAAAAGCCTTTGCTCTATTGCCTCTTCAAATTTGTTGGACGCAGCATGAACATTAGACATAAGTACATAACCGCTAGCATCACTTGGATTTAACTCATAAACCCTTTGCGCAGCTCGTCCCCCAATCTGTACATTCCCATGCTTCCTACACGATGAAAGCAAAGATCCCCATATAATGACATCTGGCTTTAAAGGTATGCCCTTTATGAATTCCTCTGCTTCTTCTAGGAGTCCAGCTTGACCCAGCACATCAACAATACAAGTATAGTGTTTTATTGATGGTTCAATCTCATACTTATTCATCATCAATTCAAAATAGTCCCTTGCTTTATCAACTTCTCCTAAATGTTTACAAGCAGTTAAAACACCAATAAAACTTACAGAATCTGGCTTTAACAATTTTGAAGATTCAAGCTTAGAGAAGAGCTCAAAAGCTTCTCTTTCACGACCATTCATGGCTAGCCCAATTATAATAGAGTTCCAACATGACAATCCTCTTCTAGGGCATGCCTCAAAAACTTCAACAGCATTTTCAACAGACCCACACTTACAATACATGTCAATTATTGCTGTAACAACAATAACATTCAACTCAAAATGATTCCTTTTTATATAATCATGAACCCATTTCCCATGTTGAAGTGCTCCTAAATGAGCACAAGCATTTAACAGACTCACCATTGTAAACTCACTTACTTCAACCCCTTCAACTTGCATCTTGTTGAAAAGTTCTAAAGCCTCCATTAATTTCCCATTCCTAACATATCCACTAATCATAGAATTCCAACTAACTGAAGTTCTTGAAGCCATATTATTAAACAACTTCCTAGATTCATCAATCTCACCACACTTAGCATAACCCATAATCATTGAGTTAATAGCTACAACATCATGATCATAAAGTTCCATTTTTTTTCCATCAAAAACTCTTCCAGCCTCACTCATTAATCCACTATTAGCATACATATAAATAATAGTATTACAAATAAATTGATCATTTTGAAGACCTAATTTCACAACCCTACCATGAAGCTGAGCTCCATGATGAGCATGACCCAATTGAGCATAAGCTTTGAAAACAGAAGGGTAAGTCAAATACTGAGGTTGAATTTGAGAATACAACATATCAACAAAAAGTGATATAGCAAATTGTGGTGTTGAGGATCTAGAAAAAGCTCTGATAATTGTGTTCCAAGAATAAAGATTTGGGTTTGGCATTCTAACAAACAGTTTGTAGGCATAGTTAATGTTGCCAGATGGTGAGGCACAGAAGGTGAGGGCACGTGTGGAAGCAATTGGGTTGAGGGTAAGGCCAGTTTTGATGATGTGAGGGTAGATTTGGTGGAAGTGGTTGATGGTGGTGCAGTGGTTTTGGAGCATGGTGAGACATGGGTGGTTGGAGATGAATTTGGATATGGAAGGTGGTGGTTGTGGTGGTGGTGGTTGTGGTGATTGAGAAAGTGTAGAACAAGAAAGAGTTAACATTGTTTCTGGGTAATGGAAATTTGGACCTTTGTTTAGGGTGTTTAGTTTAGGTTCCTCCAAGCATATATTATTATGCAATCTTTTATCAATTGAGTTATATTCATGAACCATTTCAATTGCTTTTCTTTTTCAGTTTAATTTGTAAAATATAGAATTGATTTTTAAAATTAGTTCTATATTAAAATCTACTACTATCATAAGAAAACTCATTATCATCATATTTTCATAATTACTCTTCTTAATTTTCACTAAATCTCTTATTTTATGGGTATAATTGTTATTTCTTCACTTTAATCAATTCTAAGCTTCTCTTAATAGAGCAATTATCTACTATTATCATAAGAAAACTCATTACCACCATATTATCATAACAAAACTCATTACCACCATATTTCCATAATTACCCTTTTTAATTCTCACTAAATCTCTTATTTTACGGGTATAATTGTCATTTCCTCACTTTAATCAATTCTAAGCTTCTCTTAATAGAGCAATTATTGGACACCAAAAACTTTTCGTATTCCCAAACAATTTTTGGTTTCCCACAACACCTTTTGTTTCTACTTAATGGTATTTTTGTATTTTAATTATTCAATGTCAATTTTAATCATTTAATGAGCACTCCTACTATTTCAAGTCTCTACTTTCCAATTCATACGAGAAATTAAGGAGTAAAGGACACAATTTGTTGAAAAGAAGTATTAATCCTCATTTTTGTAAAAAAACCAAAGTACTAATCCCCATTTTTTCAATTTTACGCTAACACTTCAACCAATAACTATATGATTACTAATTTTATTTGGAAATCAATAAATTAGAAAATTATAAAGTCTTTGGTTAATCTCTTAATCTCACTAATTTGTATATTAAATAAAAAATATTTAATAGAAATACTACATTAATGTTGGTATTAAAAAAATAGTTATAAGTTTTAAAAAATTTATCATATAAACTTTCTCATATCGATAAAAAAAATCTTTCCGCCAAATTAAACACATAAAATCTTCAATGAGTGTGATGCAAATATTTAACGATATTTTGCATATAAAATAAAAAATATTTAAAAAAAATGCTACATTAAAATTTATATTTTGAAAATAGTCACGGGTTTTCAAAGTTTTATCCTATCAGTTTTCTTGCTTCAACATATACATTCTAAGTACATAAAATCTGCAACGAATACAGTGCAAATTTTTTACGGTGTTTTGCATATTAAATAAAAATACTATATTGATGTTGTTATTTTGAAAATAGTCACGAGTTTTCAAAATTTTATAATATCAATCTTCTTATATCGGTACATAAAAATTTACTTCCGCAAATCTAAGCATATAAAATCTGGAACAAGCACGGTGCAAATATTTATTAGTGTTTTGAATATCAAAACATTACATTAATGTTGATTTTTTGAAAATAGTCACGGGTTTTCAAAACTTTGTTATATCGATACATAAAATTTTTGATTCCACAGATATAAGCACAAAAAAAATTCAATGAGTGCAGTGCAATTATTGTGTGTTGCATATAAAGAAAATATTTACATTAATGTTATTTTGAAAATAGTCATGAGTTTTTAAAATTTTATCATATCGATATTCTTTCTTCCACAGATATAAATATTTTGACGGTGTTTTGTATATAAAATATAATTTTCTAATAAAAACTATATACTAATGTAGATATTTTGAAAATTTTACATATAAAAAAAGTTAATAGAAACACTACTTGAATGTTTATATTAATAAATAGTTATTAGTTTTTAAGATTATATCATATTGACTTTCTTACTTCCATGTATATAAGCACATAAAATCCCGAATGAATGCGATGCAAATATTTAATGTGTTTTGCATATAAAATAAAAAATTATTTAATGAAAACATTTTATTAATGTTGATACTTTAAAAATAGCCACGAGTTTTCAAAATTTTATCACATCAAATTTCTCATATCGGTAGATAAAAAGTTGACGTAGATATTAACAACTAAAATCTACAACGAACGTGTTGCAAATATTTAACGGGTTTTTGTTTAAAAGAAAAAACACATTTAATAAAAAGTACATTAATACTGATAATTTTTATTCAAAATCTTTAAACATTTCACAATATTTACTAATGTAATTTTTTTTATATAATTATCGCAATGTTATCTGACCCGTGTGAATGTCTTTTACTAGTTGTAACAAAAAAAACCATTTCAATTTAATTTTTAAAATATAGAATTAGTCTCTCCTTCAAAAAAAAAAGTATAGAATTAGTTTCAAAGATATATAAAATTTGTGAATTTAGTTTATGATACTAAATGTTACTCTCCGTTTCAAAAAATTTTTCTATCCCAAAAATATTATCATTTTAGAACATCAATGTAATATATTTTTTTCGCTCATATATATTTATTTATTGAATTTCATTTTACTTAACTACTCTACTAATTACAATTAAAAAAAATATTTTAGTAAGGAAAATAATTTCATTGAGATAAAGAGAGATGGAGAGAGAGAATGAATTGTTGAATGAGTGAAAGAAAATAAAATAAAAGGTATACATATATAAGTGCTCTTTAGTAAGTGAAACTAATTTCACCGTTAAAATAAACCAATTTAATCATTTCCTTAAGAACCTCATCTAGTCGATTTTTTCCACTGATTTTCTCTATTAGAGTTAATTTTACTCAAGACGTTCGGTTTGGATTTAAATTTGATTCGCTAGGTTGTGAAATTATAGTCCATTCCATTTGACTCGATCTCAGTTGATCAAAATCACTTTTTATCAAGATGAAAAGAAGAAGAAAACAAAAAAAAAAAAACATTTCCTATTAGGATGAAAATTAAGATGTGATTCAGTTAGTGTAAAGTGCATATTAGGATGGCAGCATAGAGCTTTCAAATGTTACCTTTTAGGCTATTGGTCTTTTTGTGTTGTTGTTACAATTAGGCCATTGTTATAATCTTTCAATAAGTCAAACAAAATTTGGTTTCTATTTCTAACCTTATGCGTGATGCCGAGGAACACACAATCAACCTACTCTACTCAGTACTCACATGAGGGCAAAAATTCCAAATTATAACGACAAATAAAAGATAACGATAAGTCACAAATAAGTGTTCTATTGTATTTTAGTTTTGGATGTCAATTATTGGTTGTCATAAATTTGGCCTCTCTTGCACTCTTGTTTATCCTTTTGTTGAGCTAACTAGACTATTTTTCAAGTTACAACTGGTCAGCTAAATTAATTTGACCTTAACTTAAGACCATTTACAATGGTTGTGTTGAATGTGCCCTTTCAACAGTTGAAGCATTGCAATGGTGACTTTTGTGGTGTTGAAAGCTGAGTTGGATGAGAGAGGCGATGAAAGGTTTCAGCTGTGTTGAATGTCTGTACCGAGGGACGCGTGGCCAATTCTGGTTCGTTGCTGAGAGCGCGTGTAGCACACGCGCGACCAAGGCGTGTGAACGTCAGACAGCAGAGAGAGAGAAACAGCTTTTGTGATAATTGCTTACACGTGTCAGCTTCTGATTGGTTCGCTGGATTTTTATTATCTTAATAATTTCAACTCAATTATTTCAATGTAAATTAATTTAAAAAAAAAAAAATTACCAAAATTCATGATTTTTTTTCCTCTATAAATAGAGACTTGGTTCATTTGATTTGGACACAAAAAAAACCAAGTTTTTCAGTATCCTAATCTTATTACTATCCTTCTATTACCTATCCTTTTGAAGTTTTAAATTTGTTGTTAGTGAAATAGATCCAAATAATAACAATTTCAACACCCAGAATTCTTCTAGTTACCCATTTAGCTACCAAAATCCCAACAATTATCAAAATCCAAATCAATTTCCAAACCAACGTCCTCAAAACATGCATAATTTTGGATTTGCACCAAATTTCAACCACCCATCCTCTGTTAAGAAATTAAAAATTAATTATTTAAATAAATTTTGTTTTTACAAAAATACTAAAAAATAAATTGTTAAGTTTTTATTATTTTAATTTAATTATAATTAAATTAGTTTGTAATTTTATGTAATTATAAAAACAAAATATAAAATTAAATAAGAATATGAAATAAAAAGTGGTGGGGTAGAGTGAGTGGTGGGGTAGAGTGTTGAATGAAAAAACCATTGGAGAGGGTATGTGTTGAATGGTGTGTTGAATTATTATGTGGAAGAGAGAGAAAATGATGTGGAGTGTTGGGAATTGAAAAAGTGTGTGTTGAAGGGTGTTGAATGTTATTTACCATTGTAAATGGTCTAAGATCCTCCCAACTAATTAACACTAGTCAATTAGTTTAGTTGAAGAAAGTTTGACGTTTATCTACTGATGAAGAAAAAGTGACATAAGACATGAGCTGGGATGCAACATCATGTGCACCGTTCTTTGCACAGACATGGAGTCAGTTAAAGTGAAAATTTTGAACAAGAAAAAATATGATAATAGTACGATCAAACAGCAGTAATTAGCACTTTTGCTTCTGTGTGCCCAGAAGAAGTCACAGTCAAGTAACAACTCAATTAATAATTATATCACGCCTTGATTAAAAACCAATAATATATGAACTATGTATAATATTTTTTCCACCGATGTATGAACATAAGTACATAGTTTATGTAAAACTAAGATACAAGAATAGAAATAGAAACAATTTTTTTAATAGAACATCTATTATAGGAGAAGATTAATAGGGATGTCAATTGGACCCGATAGATACTCATAAAAAATATCTATAATGAGTATGGTAAAACCCCGCTTCCATGAGTCCAGACTTTGTAATTACTCACAAATTTAAATGGGTATCGGCGCAAGTAAGGATATTATACTGTCCAGCTCCGCATATACATATTTACATAATATGATAAATAATTTATTTATTTTTTGTGTATAATTAGTTAATTAATTTAGATGTTTAAGACTCAACTTAAACTTAAAAACTACTTAATTATGTATCCCTTATAAATTCCTCTTACTGGTGTACAGTTTTTTAGGGATATTTTGGATGGTTTTATTTGGCTAAATACTACGACTCGTATTATTTTATGAGTTGATTTGAAACTTTTGGACCATAGTTTTATTTCAACTGTGATGTTTTTATTGTCTTTTCATAGTTAAAGTGTAGGTAATAGATGCGGGGGTGGGCACTTAGATGTCCATAGGGTATGTGAAAGGGCACTAAGGTTGTTGCCCACATGGGTTTGAGCTCGGGTACGGATATTTTTTTATAAACGCGGGTATAGGAAAGGGCACTATAGTACCATATCCATAGGTACTCATTGCGATCCCTAAAGATTAGTGAGTCTGGGTGAATAACATAATTAAGTGTTTGTGTATAAGCTTTTTTTTATAATTAAAAGAGAAAATGGGATTGAATAGTTTTTTTAATATATTTTTCAAGTTTTTTTTATAATCTATCATGAATGATTTATTGAAATATGTTGAAAATAACATTCATCCTTGTTATAAGTTGACAATAATTTATTTGAAGTCTACCTGGTTACATGTGTTTTTGGTAAACAAGAAGACTAATTTTAAAATGTTGCTTGCAGGATCAAACTAGAAATCCTATGACATGTTGTGCAATTGTTTTCCAGAAAATGTATGAACATTCATCATATTCATGAGTTTGTTTATGAACAAGATGAATAAAATTGTTCTTATATGAAGATAACTGCAAATTTCGACAAGAATCAACAATAAGGTTTTTAATCAACAATAAGGTTTTTATGCGTAAAGAGTAAAAAAACTTAAAAGTTTAAACACAAAAACTTAAAGAAAAATGTAAATTGCATAGCATTGAAATGTAAATGGCTTAGCAAATCTTTACATATATTCTGTGACTTGTTTCTCTAGACGCTGATACTTTGAGTTTTTAGAATTCTGTAAGTATGATTTGTGACTGACCCCGTTTTCTATGAAAAAATAATATATATATATATATATATATATATATATATATATATATATATATGTTATGAATATATAAATTGGTGGATGTCCATCCATTAACCTTCCACATACATGTAACTCCCACTAGTAAGTGGATTGAAATGTGATTATTCATTTACCTATTTGTGTCCTATAAATAGGACTTATGTTGCAATGTAAAGTGGCAATTGTGAAGTAATACAATATACTCTCATGTTCTCTCTTTATTCTTTTCTCTTTATTCTTCTATACTTTACATTATCTTGCAATACTTTTGATCAATTTCATAACACGTTATCAGCACGAGACTCTACCAAAACAATGACTTAATTATCTTAAAGACTATATTCTAAGAATTTTTCTTCTTCTCATTTCTTTGCACCGATTAGTTTAATTTGATCATGATATCATGTTTTTTTTTCATTGTTTTTATTTTTATATTTGTTTGATTCAATCACATAGATTGAGTATGATAATGAGTATGATCTAGTCATAGACAGGAGCAGAAGATTAATCACGATTGTTACAGTGAAAAGTGTTGAAGAAGCTAAATAAGTAATTTGAATGTTTGATGGTTCTAGACATGATTCAGGTACTCGTAAAAGATTGCAAAATAAAAAAATTGTGATTTTCCTTTGTTATTCTCGATAGAGGTTTATGGTGAGTTCTTGAAGAACTAGATCTTTGTTAACATCTACTGAATTTATATTTTTATCATGCTAATCTTTTTAATATATTTTTTTATTGAATCTTATTTAGTTAACACATTAGCATGTTTGATATTCTTAATAAATTTTTGAATAATTTAACATCGAGTATCCCTGAAGGATTGCGCAAAAGAATTGTTCTCGATCATTATGAAGATCATAATATAATTCCTGAAGAACTAAAAAAAATTAAGATTAAAGCATCCCTGAAGGATTGCAAACAATCAATTTTTTATCATTGTTTATGAAGGTTTGAGATATATATAGTTCTTGAAGAACTAAATATTTAATATCAAGCATCCTCGAAGGATGACAAAAATCATGATCTTCTTTGGTTTTGATAGATTTATGGTTGAAAATAAGATCTATTTTATTTTTGTATTATTTTTTAAAAAAAGGTTTGAAGAGTTACACATTGAGAAAGTAATGTAGTTCTCGAAGAATTTTTTTAGGATCCCTGAAGGATCGCTCAAATAAAGAATTTTCTTATTTATTGTTTATAAAGATTTGGAATATAGCTCCTGAAGAACTAAAATTTAATATTAAATCATCTTTGAAGGATTGCAAAATTGTGATTTTACTTGCTTATTGTTCATAGAGGTTTGTGGAGTTCTTGACCACAATTCAAATATATAAGATGATCTATTTGATCGTAGTATAAACTCTATGAAAGAATTAAAGAAAAAAAAATTTATTTATGCCTCTTGAATGTGCTCCGGAAGTAGCAAAATTGAGAAAATAATATCAAGAAAACTTTGTAAGATAAATCACATTTGTGATTGAACATAAGAGTAGTCATTGATTGAAAAGATGAAGTCTCACATGATAAATTAAACTTTATTTCTAGATTGAATCATCCATATTAGTTGTTTCGTATAATTTGTGCTCTGCATATTTATTTATTTATTTTTTGGGTAGAATGCTCCACATAATTGTTTTTCTAATGAAATTGTAAGTATTGTGTTTATGAATTTGATATTATTGCTACTTTTGAAACGATTAAGACTTACGAACTATATTGTTTCGAAATGAGAATCTTGTTAGTTTATAGAATAACTATAAATCGTATTTGTATTATTGATTTCTTTTAAAAAGTATGTCTATACTATTTCGAGATTTCATGCAAGTATTGCTCCTAGAACTTGGACTCACTAAGGATTACAATAATTTTATGTATATTTTGTTGGATATTGTTTGTAAATGAATGATTTCTTATGTAAAAGACTATAAAAAATTGAATGAGTGACAGAAAGAAACTAATTTTATTATTATATTTGCATTGCAAAAATTATTAAAGGCTCCAGAAGAGTCGATATATTGTTATATGGAGGAATATAATTACACATTGAGAATGCATTATATTCCTCTAGGTCTCATAGAAATTTATTATCCTTCTAAATGGATATTATATTGAAATAAGAAATAAAGGAGATGTTGAATATCTCTATATTACGAGACATGTTTTGGATAGAAATAAGTGTAGATAAAAAATTGCATGTCTTCATATGTATTGACTACACTTATATTAGTGCAATTGAAGCACACATTATTGTAAAATTGAAATTTACATATCATATTAAATTTATTGTTGGCAAGACCGGTTGGGTTATCCCGGATCTATTATGATGCGAAAATAGTTAAAAAATTATATGGACATGTATTGAAGAACCAGAAGATTCTTCAAACCATTAATGTTTGTGTGTTATTACTTTCCAAAGTAAGTTGACAATCTGAGAAAATAAGTCTCTTATATATATTAGGTGATATTTATGAATGAATACACCGATGATGTGAATCATTTTGATACCTTATAAATTGATTTAATACATCGACTAAATGATCACGTATATGTTTATTGTCAACTCACAACCAGAAGTTTGTGAGATTGTTCTCTCAACAAATTTGACTAAGAGCTCAATTTTTTGGAGTTTTCAGAAAGTATCATTTCTCAATTTAAATTGATATTGAACATCGTGTAGTATATGTTCATAAAAAAAATGGTCTTGAAGGTCCATTCTTTAGACGTCTAAAGTTAATTGTATGAATGATACTTATGAGAACATAACTTCTAAATTCTACTTTGGGAACATGTAATCTAGTATGTTGAGATATTGATTCGCATCAAGCCAACACATTATTATGTGTAAGTCCTCCCCTTAATTTATAATTTAATTTAGGTTAACAACCAAATATTTTTCATCTAAGTGAATTTTTGGATGTGTTGTGTATATCACAATTGCTCCAAAATATTGCATTAAGATAAATATTGAAAGAATATTGGGAAAATATATTTGATATGAATCCCCTACTATTATAAATTGTTGAGCCAACTACAGTAGGCCGATTATCGATTGATGGATTAGTTTTCCCAATATTAGGGGGAGAGAATAAGCAGCTGAAAATGTGAACCCGAAGTTCAATTGAATGAAAATGTGAACCCGAAGTTCAATTGAATTATTTGAAAGAAAATATTATTATCTCATCTTGATCCTCGAAATATCACTCATTTGTGAAGTTAAACAAATAAAATGGCAGCTGCTAATGCTCCAAACGAAATAGATGTTCATGTAGGATAATCTTATATTGCAAATGAGTCTCAATCATGCATCAAGCATGGTAAACCAATCGGTTCCAAATATAAAAATCCTCAAATAAGAAAAGGAGCCAAAATGAAAGATAACCCAAATGAGGATATAGAAACTCTAAAAGAGTCGTCTAACATAATGGATTTTTCAGTTCTAGAAGAACTTATCAGGTACCTGAAAATTATGAAATATCGATAAATTATGTCATGAGTGAAAGATCTCAATGAAATGAGATGGAACCAAAAAATAAAAGTCAACGTTGACGATATTTTTACATAAAATATAGCGCTATATTTAAAAATGATAATGAGGATCATGAATCAAAGTCTATTGAGGATTATAGACAATAAAATTATTGACGAAATGGATAGACGATTTTGAGGCGATATTAAACTAGCTTTGCAAAGAGAATGATTTTTGGACCAGTAGTCCATACATCTGAAGATGTGAAAAGAAAAAGAGAATCATGAAATATTGATATATGAAGTTTGCCTTATTTTCAAGAGTATTGGTGAAAACCTACCATTAATTTTGAAGAGGTTTATTCACCTGAAGTGAATTCAAGTACATTATCATATTTGATTAAGTCTAGCACCACTTGAAATGCTCAATCTATCGATATATGAATTACATGTTACAATATATTTATATGAGTCACTTGATATTTTTATATGAAATTCCCCGAAGGAATTATTTTATCGAGGCATACAATTCATATTTTTGAAGAGTTAATTAATCAACTTGAAATATAGAAACATGTTGTATAATATTCTTAGTGAATATGTTCTAAGAGAGAGATATAAACCTGATATCATTTGTCCATTTTGAAATGGTAAATATTTATTTGAGATTACAAGTTGAGTATTTGAAAAATAACACTTTTGTGAATCATGAAGCTTATATAGAAATGTGTTAAAATGGTTATAGATGGACAAATCATATTTGTTAGCACTCAGATGATTGTAAAGTAACTAGATGTAGACAAAAAATTGTTTGAGAATTTGAGTAAATAATGAAGAACTAATTGGTCCTGAAGTATCATATTTTAGTTCAATTGAGACACAATAATGTACCTTGATAACTATTCATGTTAGATATATTATTTGTTACTTTGTTATATTAGAAATGCAGGTTATTTGTGTGATGCTCATATGAAATTTTAGCACTACATAAAGAAAGTCGAGAATGTGTTTGGTTGAGGTCTATGATTGAACACATAGATAAACTTGCAATTTGTCTTCCGGAAGAGTGAATGAAACAATCTTTTATGAATATGATACCATGTGCATTGCTCAGTTAAAAGAAGACGATCTTCAGAAGAATGATGATATAAGCCGTCAACAAATTTGTTCGTGTGATAATCTTGCAAACCTTTTCACAAAGTCACTTCCAAGCATAATTTTTGAACAACTGATACAAAATATTGATCTTAATCGTCTCAGAGATGATTGTTTGATTGAGGGGGAGATATAAATATATTTTGCACTCTTTTTCCCTTCACCATGGTTTTGTCCCATTGGGTTTTCCTGGTAAGGTTTTTAATGAGGCAGATATACCATATATTGTACTCTTTTTCCTTCACTAAGATTTTTTTCCATTGGGTTTTTTCTTAGTAAGGTTTTAATGAGGCATATCATCGATGGACATCCAAGGGGGAGTGTTATGAATATATAAATTGGTGGATGTCCATCCATTAACCTTCCACATACATGTAACTCCCACTAGTAAGTGGATTGAAATGTGATTATTCATTTACCTATTTGTGTCCTATAAATAGGACTTATGTTGCAATGTAAAGTGGCAATTGTGAAGTAATACAATATACTCTCATGTTCTATCTTTATTCTTTTCTCTTTATTCTTCTATACTTTACATTATCTTGGAATACTTTTGATCAATTTCATAACAATATATATATATATATATATATATATATATATATATATATATATATATATATATATATATATATACACACACAGAGAGAGAGAGAGAGAGAGAGAGAGAGAGAGAGAGAGAGAGAGAGAGAGAGAGAGAGAGAGAAATCACAACTAACATACGAACGGCTAGAAACTAAAACATTTCGACAGCTTTGTCATGTTTTCCACGTGTCTGAACCTTTAATCTTGCCTCTTCAGTTAATATTTGAATTCCTTCCGGTCGAAACCAACGCTTGTCGAATCCCCTCTGGTCGAAAGCATCAACTTATGTCTTGGACTTTGGAAAACCTTGCAATCATGGACACCCTTTTCCTGTCGAAACACTCATACTACACCCCACACTTATAAAAATTTATGGCTTGGTTGAAATACATATTCGAAAATATAGGCTAACCCTACCATGTCCACATTCTTAGAATTTAGGTGGAATTAATTTCGACTTCACAAATCCAGCTTATAAAATGCGAACTATTCTAGTTTTATTCGACTTCACAAATCCAACTTAGGTCCCGTTTGGTTTGAGCTTATGAAAAATAGTTTATGTAAATAAATAAGCTTTTATTTTAATTTATAAGTTCTCACTAACGAAAATTGTATCTTCATAAACTGTTTTTTCATAAACAACCTTAAAAACTTATAAACACTACATAAAAACTTATTTATTTGCATAAACTGTTTTATATAAGCTCTAAAATAAACTAATCCAAACGGACCAGGTGCAAAATATTCAAATTTTATAAACATTAATTTAGTTTTTTTTTTTTGAGACATTAACATTAATTTAGTTATTTCACTTATCGTTGTCGAATATCACCACAAATAATTTTTTTTGGTCAACTATGTGGTACTAAATCTGTGAGTAAGATTACAAGATAATTTATACATTAAAATTTACATCCTGCCAAGGAGAAGTCACATTCACATACAAGAGTAAAAGGGAAGATTAGAAAAAGAATGGAAATGTATACATCAGCAGCACCATGATTACAATCATCACTTACTAGCCCACAAACCCAACCTTTCTTCTTCCTTTACTTTCTTCTCAACTTTCTTCCCCACCTTTTCCCTCCTTCACCCTCCAACTTTCTTCTGCACCACCACCTCATCTTTGTCTATCAGGCCCACACACACTCTACCACCACCAATATATATATACTTTTAGTTGAACTTGAATCATTATCCCACACAACATTCAACAAAAAGTAAGAGAAGAGAAGAGAAGAGAAGAGAAGGAGAAAGTGTTACAAAAGAAGTAGAACAATAAAATTAAAGATGAAAAGGAGTGTATATTACTATGCAATTTTTCTCCTACTAACTCAAATCCTTTGCTCAGGTGATTTTTTTTCTTCACTTCTTCTATGGTATTTGGTCTATCTCCTTCAGTACTGATCTTATATGAGTTACAAAGTTGCTTCTGGTTTAATATATTGTCCACTGTTCTTGTATCTCACATTTTCTTCTGTTTTCAATTGTTTCTGTTTGTATTCATTATCATTTGCATGCATTATTTTCTTTTATCTTTATTATTTTGGACTCTTTTGAATTCTTAAACTACAAGATGCTTTCCTTCTAGGATTCAATTGCTTTATTCTTTTAGTAATTTTTTAGTTCAACTAACATGGTTATATATACATGTTGGACTAATTGGATGCAATGCACTTTTTGGTTCATTAATTGAGCATTTTTCGTGTCCATAAATTTATTTTTTCTTTTTATGGAAAATAAACAAATTCCTTAATTGCAACAAAATGCTGTCTCTTCTATTATTGTTTAGTCACACACATGATAATAGAGACATACTGTACTTAGCATACAGAAATTAGAACAAATTCTTTTGATTATCATATTTCTAGAGTTTCACATTGGGCAGTTGAATCCAACCTTTTCTCCAGTACTTTCACATGCAGTTTCTTGAAAACATACAAGGGTCCAACTACTTTGACTGTTATATAGGGTCTCAGTACAGAGGATACCCCACATGTCTCAATTGTCCAATCTAGAAGATGCTCTATAGAAAACTGTTGACATTTGAAACAATATAGATTGGTGAGGTCTAAAGGCATAATATAATAATTACTTGAATTTTAAATGCAAATTACTCCAACTTTTCTAGTAGTGAATAGGAAAACAATTTTTTTTGAGTTGGGCTGTGTTAATTTGATACACAAATTTGACATCCAAATTTGACTATAATTTAGATGATTAACACAGTTTAAATATGTGATTAAATACATTTAGTTGTTGGTTAATGAATATAAGAAAATGTCAGAACTCATAAAGCATCTCATCCACATGATTTTGAATGTTATTAGCCACAATTTTCAAGTGTTCAACTATACATATATCCATTCACTATCTAAATTGTGTTCATATATACATAATTTTCAGGTGTTAAAATATACATAATATTCATTAACTACGATTTGTGTTTAAATATACATTTCAAAATTGTGGTTGATGATGTTTAAAATTATGGTTAATTGTGATCAATGAATGGTTAGTGAATTTCAACATCTTGTTAGATTCATTAACCATGCTAAACATAATCAACCAAATGTTGAAACTACATTAACCCATCTATTGTATTGTCGATTTTTTATGTCAATTTTATTTGTCAAGGTATCATTTCTCTATTGAGTTGAGTTTCATGGAAGGTACAAATTGAATCTAGCTGTCCATTTTTATGCCAGTTAAGGCTTAAATCAATATATTTGGTATCTCTTATCACATGTTTTAGAAACAGAACTGACAAAGTAATTCAATTATCATTTCAAATTCAGGTTCAAGTAGGACAGAAAAGGAAGCACAAAGACATGTTAATGTACTACAAAGACATGAAGTGAAACAAGAATTTATTACTGACAAATTTTCTACTGTCCAAAAGGATATTACCACTCCAATTACTACCATTCCAACAATTACAACACCTGATCCATTTTTCAATCCTAATTCCAATCCAGACACAGTTTCTCCAACTTCCACACTTCCATATACCAATCCAACCACAGTGAATTCTTTTCCAATCTCTTCAGGTTCAAGTTGGTGTGTTGCAAGTCCAAGTGCATCACAAATTGGTTTACAAGTTGCATTGGACTATGCTTGTGGATATGGTGGCACTGATTGTTCAGCAATTCAACCTGGTGGAAGCTGTTACAATCCAAATTCTATTCATGATCTTGCTTCTTATGCCTTTAATAAGTATTATCATAAGAATCCTGTTCCAAATAGCTGCAATTTTGGTGGAACTGCTGTCATCACTAGCACTAATCCAAGTAAGGCTTTTCCTGTTATACTTTTCATTGCAACTTTTTCAATAATGTTAATTGCATCCTTATATCAAACTCAAAAGTATGCATATGTTGTTAATTATATTGAGAATGGCAGAAAATTTAAGCGTAAGTTTGGCATAGGGCCTATTGGATTGAATTGTTTAAGCTTATTTACCAGTATAACCAAGTGTGACACCGTTTGAAATAGCGTATGACATGTACATGAACTATTTTCAATTTGCTTTCGTAAACTCTCAATGATAACGTATGAAAATAGGTTATAACTTCCGTTGACTTATTTTATCTTTTATTATAAAAATAGTTCGTTGATAATCATTTATATGATAACAGTTTATACAACAAACGCTTAATTACTCAATGATTTTGTCTAAAAGTATACTTCTAAGATGAAAAAAAACTATGCTTTTTCAAATATATTTTCAAAGTGACTTTTATAAATAAATAAACAAAATCAAAGTAATTTTGGGGATGGGAAAATAAGCTTCAATATATGGACAATAAAAAATGAGCTAGGAAAAGTAGTAGAACTCTAATGTGTATCAAATAGATACAAAGTCTTTGGTTGGTAACAAGACATGTGATTGTTGGGTTCAATATATTGAATAGACTAATAGAAAAGAAACCTTTATTTGTATCTTTCAATATACTTTGTGGTTTGGAGATGTAGGAAGCTACTAAAGTGCTACCTGATACAAAAGTCAAACTTTTTCCTTTCTTTTTCTACTTTGTTGGTAACAGCATCTCAATTCTCACAAAAGCCCCCCCTTTTTTGTCACAAATGTCTTGGAAGTATTACAGTTCATTGCATTTATTTTCCCCCATAAATCATGCATAAATAACTAATATAATCCTTGGATAACATATTTATGCTTTTTTTTTTATCAAATATATTTATGTTTTAAAGCAGATATAATTAAGTCGGGTGTAGTAATTGTTTTTTTAAAAAGTAAATAAAAATTTATCAAGATTGTTTCATTTAGGATTAAAGTTTTATTTTATACATGGATGAAATTATTAAATTCATTCTACTTTTTTCTACTTATGAATTCATTTTACTTTCGGTTGTTGAGAACTTTGATGATGGTATTAAACGTGTTTTAATTTTGTAGGCACGGGAACATGTCAATATCCATCCACAAGGTGAATATCTTCCATACATATATACTTCTAATTTCATTCATTTTCCTTTGCCACACAAATGGAAGTTCTGAAAAATTATGATATTAACTATAAAATTGCAGTACAAGTTCATCAATCTTGAATACGACAAACTCAAGTGGTGCCAACGTCTTTGGTTCAGTGCCAGTGCCCACCAATCCATCTCCCTCTGCTGCCCCTGTCACATTCAATAGCTTTGCTGATTTTTGTGTCATTCTTTGGATTATATCATTTCTGGAAAATAATTTTTCCATAATCATCAATTTTGAAAAATATGGATATGAGAGTTACATTTTGCTGATTTAACGCATTTTTTGGGAGACTGGAAGAGCACGAACAGCACATACATAGTACATATTTGGAAACAAGCACAGTTTGGAGTATTAAATATTGTGTTTTTTGAGTCAAATCATGACTATTAAGCTAACTCTAACTAACTTTTTTATTTGAGTAGTGAAGATAGATAACTTTGTTCATAAGTAAGGTTGAACGGATTATCTATTATACCACAACTATGAGTTATCACATTCGAACTCGGATAAAAGTGCTTAATCTATCAATATTGACATTTTGCGTTTCAACCAAGCCTAAAAACATTGGACTACTCCGCTTTAGCCAATATTTTTGCATGAGGTATTGCTCCAAAATGTAAACAAAAAAACAAATACTCATGATTTTTGTTTAATGTGGTTTTTGGCTAGGAGAGGTGACAATTATGCTTAGAGACAATGATGTCGGTTAATATGAGCCTCACAAATTCTCAACACAACCTGGCGTGAAACAAATTTCTTAACTGTAAATATACAATAATGTCACAATGCAGGCATGCAGTATATTGATGAACCCCCACCACTACATTCAAATCAAACCCCTAAAATCTAGCTGGAACTACCTACCAACCCCATTTAACAAACACACCTTCATTCAGTTTACTCAAAAGTAGACATCTCAACAAAATTTGGGAGTTCTGCCGTCGTTTAGTGGTGAGTAAACTTTCTTTATTGAAGAATTTGTTGGACACACAAGATAGATTCTTTTCCTTCAACCAAATTTTCTTCGTACGCATTAGTTAGAAGTCAAACTTATGAGTATTTATTTAAAGGATTCAAATCTCTTACCATTTGAACCAATTCATCGTTTTAGTATCATTTATAAATAAATAAAAACATGTTTACTTCTATAAAAAAATAAACAAATTATTAATAATGTTAAAGAAAACTAATGGGACCCTTACTTTAGTGTTTATAACTCGCTTTCATTTGGTGGTTTTGTACCGAATGGTAAGTCTTTTCAAAGCAGAATGGGCCTCAACTATTAACTGAACTCAATCATAGCTGTTCCTTTATTTAAAGGCCATTACTTTTCACACCTAAACACCAGTTTGAATGTAAATATTAATTTTGCATTAATTTATTTTTTAGAAGAAATAAATGTTCAAATAAACCACATTTTATTATTTACTATAAAATTACCATAAGAATACACTCTTTGCCTCCATTATCCACAAAAAAGAATATAAGCTTTAACGTTTTTCTTGTATTATGATGGCTTAAATATGTCATTGGTCCTTGCACTTTTACCAGATTTTGGCATTGGTCCTTGCACTTTTTTTGTTTGGTATTGGTTCATGCACTTTGTAAAAGTTTTGGTTTTGTTCCTTCTGTTAAGTCAAAGTTAAAAAAAACGCAAAACTAATAGTGTGCCACGTGGACCAATCATTCCACACCACGTGGCACACTAAAAACAAAAAAATCCAAAATTTTAATTGTTATTCTATTCATTATTTTTGACTTAAAAATATCATTAGTTCTTGCACTTTCAGCATTTTTTATATTAGTCCCTGCACTTTGGTATTGGTCCTAGAACTTTTTTTTCTTAAAAAAAAATACTTTTAATGATATTAGGCTTAAATGTACTTTTCACTCTCTAACTTTCAAAGTGTAGCGATTTTGACCCCTATTAAAAAAAAATAGCCAAAGCCCCCCTCATGTTTAGCCCCCTAGGCTTATAAGAATGTATAATTACATGTATAGTCAATGTGCAATTTAATTTTCATCTACTTTGTTAATTTTCATCTATTGTCATGGTGCTAATGTTGGTGGTGGTGAATGTTAGAGAAAGAAAATATGTGATACAATTAAAGCTTAATTCTTTTTTAAAAAAATATTTTATTTTTTATAATTATTCTTAATAAAAATAATGAACAAAATAATCATAAAACATAATAATATCATTGAAAGTATTTTTTTTTAAAAAGGGTTCAAAGACCAATACCAAAGTACATGGACTATATAAAAAAATTTTGAAAGTGTAGAGGCTAATGATATTTTGAAGTCAAAAAATAATGAATAAAATAATAATTAAAAAACTAGAATTTTTGTCTTTTAGTATGTCACGTGGCATGAAATGATTGGTCATGTGGCACACCGTTAGTTTTTTTTTTAACTTGGACTTAACAGAAGAACCATAACCAAAACTTTTACAAAATGTAAGGACCAATGTCAAAAAAAAAATACAAGGACCAATATCAAAATCTGATGAAACTGTATGAACCAATGACATAGCCTATTATGATTTATTCACCATCGACCAAACATACAGCGCTTTTCTCAGGCTTTAGTGGAAAGGAAACTTTAAATAATTATATTTTATCTTTCTTATATTTAGTTTTGGAGGGAGTACATCATTCTTTTACAAGGAAAATTTTAAATAAGAGGATCAATACATGATGTAGTAATGGCATAATAAACTTGAGAATTATCGTTGTATATGACTATATTAATAAGATTACATGAACAACCATATTCACGTATCTTTTAAACTACTCGACATGAGAGTTAAAATTTAAGACAATTAGACTCCATTAGAGAACAACACATTCGAATAATAGCATCAAATTCAGTAAAATCATGTCGGATATAGTTGAATGCATCCGCTACACTCTTCAAATCCGTAGAAAAACTACACGATTAATGGCCAACTCTTTAATCCAAGCCATTGTTGCAAGTAGCTAGTCCTCTAGCTTCCCCAACACAAACAAAAAGAATCGTACTCTCCAATAACAATGCTTTGGCTCCAACAAACAAGCCAAACTCGTCTCTTAAACAAAACCAGTTTCTACCATGATATATATTTATTTATTTTAGGTGAATTTCTACCATGGTATGATGAGTGGAAAAAGAAGCATCCATATTGCACTTTATATACCCTTGATGAGAGCAAATCCACCTAATTATTTGATCAACAAAAGTCCAATCTAAACCCCTAGAACATCTAGAAAACTTCCACTCCTCATTTGTTTCTTCCTAGATAGATATGTTACTAGTCTTTGATTGATTTTTGAAGGGCATTTACTCTTTAGTCTTTACAACAATAATGTATGATTAATGAAAAAAAAAAGTTTTACATTTGTCATCTATGATTAATAAATTCGATAAACATTTTGGAGAATTTTCATATAGCTTTGTTATATATGAAAAGGAGTTCTGGAAATGAGAATAAATACTTATTTTAGAGTCTTTAAGACACAAATAATATCAACTTGATATTAAAAAAGTCATTGGTATTTTAATAATTAAATGGAAATTCTTACCTGTGTCCTTAATGCATTTGCTAATGCACTAAAAATAGTAGTAGGCGTTGTACCAAAAAAAATGAAATAGGAGTTCACTCATCTAAATAGTAATACTATTAATTTGAAGATTGAAATCAATGGATTGACCAAAACCAGCCAGGGAATAGTGAGGAGGAAACATGTGTGCCGTGATCCTACTAGGGTTATTTATAATGAGCTTATCTTGGTGAGTGACGTAATTGATGGCCAAAAAAAACTTGCCAACTTCAGCAATCAGAACTTGTCACGTGCACAGTGCACACTTATACTCATTTCATCAGCCATTATACTTTTGGTACACAACATATTTATTCTGCCTGCAGTTACAGATTTACTGCAGTTTATGTTTAGACATTTTTTCCCCGCAAAAAAAAATGTATGGTAGATATTTTTTCCCTCAAAAATTATTTTACGATAAATAAATTTTTTTTTTATTGTGGTTGAGATTCAGTTGTCTTAAAACTAGAATCCATGAAAGACAAAAGTTTCCTTAGTTCCCCAAAATGCTCAAATTAATGTTAATCTAATTTTTGTAGGAAGATAAAAATATTAATATACATATCGACATATACATGAAATTGACAAAAATATTTCCTTAGGTGAAATGATACATAATCTTTAATTTCGTTGAACAAATTTTTTGACATTATTATTTTCACCACATTAAAACCTTGGTCGCCTCTATGTTGGAGGCTTCAAATCAAATTCGCAATTTCCAAACTTCTGAACACATGACATGTGTTTGCGGTATGGACATGTGTTTTTCGCACATTGACAAATTGGAGCTTCACAAAAATCATGTTATGTTCAAGAGGCATTGGGACACAAGAAAACCCCCTTTAACCTTGCTTCATATGTTTAGTGTGTGTGAGCTTCATTGCAAAACTATTTAGAACAAAAAATTTTATAATATTAACAAAAAATACTTACTTGGCTACAAGTATTTGGGCGCTATATTTAGACACAATCAATCACTCACACCCTTGAAAAAAATATAGAAATAGAAAAGAATAAAATAATGTGTATTTTCAAATAACTAAATGATAAACATTTTAATGCGTGTGCGTTCAAATTGTGTGCCCACATGTTTGTGAATATGCAAGACTTTCTCAATATTAACGTATGAAACAAATTACCCTACATTGTTAACTTGTGAAATATTGTTTGCAATGTCAATTGTTAAAGCATAATTAATTTTTTTTTCTATTTAATTCACCACAAGTGTGTGCCGCAAAGTATTCTCACGGCTTATGCTCTTTGGATTTGTTTCGGTGGAAATCGTTGATAATACACAACATATAGCTAACCTAACAGAACCTATTAATTTGTGTATTGAATTACAAATTGAGAGAAAGCGTGGATATCGTATAAAAACACTAAACAACATTCCGAGGGTTCGAATCCCTCTCTTTCCGCACCCTTATCAAGTTCATCAATGTTATTGACCTCAATGTTTGCAAATAGATATCATTATTCCAACTTTGATGTGGATTCTCTATTCCTAATTTCTTTCTGTCCTAATACTAATGTTATTATACCTATCAAAGCTATTACACTCATTATGGGGGGTATAACTATGAAAAGAGGAAGAAGTGATCATACAAATGATAACTAAAACTCAATAAGGTTGGTCTTTTGAGCCCAATTAGGAATAGAGAATCCACATCAAAGTTAGACTTGGAAATTCTTTTGAAAAAGGTGGCTAACACTAATATGCCTATCCACTACTATGGTGGTCATCATCGCTATGACATGCACTGTGGCATGTTCTATGGTGCCTAGCCTATGCTGCTGGCCAACTACAGATCGATAGTGAGATTCTGATGTTCGTAAGCGAGACCCAACTCTATTGATCAATCTCCTCTCGTTATCGGTCGACCTTCAAGACTTGCTTACGATAGGAGGGACTCGAAAGGCTAATCCGTGAAAGACGAAAACAGTTAAAAAGGAGAAAAACCTTTTAAGTACAATAATCGCACCAAGTGTTATTTTTACCCAAGGCTTTGCGACTTCGGGTCTTTTAACCAAAATGCATCAATCTGGAATATTAGTACCCGCTCTACAATCCCATTAGGTTACAACCTTCCAAATAGGAACTTGCCAATCCATGAGTATACCATGAAGTTACAAAGGTGGTACCTGTGAACCAACCCCCCACGTCAAAAACTTCCGTACCGTACACAGATATAGATTCATTCTTCGTACCTGGTCCAACTTCACAACCCTTCGCGGGTTGGTCAGAAGTCAGTCTTGTTTGGTAAGACTCTATTGAACAAAGCAAAGAAAAGAGAGTGCTCGACCCGGCCAGACCGTAATTACATAGATAACAGCTCCTCCCTTTCTCCGGCTTGGAGCTAATCCTTGAATTGGCAACGAAATATCTAGGTTTTATTTTTGTTAGGGGTGAATATCTCTATATAATGGGTGACTCTAAGAATCGAACTCAAGTTCTTTTTACAGCGAGAGTCATGTTGTCAACTCTCCCATCACATATTGAATAATTAAATATTTCCTTCGTTTTCTATAGTATGTCACTTTGTTACTTTCACACATATGTAAATAATCTAGTAATTTTGTATAGAAAAGAGAAGTTATGAATAATTTTGTAAAAGTATCATTTATCGATGACATAAAAAAATTAAAAGAATTGAAAGAAGAAAATGTAACTAAAGTGTGTGATAGAAAAAATATTAATATTTCATAAATTATAACTCAGAATTTAATACAAATTTCATTGTTCAACTCTTGAATATCTGTTCCTTAGAAAGGAAAAAAAATCTTGAATGTCTTTAGCACAAAAAGAACATCTACTCAACTAGTCAAACGATGATATCTCATATCAGGTCCAATGAGTCCAAAATATGTAACTCGTTCGTTGTAGTTCCCAGAGAAATGACATGTGCATGTTAATTTATTACTCTACCAAAAACACTTTCATGTGAATGCTACAGCTACATGTACATATTTATTTCACCAACGCTGCATGCTATGTTAATGCAAAAACTTTTCACCAAATGTATGGCACAGGTGATGAGCAACAATTCAATTTCATAGGGGAGTAATAAGTGAAGTGAACCATACTTTCAATCTTATCATATAAAATTTTCATGTTTATCTCGTTTTCATAGAATTTGATAAGACTGAGTAAAAAAGATAGAATTTGATAAGATAAATGTTACCAGAGTATTGCTTCATTATAATAGATCATCATATTACTGGATAAGGCCATAGAAAAAAGTAAAATATAGTAATTCAATACTATTTAATTTCCTCAACTACAAATAGTAGCACATCAAACTAGACCGTTAAACGGATACATTTGATTAGTTGTTCCATTAACCAGCGACTAACAGAAAACTTGTGTCATAAATGAGACAAGGACGTAAATGTTCATTTATATTTTAACTTTTTCCTTAAAAACAAAACTATTGCATGAGTATGAATTAAATATAAGTAAGGTAAAATGTTTTTATTATGGTCTACACTAGTGGTGTTGTGTACAAGTACAACTACTTGCTTGAGTTTTTTGATGTATTTGCTTTTGATTAGGAGTGTATTTGTATGTTCGGCATTACCTAGTGCTTTTTGTAAATGTTTTTCAATTTTTGGCACATCTTGTGTATTTATTGTTGGCTTTTTCAAAAAATATAATTATATTTTTTTTATTAATACTATTAAATGTCTTAGCAGATTTTATTGAAAAAAGATCAAAGTGTTTTGGTAGATGAGAAGTTAGACTTCATTCACTTGAACACATCTATGTACAAAATGATGTTTGAGAAATATCTATGCATAAGGGTTAAAGGTTGTTCTCCTACTTCTGCAATTGATATTGGTATCCAAAGTATTATAGCTACTAATAAGGCATCTTCTTTCCTAAAATCTAGATTCTTTAAAGATAATAAGAATCGTGTTATGTATGTTGGGTCTTCAATTAGACCTAGTCGTGGATTTTTAATTTGACCTAATTTTAAAGTGTGGAGTGGTAACTCATATTTACGGTTACACTTTATCTTTATCAATGGGTCCTTATATTCTCAATTATCCATTCAGAGGGTTGTGTTAACCGACGTAATATGCATTTATTTTGATCATCGCATTTCGTTGTAACATGGTCTAAATGCCTCTCTTTTATAAAAAAAGAAAAGAAAGAGAGTCAATTTCTTTCGTTTCCCAGTTCCATTCATAGTTCTTGGCATATTGGTAACGGTGAATTGATTCATATATCGAAACCTTTGCTTGTCGTGTCAGTTTTTTAATAGAAAGTTGACATTAGGGACCGAAAACAAAGACATAAGATTGAAATCGAAATTATTTTTAAAGTGACTAAAATTAAATTTCACAGCATTTGTATGAACTTGACACACACTTTTTTTTAGGAATCAACACACTTATATAAAATTTTTAAATTTGAGTTGTATCAATTAACTTGTTTTCAATAGGTTAATGTTTTTTCAGAGATATAAAATTAATGTTTAT
Organism: Medicago ruthenica; assembly: GCA_018208015.1. NCBI lineage: Eukaryota > Viridiplantae > Streptophyta > Magnoliopsida > Fabales > Fabaceae > Medicago > Medicago ruthenica. Next base: position 100,653,845 of record CM031371.1, read on the forward strand.
TCAGCTAAAAAATGTAATGTTTAATTGAAAAAGTTATATACCGACAATGAAAATTCATGACTAAACAGCACTCCATCAAATTGAAACAGTCTAGGTTATTTACATAAATAGTAATACCCATGAACTCGTTATTTCCTTGATTCAATAAGATTAATGTGTCTACCTACCTATCAACATCACACATACAAATGTAATATTATGTGGTGTAGATTTTTCATTTTCATACACTCAAATCCTCACTTTTATGAAATACTATGGCTCTTAAACTAAAAAAAAGTGACTTGAGAAAACGTATGATTATGTGTACAACTACTGTCATTTAGAGTAATAAATAAATGCATCCAAAAAGGTCAATTTTTAAAAATGTGTACACATCGAAAATGAAATTTTCTAAAAAGTGTATATACTTTTAAAATGATATAAAACTTCGTACCTTTTAAGTGTGCATATTAGGTAATTAGGCTAACTTTAGTTTTTTGTGGAATAGTGCAAATTGGTACTCTCTCGATCTAAAATTTTTCAAAAACAGAATCAAACATTGAATCTACAAGGTCTCGGGTCATAGTTCAACTTATGAAAATCGCGATGAAACAACCGTTGAACTGATCAAATAACCGAATTAGATACATTGTCAATTTACAGCTCGACGAATTAAACCATCTGGTTTAATTTTTAAAATACTAGAAATAAACATTCGTGTGAGGACTAGGAATAGAAATACATTGTACACTAATATCCAAGACACTTTCATTCCTTCAATGTCACAACTCATAAATGTCATATCCAACAAGAACAAACAAGACCACAGATTAATTTGGAAACCAAAAATAAATAAAATGAAGTATAAAAAAACAAGATGGACTAACTTCAAAAGCATATACATATGATCATCATCAAGAGCATTTTTTCAAATTAACTTGTTGAACAATCCCTTCATTCCCTGCAAGCATCATATACTTATCCCTCCTAGTAAAATTTGTACACTCAAACCCCAAAGCATCACCCAACTGTTTCTGTATATAATTGGCCACTTCAACACTTGACTTTCCTCCAGCACATGTAAGTTCTTTAGGTACCTTCCCAAGAATTTGAATATGATAACTAGGCTTAGGATTCATCAAGAAAAAAATAGGATCCAAACACTTCAATCCGCTTGCTGTGGTCCCATAAAACATGCTGACATGAGTATTCATTGCCACAGGCACTATCTCATTAGCCAACTCAGCAAACAATGAACTAAACCTTAACAAATATGGTTCTCTACATGTTGTTCCTTCAGGACAAACAACTAAATCACCTTCTCTTAGTAACTTTTGCATTGTTTCACCATCTTGTTTTCTGTCTCTTGTTAATCTCACTGTTTTGATTGGTGCTATGAACTCAGAAACTTTGCTTAAACTATATGTTACTGCAGTTAAAGGCTTTGCTAATGATGTGCTTAAGAAAACAGGATCCAACAATGTCCTATGTGTGCATACAAACAGAACACCCTTGTTTGGTTTTGTTTTTTTAGGGATAGTGCCTTTGATTTTTAGATCTATGCCACTCCAAACTCCTAATTCAAGTGCTAATTTGTAAGGAAGGAAAATACCAAGAAGAATTCTATAAATTGCTAAAATAATTCCAATTGGTAACCACATGAACATGTAGAGTGTTGCTAAGGGTGTTGGCAAGAATGCTAATCTTCCATCATGAAATATTAATGGCTTGGGGTATTTGTCCCTTGGCATGATTGAGTTTGGACTATTCTTGTTTTCTTCATTGTTTACCACATAAGCTTCCTGTCATAATCATGCAGAGCTGGAATTAGACATAACACATCAACTTAATTAAAACATGTGTACTATATTAATCATGTTCTATATGGAATTAGATTTGTACTATGTTATGTTGTACTAATAAAATTAAAATTCCAAATGAGGAAATAATAATGTTTTTGGTTCATTGAAATCGAACTCAATACCCCAGGTTTACAACACTCACACAAATTATGCACCAACTACTTGTGCTAGACCCGGCAGTTAGGAAATAATAATGTACATCAGAAAATACACAAAAATGTTTTATAGATAGCTTTGCCAACCCTTTAAAAAAATTAGGAGGACTTGTAATCAGTAATTAGAGAGCGTTTTCTTTGTCTTAACCCTCTAGTTTTCAGAGAAAAAGGACATGAGAGTTTAAGACATAGGATTAAGTCTACAAAACATTTGAGCTAACTTAAAACTTACCTTGCAAGTGGAAATGAAAAGATGGTGATGTAAACTTGAAGTTCCAATTCCAATATCAGGTTTTCTATCACCAAAATACTCCTTAAGTGCTCTATGCTTCACAAGTAAGCCAGAACTAGTGAGAAAACCAGTGAAGTAGCAACCAAAAGTGTGCAACTCTGTGCCTAAAACATCACCGACATTCAAATACTCTTTCAAAAATCCTTCTACCATAACTCTAGGCACACTTGTGATAACAACTTTTGACCCAGCTGAAGCAAGAACCTCGTAAACTTGAAGATTAAGATTCTCTAAATAAAACTTTGGTAAAACAGCCCTTGAAACATTTTCCATGTCCTTTATTCTTAAACCACAAAAGGTTATAAAAGTCATAATCTTTAGTTTTAACTCATGATCACAAATCAAGAGTAAAGGACAAGACATAAGCAAGAAGAATGCTCTAAAAATGCTGCCACCTTCAAAAGCAACAAGCATGAAATAAGGAAAAAATGAATGAGACCTTAAAAGGACTCTATGAATGTCACAAACAACTGTTTGTGACATTCTACCTTCTAAATCACATTTTGTTATACTAGGAAAAGAACAAAGTTGATGAGGTGGTTTAGATGAAAGATAAGCTAAATTAAAACCATAACTTTTCATTTTTCTTGCAGCTCTATAGTATGAATTTGCAAGTAGTTGGTACAAAACCAAATCTACAAGCCTTAGAAGAACCATTGGAAACATCATGATATTTCAAAAAAAAAAAAAAAAAAAATACTCTTTGTGGATGATTTTTGAGAAAGCAAAAAGTAAATGGAAAAATTAAGGATAGGAATTGGAAATGTGTGTGTCTGTGGTGAAGAGCAAAGTGTACAGATAGTAATATTTATAGAGTCATTAAAGGAGTGATTGTAGCATTTGGTTAACCACACAGTTGGCATTAACTTCACCTTGCACATTTTTATTTAGATTTTTCATTTTTTGGTATTAGAACTTGAAAAATGTTATTTCATGCTAGTGCTTCCAACATGTTGCCAGATAGTAATAATGTTTAATAGAGTAGGTAGGTTAAAATGTTGGTGACCGCCTTAGGCTTTGAGAGTCTTGGTAATTTTTTTTTTTGAAAAAAAAAAAGTTAGAGCAAGCACACACACTGTACTACCAATTTTAAATCATATAGTGTGTAGTTTAAAATTTTAAGAGTGATTCGACGAGTTTTGGATCTTTTACGGTTTAATTAAATTTATGAATTCGAATTTAGACTTAAAAATACAACAATTTTAAAACGGTTGAGAGAAAGAGTTTTGTCGTTCAATATATTCTAATAGGAATTGAAAGATAAATAATTGCATTTGTGTGGCGATGATTAAAAAAAAATACTAGTACTTCTTTTGAAAGCCTAATTTCATCAAACAAATTAGTATCTAGTTCTATTTCTCTTGCCGTTTGTGTCCATATATGAGCCAATAGAAAGTTAGATCACCCACATCATTGGATCAATTGACTTTTCAATAATCCATTTTTATACTACTACTCATCTTTTGGTCAAAGTGCTCCTTCCAATAAACCTCCTTTTGTCCTTGACTTTTACTACTGTTGCTTTATTGAAGAGAAGACTGTCACATGTTTGACTTTGGTTTGTTTACTCTGTTTACAGTTACACATTCCCAAGGCTGTTATTGTTATTGATCACCATACTTGAAGTCGATCGGTTAATAGATACCATGATTTTAATTGCTTAGAGGAGGTAATTAATCACACACTTCTAATGTTCATATTCTTTTTTTTTTTTACTGGTCTCTTCGCTTAGTTGAACACATGTTAAAGAATCAAATTTAAAAATTTATTTTAAATTTTTTGAAGTTTAAAAATTGTTCTTTTAAACATAATTTTTAGATATAGTAATTTTCAAATTTGGAACATTCGTTAACATTTTTTTATTTTTTATTTTGTATATCATTGAGTTTGGGTCCCTGTGACAATCGTGGAGTAGAACAACTATGAAAATGGTTAGATCTGCTTTTAAAAAATAGCTAAGTCCAAGGAGGGAATAGTTCTAGTGACTCCCAGAGTTGTTGCACCGTACAGTTGTTATATGAAATCCAAATATCATCTCCATGTAATTGCGGGCACATGAGATTTAATTTATTTATTTATTTGACAAAAGACATTTAATTTATTATAACTTTTAATTATTCAAATTCAAATATATAATAAGTGTGATTGTCATCTTTTCACCTGCACCATATACTTCTAATTTCTGGTACACATAGTACACATGATAAGAACTTCTATTTGATTTTACAAATTAAACAAGTTAGTTATATGTCACTTCTATTTAAATCAAATGAAACCATAGTTATGACATTAATATTGTGGTGTACAAGTAGTATTATTGTACTTTATGCCATTTCCTACAAGCCAGTCAAGGTAGGTTAGGCAGATTAAAATTTAACATGACTTTGGTAGTAGTACATATTAAAACCTTCAATAATCTTAATTCTAGAAACTTCCATCTTTTTTTCTTTGTTGTGTTTGTGTGATGGTTAGTAGAACAATTCATGTCATCTTCATTTGGTGGTTCGGTGAACACTTAATCATTTGATATGTCTGTTCAAATGCACAATGTTTGCATGGACACGTTAAGAAAGATTCACGAATCTATGGTTCTGTTTTTCCTCTCTTACGTTTCTCTTGCGTGAGTGCATAAAGATACAGTTTTTGTTAAATTAAAATGAAATATTCAAAAAACTGTAAATTACAAATAATCATTTTTATAAGAGGTAAATTGGTCAACTAAAATTGATGTGGTATTTAGTTTATAATGACCAAGTACCAATTTATCATATCATCTATTAGTATATTTGGTCTATATTGGTGTTTGTGCTGCTGTTTAAATTGGTTTTAAAACAAACAAAAAAAATATTTGATTCAAATTAAAATCACATGCGCTTCGATTTAGTTTGAATTACTCGTTTAAATAATATGATTTAGAAATATTATTAAATATTAATAAAACTTAATACAAACAAATAACATATCGATTAATTCGTTATCTCGAACTAATAAAAAAATAGTATTATAATTAAAATATGGTCTTGTTAACGAGCGTCTCCGGACATTCTTTAAGTATTCTAAATTAAGTAATTATTTTTTAAAAAAGTCAAATATTTCGATTTCCAATGTCTTGGGGCACTCGTTAACATTTCCCATTAAAATATGTGGTTTAATTCAATTTAAAAAGAAAAAAAAATTAACAGAAATTTATTCCACTCCGGATAGTTTTCAAAGAAGGAGATACATATATACTCAAAAAAAATTCGCTTTTATGCATATTTTTTTGTTTGTGTAGCTCGATTTATGGTTGAATCATATGAGTTTGAATATGAAGACCCCTAGTTGAAATATAATTTATACGTTCTAAAAATTTAAAGTCTTAGTTAGTCTAACCTATTATCGATTATTTATAAGTTTGATTTGATTTCTTAACATATTTACTGTTATAATCAATTTTAAAATAAAAAGCTCAAATTTCTAGCTTAAATAGAATAATTTTTTTAGGCAAAATCAATTCTATTTGAGAACAATCGGTAGGTTGAAGGACATAAGGCAAATAATAAAAAACTTTAATTTATGCATGATGAACCTATAAATTTTATAAGGATCATGCTAAGAAGTGTCCATCAGATATTTGTTAAGAAATCAAATATAATAGTATTACATTGAAATCAAATAAACTTTATGCATTGATGTTTTTTTTGTTTTTCTTCTTATAATAAAGATCAGATGGAGTATAAATTATCATTGTTACCATCTTATTATCCAAACTTGTTCAAATAAGATAGTTTGTTTAGCCTATGAAGCCTTTTAAGTGGCTTGTAATCTGAACTATGTTGTTAAATACTATGTTATTTTTTTAGACAATAGTTATTTTTATCTTTAAATGTGTAAGGAGTAGCGACAATAATATTCGATATAACAAAATTACAAAATAGTATATGACTGTGCACTATATTAATCAAAATAATCTCTGATGTTTGTTTTGTTAAGATTTCGATTTTTCGCAATTTACCTGTTAGGGTTCATTTCTTATTATGTAGCTTAACACCGATTGTAAGACCTTTTATGTTTGTTTATTGTACTTTGTTTTTATTTTAATCTACTCTCCTTTTGTCCAATAATAAGAAAATAAAAGTAATTTAAAACAAATTAAATTCAAAATAATGTATATATATATATATATATATATATATATATATATATATATATATATATATATACACACAAAATAATATTTTTCAAACCAATGAATAATTTCTCAACAAAAAATTACCCTAAACAAATATTGTTTTTTAGTTATTCTTGACGAGACATCGATGCTATGTATATTTTTTTTAATGAACTATGGCATGTATATTTTTATTTACATAGGTAAATATATAGTTTCAATAGAATTGAACATCTTGAAGATGAGAATGGGTTTGAATGTAGGTCTGAAGACGATCTGAAGTATATAGCACGTGATTATTTCATGCATCTTTTTCAAAAATCACCAAGTTCTCGTGCTAGTGTCATTAATTTGGTTCCAACTTCAATCACTAGCGAGGATAATGATATGTTGACTGCGGCTTTTACCTTAGAAGAGTTCAAACATGCAGCTCTCTCTATGCAAGCAGATAAATGTCCAGGGCCGGATGGCTTTAACCCAGGTTTCTATCATCATTTTTGGGATACTTGTGGTCATGAAGTTTATCAGGCAGGTTGTCAATGGTTAGCAAATGGTGCTTTCCCGCCACATGTAAATTCTACTAATATTACACTTATACCAAAAGGTGATTCTCAGACTTCTATGAAGGATTGTCGGCCTATTGCTCTATGTAATGTTGTGTATAAAATTGTCGTCAAGGTGCTTGCTAATAGGCTTAAGCAGGTGCTTGATAAATGTATATCTATCAATCGGTCAACTTTTGGCTAAGGTAGATCCATATTAGATAATGCAATGGTGGCCATTGAAATTGTTCACTATATGAAGGCAAAGGCTAAAGGAAAGAGTGGAGATGTTGCTCTTAAGTTGGATATCAATAAAGCGTATGATAGATTAGATTGGGATTACCTTCGTGATATTCTGCTTCAAATGGGTTTCTCCTCCAAATGGGTTAGCTGGATTATGCTATGTGTTGAGACAGTTGATTACTCGGTCATGGTTAATGGTGCATCGATAGGTCCTATTGTGTCAGGGCGTGGTCTTCGTCAGGGTGATCCACTTTCACCTTATCTGTTCATCATTTGTGTTGAAGGCCTTTATTCCCTTATTCGTGAAGCTGAACGTCGTCATGATATTAAAGGTACTATGATTTGCAAATATGCACCTATTATTTATCACCATCTCTTTGCAGACGATTGTTTTCTCTTCTTTAGAGCTTGTGAACGTGAGGCTGTTTGTATGAAAAATATTTTGGCTACTTATGAAGCGGCTTCGGGGCAAACAATTAATCTACAGAAGTCAGAATTATTTTGCAGCCGTAATACTCCGGATGATCTTAAGAATCTCATTGATTCTACTCTCGGTGTTCGTCAAGTTCTGGGTACAGGTAAATATCTTGGGCTGCCATCTATGATTGGACGTAGCAAACATGCAACAATTAAATTTATCAAGGATCGTATTTGGAATAAAATCAATTTCGGGAGTAGTAGATGCCTCTCGCAGGCTGGGAGGGAGGTTCTCATTAAATCTGTTTTGCAATCTATTCCTTCCTATGTGATGAGTATTTTTCTTCTTCTGGGATCCCTCATTAATGAAATTGAAAAAATGTTAAATTCCTTTTGGTGGGGTCATAATTCCGCGAATGCTCGGGGATTGCATTGGTTATCTTGGGAACGTCTTTCAGTTCCTAAGGTATTTGGAGGTATGGGTGTAAAGAGCCTTAAGGCTTTCAATATGGCTATGATAGGCAAGCAGTCATGGAAGTTGGTTTCTACTCCAGAATCTCTAATCACTCGTTTACTCAAAGCTAAATATTTTCCTCGAAGTGATTATTTTGGAGCTAGCATAGGCCACAATCCCAGCTGTGTTTGGCGTAATATTTGGAGTGTGAAAGATGTGATTCGTCGTGGTTTTCAGTGGAGTATAGGCACGGGAGAACACATATCAGTATGAGATCACCTTTGGCTCCTTAATGTTGCAGGAAAGGTACCGTCTACTCCACATCATTTGGAGTGGTCATTTATAACTGTTTCTGACCTGATGGCTACGTCCCAAAAACACTGGAATATGGAGATAATAAATGCTTTTTTGACAATGTCACTGCTAGAAATATTTTTAATACTCAATTACTCCCTTTAGTGACTAATGATGTGCCTACCTAGAAGTTCGAGAAAGATGGTGACTATACAGTTAATAGTGCTTACAAGGATATTTTGAATCATGATGTGGGAGTTGTTCAACACCGTGTGCCGGATAATTGGAATTGTGTTTGGAGCTTAAAATTGCCCCCGAAGGTTAAGAATTTTTTATGGAGAGCTTGACGTAATTGTTTGCCCACAACAATCCGTTTGCAATCAAAAGGAGTTCAGTGTACTGATAGGTGTGCAGTGTTTGATGATTTTGGTGAGGATAGTACTCATCTGTTTTTTATGTGTAATAAAAGCATGCTCTGTTGGCAGCGTATTGGTTTAAGGAGTCATTTGATGGTTGTTTTCGATATGAATGCAAGTTTTCAAACAAATTTTTTTGCTATCTTACAACACCTGTACCAACAGCAAAAACAAGTATTCAGTGTGACTCTCTTGAGTATATGGAAGCATCGAAACAACAAGGTATGTAATGATATTACTGAAACAACTCAAGATATTTGTGCTCGTGCAGGTTATATGCTTACTAGTTGAAGGAATGCTCAGACTATTCGTCACCTTACCCCTCAGCATCCCATTTCACCGAATGATTTGAAGTGGAATAAACCAGTTCCCGACAGGTTCAAATGTAATGTTGATGCATCCTTCTCTCAAGCTTTGAATCGGGTTGGTATTGGTCTGTGCATTCAAGATGATGAAGGTCGTTATGTTTTAGCCAAAACTGAATGGCTGACTCCACTCCTTGATGTGGATTTGGGTGAGGCTTTAGGTTTATTATCAGCTTTGTATTGGGTTCGTGATTTACAGCTGGGCGTTGTGGACTTTGGGCTTGATTCCAAAACTGTGGTGGATAGTATTTATGACAGTAAATGTGACGTTTCTAATTTTAGCGCAGTGATCAATGATTGTAGACGTTTGTTTGCTTCTGATTTAGTAACCTCTGATGTTAGGTTTATTCGGAGACAAGTCAACGAAGTCGCTCATAGCTTTGCTAGAGTGGCTTTGCGTCATGCTAGTTTTCATATTCATATTAGGATTTCATCTTGTATCTCTACTATTATTTTAAATGAAATGCAATAAGTTTCTTCTTGTCAAAAAATATAGTTTCAAATTAATATTTAATTGTTTCTCAAAAAAATTAATATTTAATTTATCGTTTCCACTAAAATTTTAATTTAACATACATTGCATCGGTCTCACTAATATTTATTTAATTTAGTTTTTAAATCTCCGGAGGAAGATTTTTATTGAATATGTTATTATATTTAATTTCATTGTATTTAAGCGCATATAAATTGTTTGTGGGAAATGTTATGCCTCTTGGGGAACTGGTTAAACAAATCAGAAAGAATGTATTGAGAATTGTGGAAAAGTGAAATATTTAATTTTTTTAAAAGTCAAAAATTTGTTATTTTAAAAAAATTATATTTTAATTTTCTTAACTAATGTCCGGAGACATTAATTAACATGACTCATTGTTTATTTCCGTGTTTATTACTTTCATATATGTTAAAGGTTTACGTGTTTATTATTTGGGTTTGTCTAACATGTGCAATATTGCATATGTTAAAGCAACTAAAAGTAGTAAGTTTTTATTGAAAAACAACAACTATTTATAAAAAAGTTATATATTAAATACAAAATGTACAAGTTCCAATGCAAAGTTACTATTTAAAACTTTTTAACATGTGCAAATTTGCACATGATAGAAAAACTCTTATTTTCATATAACTTAAAGGTTACTAAAAAATAAAAAATTGACGTCTCTGACTAGGTCAATTTTATGTGTGTTTGTTAATGATTATGTTGTTTTTTTAGTCATGATGAGAACCTGTTAGAACATCAATCGAGTCTAACAATACTCACTCTGGTCTCAAATGTAAGAAACAAAAAAGTCACCCTCATTAAGAAAGTGGATTGATTACATTTAAGTCATGTTAAAAAGTTACATATTTTCAATTTCGCCCTTGTCTTGGAATCATTTTCTAGTATTACACGTTCAAAAATTAATGATGGAGTGGGTTTAAGTCATTAATTGTTACATGGAAGAGCTGTTAAATGGGTTACCCGGCCCGTTTAGGGCCGACCCTAACGGACTTCGGGTTTTATTGGGCCGGGCTAAAAAGCCCTTCTGAAATACGGGCTTGAAAAAAACTACCTGATCCCGGCCCTACATGGACCGAAGGCTAAACGGGTCGGCCTGTATTAAAATTTTTTTTTTTTGATAAAAAAAGTACTATAAAATACTCCTATAAAATTTAGGCTTAATTGCATGTTTGGTCCCTTATGTTTATTTTAGGTTTCAAGTTGGTCCCTTTTGTTTTAAACATTTCAAGTTGGTCCAAGCAGTGTGTCTAGGAGGTATTCTCGTCGTTTTCCATTCAATTCCAATTTGAATCTGATTGTGAACATAATTGGAGCTCAAATTTTAATAGAAACTCCTACTTTCAGCTGTAAAAAGTCAACTTGAAAGGGACCAACTTATGCTAACGTTGCAAACAAAAGGGACCAACTTGAAAACATTTAAAACAAAAGGGGCCAATATGAAACCTAAAATAAACGTTTTGGACCAACTTGAAACGTTTAGAACATAAGAGACCAACTTGAAACCTAAAATAAACGTAAGGGACTAAACAGCAATTAAGCCTAAAATTTATTATAGATAATATTTTTAATATGTTTAAATAATGCCTAGCAAAAAAAAATTGCAAACATTTTCGTACAAACATCTCAAACTAAATTGGCAAGGAAAACAATTTTAAATAAATTACGTAAGTTATGGTTATAGATATTTATATATTCGATTTTTAAAATTATAAATAACGAAACGAGTAAATATAATTTTTTTATTACTTTTATATTTGTGTGTTGATTCATTGAATTTTCACTTTTATTTTTTACTTTAATAATCAACTAAGTAAAGAATTATTTAAATTTTTTTTTTCTTACGCTGGCTACCCACGGTCCATTTGGGATAGCCCAAATGGGTACTGGGCTTTTTAGGGCCGGGCTAAAAAGCTCTATAAAAATTTGGGATCAGTATTTAAGGCTCAAACCCTACAATTAATCGAGTTTGACGGACCGGTCCAAACGAACCAACCCGTTTTGACAGCTCTACATGGAATGATGGAGTAACCATTGAGCTTCTCACATTGGATTACTGATGGTTTTCTTAGATTACTCCCGCCTACACTTAAAAAAGATCAGTCATTAAAATACTACAATTTGAAAAACTCAATGAGTGGAAAATTGATACACGTTAGTACTAGTAAATGAGTGGAAGAATTTGGATCGTATCATGAACCCATGAGACACACTATATATATATATATATATATATATATATATATATGCACTAGTACAAATAACCCTTTTTAAGTCGGTTAAAAATGACTTCTTACGTCGGGTGCGCGTCCGACCTAATAGCTGACGTAGTAAGAAGTTTTTGCTTTTTAAGTCGGCTTTTGAAACCGACTTAAGGCCTCATTGTTTAAGTCGGTTATCTGGGAGCCGACTTAGGAAGTACAGGCCTCAAAGACCATGAGCAACAGATTAAACCGACCTAAGATATTAACGTCTTAAGTCGGGCAGTTGTAACCGACTTAAAGATATTAACTTCTTAAGTCAGACAGTTGTAACCGACTTAAAGATATTAACTTCTTAAGTCAGACAGTTGTAACCGACTTAAAGATATTAACTTCTTAAGTCGGACAGTTGTAATCGACTTAAAAATATTAACTTCTTATGTCCGACAATTTTAACAGACTTACAATGTTTAGTTTTTTTTTTAGATATAACATCCTTACATGATACATGTGCACGTACGAAGGAAAGTGGTAGTGGGCAACTGAAGTAGTGGCCCTTGCAGATGCAGGTCTGCCAACATACTTGATCCCACGATCGGGCGTATTAGAGACTTTTTTTTTTTTTTGAAGGAGACGTATTAGAGACTTGGCATCTTCGATATTGTCTTGTCAGGTTGTATAGGATGTCACTCATGTTTAAGATGTTATGTTATGTAGTAGTAGATCCTCAAGGAAGCAACTGGCCCCTTCCAGTACTAGACACTATAGTTCTAAGAAAGTTGAAAAAATCATGGTGTGCATGGTTCAGCCCAATGAAGAAAGCATGTCATCTTGCAAGAGTTTTACTAGTTTGGCTCATCCATGCATGATCTTTTTCATGTTAAATTTATGTCTTTAATATTAGTATTTAAATTTGATTTTTTTTCTAGTATGAATCATGATGTTATTTGATATGAATCATGTTTATCTGAATGCCTATTTTAATATGATTTCGATAAAGAAGAAATTCCATACGTCGATACTAGATACTACAATCCGAACAAATACTGGTTAGATTACAAAATCCAAGCATGAGCAATTTTGGAATTTCAAACGCATGGGGTGAGGAGAAAATCACTTATTATCTAGCTCCCTAAAAATAAAACCACTCAATTTTACTAACGGCATTATAGCCTAGAATGGAATAGAAGAATCTACTTCTCAGTCTCACCCCCACTTGTACCTCCCACCCCCTTAAGTAGCATATTGCCTCCCAAAAAAAAAAAAACTTAAGTAAGAAACATTGTATTATTATTGTGGGCAAAGATCCTCTTAAATGAGTAAAGTGTCAACTTTACACTCTAAAATGAGTTGCTCACTTTAGAGGAGTCATATCCTATTATTGTCACCACACCAAATTTCTGGAACAATAAGTTAAAAATTTGAAACCAAAAATAAATTCCAAATATTTAAAGACAAATATCTAGAACGCAAGTTTTACCAAATACTTAAAAACAAAGCTATTCAAAAATATTTTAAATTTTGGATTTTTCAAGTGGCCAAGCTGTTGGAATATATTAATTTACAAAAAATTTGATATGTCCAGAATTTTAATATTTCAGATTTTTTTTAAAATTAAATTTTTGTAAATTAATTAGTCATTGTTGAATCGTGGCTAAATGCAATTTTATTCGAAATTAAGCTTATATTCCAGATTTTTGGAGTTGCTAAATTTGTTTGAAATAGAATTTTTTTTTTTGGACTTTTAATATTACGATTTTTATGATAAAAAAATTATTTTTAGATATGAGCCACGGATAAATTGTGGCTAAATGTAAATTTAAAAAATTCCAAAAATTTAAAGCTTTTTTGAATTTTTTCAAAAATTATATATATTTTAAAAATTATTAAGACATTGAAATTTTGGATAAAAACTCATTTGGGGTTTTCTGAACTATTTAAAATTTGGCAAATAGAAAAACTAATTTACTTGATATATGTTGAAACTTGGAAGGGCATTTAAATTATTTTTATGGGTTTTGGGTGGTGGGGTGGGAGATACTTGTAGGTGTGAGTAGTAGATTCTTCAAATGAAGAATAAGCAGGACCCAATGCGGCCCATCAAGAACATGTAAGTCCGAAGAATAAGACTATTACTTTTTCCACCCTATGAGGTTCTCCTACACCTTATTTTTTTTTCAAAATGCCCCTTGGATTTTAGAATCCGAAAACCAGTTCGGAATATAAATTCCGAAACATTTTGATATATATATACTCCCTCCGTCCCAAGATATAAGCAAAAATTGGTCAACAAAAGTTAATGTATTTGGTTCAAAATATGTACCAAATACATCAACTTATGTTGACTCATTTTTGCTTATATTTTGGGACGGAGTAGTATATATATAGGCAAGAGCAGCAACTTCCCCCATTTTACAGTTTCCCTTTCTCTCTCCCTTATCCCAAAATCCGAAACACACAAATTGGTCTAATCTTGGAGTTTTTTTGCTCAAAATTATCACATTTGAAGTTTTATCAAACACCAAAGTGAAGGTTAGGTCTCATTCCCTCTGCATGCAAGCCTTTGAGTTCGATTTTTTTTAGCACTGAACCTGTTCAGATTATAAAATTGAAACGGTATTGGTGAAGTTCGGATTTTATAATCCGAAGTATACCAGTATGAAGATTTTTTGACTGTTTTGTATATTTTTGTTGATTGTGTGTTACCCTTTTATGCATGTTACAAGTATGGAACCTGTTTAGCACACCATGGGTGAAAGAACAACAATGCATGCTTTTGTTAGGAGAGTGTATGAAGAGGTTGCAAGCGGAGGGGGGAGAGCCCAGGCGTGGCAGGGGCAGGGGAAGGGCACGCCGTGCTGGTGCTGATGGCGTGGGAATATCTCAATGGAACTATTCGGAGCCACATTACGAGCCCCAGATAGAGATGGAGGAGAAGGTAGAGGGTGATCCTGAGTATCAGGATATGGATGATGATGAGCAGCATGAGCGTGTGCAGCCGGAGCCAGAGGAGCTTGATGACTATCCTGGTGGCCCACACGACACCTTTTATTTAATGAAAATTGAATAATACATTACACCTTTTATTTAATGAAAATTTAATTTCTATATTTTTTTAATGATTGTAAATTGTTGTTAATTTTTGTCATGTATTATTCCAATTACTGTGAAACTTATGTTAATTTTTTGTTTATATTTTTTGCAGTGGCGTGACAATTTAAAATGCGTAAACAACAGAAAGAAAATAGAGGCGATACATTAACCAAACAAAGCTCGAATGGCAGCACAGTGGTTTAAGGATGGTGAGAGACACCAGTCTTCAGTGGCTGCAGGATACCAACTACATCCAGATTGACCACATGCTTTGTTCTGCATTTGTGGAGAGATGACACAAAGAGACAACGAGCTTCATTTTTCCGTTTGGGGAGATGACATTGACACTCGATGATGTGTCTTGTTTGTTGCATCTCCCCATTGAGGGTATGTTCTTGTCCCACAAAAGTATGTCAAGGGCTCATGTTGTTGAGTTGATGATGGAGTTGTTGGGGGTTGATGCGAGTGAGGCATGTACCGAGGTAGACAAGACAAAAGGTGGACATGCACGATTTAGCTTCTTGAAGGATACTTTCAAGGAGCGTATTTGGGAGGCACATGAGGCCTACCATGCTGGTCAGTTGGTTGAGATGCAGCAGAAGTGGGACCAGTCTCTCCACCTATATTTGCTCTACTTGGTGGGTATCACACTCTTCACTGACAAGAACGCCCGTTATGTGGATGTTGCTTATCTGAGGTACTTCAGAGACTTGGAGCTTGACTCTGATTATGCATGGGGAGTTGCTGCCCTTGTACACCGGTACATGGAGCTTAACAATGCCTCCCATTATAAGACCAGACATCTTGCAGGATACTTATCTTTGTTGTAGGTATAAATAAATAAATAATAATGGACTACATATGTATTCATTTGTATGTCTTCATTGTTTGTATATTTATATGTTGTTGATTTTATTGCAGACTTGGGTCTTTCAGCACTTCAGGCGTATGGGTGCCAGGGATGCATGGGGTGGATATCTGGACCATCAGCATCCACGTGCCTTGATGTATATGTCGCTCAGGGGTTTGTCTTCACCAGACAAGTACATAACGCATTTGGATCAGCTGGATCTGGCGGGTGTTATCATGTCCCCGTATGATGAACACCGTGAGGCATGTCCGTTCGAGCAGGCCAGCCTTACTCTAGATGACTCAAATACGATAATCGTAGGGTGAGATATCTGCCGGAGCGGGTGCTTCGCCAGTTTGGGCGCGTCCAGACCATCCCAGACATTCATGTGAGAGTGCATCTCCCTAGACGACCTTATCGGAGATCAACTACCGTTATGCCCACTATCATGATCATATGCTGACAGCTCAGGACTTATGGCTCGTTGCTAGGACTGGTGTGGAGACGTCACAGGGATACATCAGATGGTTTTATTCCATCTCACATCCACACATCATTCTTCCGGATGAGGCTGTTCAGGTCCTGAGGCCACCCGAGCAGGAGGCCCTTGATGAGATTGCTACTGAGCAGGACGGAGAGCAGGGGTACTTGGTGCTGACCAGAATGTTGGGTCGTATCAGAGACCATGTCTATGCCGTCATGGCCAGTGGTGTGGTGGAGCAAGGGTCTGATCAATGTCGTCATTTGGAAGCAATCCTGGAGATGGTTTAAGGAGGGCGAGTTTATCGTCGTAGGCGTGTTGTTGGAGGTGGGGGTGGCGGGGCATATTTTGGTTTTATGGTGTTGTAACCTTTGGATAATCATTAATTTTGAATTTTATGTCTGAACACTTGGTTTGTAACCTATGGATAATTTCAGTTATAAATTTAATGTCTGAAAATTGTGTTGTTTCTTATCGTTTCCATTACAATATTTTTGTTATTTATTCAAGAATGCATGTTTATTTCACATGATTATATAATCTATATGTATCAGAGAAAAAACAATGTCTTTGTTTCTGCAACGATACATTTCGGATTATATAATCCGAAATGTTTTATGACATTCCGGATTATATAATCCGAACTGGTCATTTTTTTACCTTTTTTTTACGCCAAAGTTATGCTTTTATTGGGTGTTTGATATATTTCGGATTATAAAATCTGAAAGGTCTAAAAAGGTTTCGTATTATAAAATCTGAAATGTAGTTTCATAGAGATTACACAAACATCTCCAAGGTGCTCTATGTTCCAACAACTTAAGAATGTTACAGATTTTATAACCCAAACTGAGTTCGGATTATAAAATCCAAACAAATGGTATTTTGGAAAGAAAAAAAAATAGGGCGCGCAAGAATGTCATAAGGTGAGAAAAGTAAAAGTCGAAGAATATACAAGGGAAACCAAATGGACTGCTTGTGACTAACTACACATAAAATTGCTCTTTACTCTTCAGCAATTACTCTCCCACACCTCAAAACGACGTTATTACCATCAACAATAGTTAACTACAGTTAGGTAGCATAGTCTTCAAAGACCTGACTTGTTTCATGGTTGTAAAAATCATTCCTAGAAATATGGAAGTTACAAAGAAGGGTTCTTATGTTTGTTACAATGTTGAAAACAACTAATGAACAATATCATAAGTTGTTTCCATAAAATTTTTCAAACGGTTTCACAAAAATTGTATCAGTAGATAAGCTCGAATAAGTCAAACCAATTAGGTCATATAAGCTTATACGTATTTTGTAAAATATATTGAAATAACTTATTACATTTTTTTTGAAAGATGCTTATGACATACATCATGCGGTCACTATTATAAGCAAAAATCCACATTTTAGGTTCATTCAATAAATGATTTATGTGGTTTATATTAAAGATCACATACATCATTTATTGAATGAAACTAAAATGTAGATTTTTGCTTATAATAGTGACCGGAGGGTGTGTATGATAAGTTATCTTTATAAATTCAATTGAATATTCATATAAAGAGAAACGCTATGAACAATCTCTTTCTAACACTCACTCTCTCATTATTGAAACTCAGGTGTCTCTCACTACTTTATGTGAGAGTTATTTCCAAAGTGTGGTACTCACATAAATTTCATCCAATAAGAGAGTGAGTGTTAAAAAGAGAATGTTCATAACACTCCTCATATATAAATGCATGTGTCATTAGATAAACTTAAATAAAATTAAACATAGTAAAAATAGCGACCCTTCTAGTTTATTTTAGAAGAGAATCTTTAGGCGTATTCTATTAGTTTGTTTGACAACGGTGTCATTATGTGATTGATGTAGTTATCTTTCTCTGTGTAAGCATCAACTTATGTAAAGTATCATATAAGCTCATGATTGAGAGTCAGCTAAATACATATATAATGTTTTATTTTTTAATGGTTTCTATTTTTCTTCCCCTTTCTTATTTTTTTTTTTTACAAAATCTCTTTCTTAATTTAGAAACTCTAATTTCCATAAAAGAGCCTAACAAATACAGATACACACACCCTGCATTAAAGGTTGTGGAAATTTATTCCATTACGCGTTAGAGTGTGTTTGATTTGTTAAAAATTAAGGGATTGAACATGACAATTCTAGTTGTATTAAGTCTGATTTTAAAACTGTTGTTGAGACTGAACAAATTGGGGGGCAATGTGCTAGACAAAAACCGAAAGTTTTTCCCCTCTTTAAATCACAACACAACTTATTGTCTATAATATAAGTTGTTTAAAATAACAAAATAACATTTTATCCACCAAACATCATACAAGACAAAAAAATTGTTCAACACTTTAAAAATTTGTTATGTGATGTTCTCTATTCTACTATGATGTTAAATATTATGTTGTTTTGTCCAACACTTACCTTTTAACATATTAAACACATCCTAAATCTTTATTTTTCACTCAACCTCCATCATTTAGTATTTACATATACTCCATAAATGATACATGATTTTACTCCACTTGTTTCATTTATGTAATTAATTTTGTTCGATGCATGATAAGAGATTAAACGTCGATACCTTTGAAATTCATACTCTCTCTGGTCTTAAATATAATAGAAGGATCTTTTTTTAGGTTCATAGAATAATTCATGTATTTAGACTATAATTTAAACTAAATACATCATTTATTCAATGAACCTAAAAAAAGAACATTATCTTATATTTAGGACCGGAGGGAGTATTATATAGTAATTGATTTAGCTCTAAATTCCAATAACTTTATTTTATGTTTGTCTTATAATCCTCTGGTTAGAGAGACATTAGTATTGGTGATCTATAATTTGGTTAGAAGTAAATAAAATTTGTTCAATAATTAATAAATAATTTATCAGGATTAGTATATTTTCTTTTTGAAGGGATATGTAATCTGAGAAGTGCTAGCAACACTTACTTTTTAACAATCACTCAAACATTTCCTATTTAATTAGGTGAAACATATAATATACGAGTTTCAAGAAATTATTTGGTAAAAAAAAAGTCTTCATGAACCCAAAAGCGTAAACATGAAACACGCTTTAAATCAAGCATGTGCAATGTAGCGTAAGCATGTGTGTTAATGTTTCCATGGCTTTTTTTTTACGCAAGCAAAATTAGCATTTTACTACTACTACTAATTATTTATAATATGAACCAAGTAAATAAATAATTATTTGTAATAATAAAGTGTTGAATACAATTGAGAATGACATTTTTTAAATAAGACTTGAACCATGCTATTTTAACTCATAAATTTCTTTAACTGCTCAAAATTAAAGAACATCGTGGATGATAGTGGTAAAAAAAATCATACTCGCGGTTACCCATCCGAACCTACTCCGATTTGACGGGTTTTCCCCGTTTTGACTGGATTTGGGTATGAGTTTGAGTTTTTGCCGATTTCAAAACACGGATACGGAATGGGTAACAGAGATATCGATACCCACCTTGAACCCATACCCAAACTCGTCCCGTATGTAGAAAACTACTATATTACTCATTGATATTTGTCAATGTTATAAAATTTGCAATTGATATTTAAAAGAGCAACCAAACCATTCAGTTAAAGAAATGTTAAAATGAACATATTTCTCGATAATGCATTACAACATTGCCCTTGAGACCGAAAAAAACTTCCTTTTTTTTGTTAAAAAAATGATTCACTGCAGAAATGAGGATGAGATGGGGATACCCAAACCCATTGGAGACAGGGATGCGATTCAATTTCTCATCTCAGTTAAATATGGGTAGGATAACATGTGAGTATATGAGAGTAAATAAGGACGGTGAGGTAAAACCCCGTCCCACCTCACCCCATTACCATGCCTAGGTATACATCACAAGTTAAATAGGGGAATGTCTCAATTTTTGGTATTGATGTTTTGCTAGCCTACAGTTATATAAATATATGATAAATCAATAAATTTATGATAGAAATTTTAAGATGAATGACATTGAAGATACCACTTTCGTGTTAGACATCAAGAGATTTGTTGATTTTCTCAAACTATTTATAACTTATAACAAAACAATATAAAATTTTGAATAAATTTGATAAAAAGATAGTAGATCAGGTAGAGACCCATAAATTTTGAATTATGAGGGCAACATATATATAATTTTATAGTAATAAATATGTATATAATATTTTATTCTTCATGATATAATATACATCATAATTGTTCTATACAATTTTTTATATTTATAAACGTTGAATGATTTTATCATTTTTTGTTATTAAAAATGTCTCCATATAATTAGTTAAACAAACAGTAATTTATTCATTTCAATGTTCTATGCGATTTTGCGTTTGGTCCTTGATAATATTAATAGTGGAGAAAAATCTTTCAACAATTGCAATTGTCACATCTTTATATATAGAAATATGACTATGTATATATGATATTACAAATATTTTTTTTAGCTAAAAAAATACATATAAAATTCATTTTTTTTCTCCAAAAGATAGCGGGGCCAAGGCCCACATGACCTTTAACATAGGGTCGTCTATGAGAACAGGCGATTTTTTAGTTATTGGGGGAGATAATTGTCTTTTAATGTCCAAAAGAAATGTGAAGACAATGGTACTTTTATAGTTTTGTTGAATATGTATCCCTTATCCAATCAATCAATGTCATATCATACTTTTATTTTAATTTACTTTAAAATAAATTCAGATGTTAAATAAATTTTGTCTAGAGGATGTCGGTACTCAACCAAACTCTAAAGTATCTAAGGATTTACCCAAAAGAAAATCTAAAAATTCATAAAATGCAAAAGATTTCTTATGCTTGGGGAAGTTCGGTGTATTCTCCATCTATACACGTCTAAAAAATTTGGAAGGAGGGGGAAAGAGAGTATCAGGGGAATGAGAGTATCCAAATCCTTTTTTAACAACAGAAAGACAATGCTCACATATTTGGAGATATGGCAGTTTAGATCTTGAACTCTGACTATGATTTTATAGGATGCCAATTGCATCACACCATGGAATCCAATATGACCAAAATATTCTGTTATTTGATCTTAAAAAAAGTAAACGGTACTGAAATACCAGACAACAACAATAAGAGTTTTATAAAATCTACTAACACCAAAGTCCAAGTTGTTGAAGAAAAAAAGCTTAAAATGAACTGATTTATATTTTTTATAAAGTATATAGAGGAAAATTGGTCTCCAACCAAGCTATGCTCGGAGTAGGGGTGGGCAAAAAAACCAAAAAAACCGAACCGAACTGCTGAACTGAACCGAACCAAACCAAAAAAAACTGAACCATTACTAACAGTTCTAGAACCGAACTGAAACAGTTCGGTTCAGTTCAAAACAGTTCGGTTCGGTTCGAAACAGTTCGGTTCGGTTCGAAACAGTTCGGTTCGGTTTTACCTTCTAAAATTTGATTTTGTTTGGTTTTTTATATTTTTTTTCAATGGTACAAATAATAACAGTTCGGTTCAGTTCGAAACAGTTCGGTTCGGTTTGGAACAGTTCGGTTCAGTTTAAAATCCAAACAGTTCGGTTCGGTTCAGTTATTTTAAATTTATCAAACAGTTCAGTTCGGTTCGGTTCAGTTTTTATCCCGAACCGAACCATGCCCACCCCTAGCTCGGAGGAGTACGAGCAATGCTAGAGAGGTTATTGCACTGGAATTATGGATTATGGGAAGCAAAGTTCAAGGTCTCAACTAGGACGTTAGTTAACTGACTGACCCTATAACTAAAAGATGTGGTAGTAAATTAGTTCCCGATTGTTTTTATTCTTATGAGGCACCATTAACTCCTAAATATCCCAATTTCCTAGAGGGTACCTACATATATGCTAATATGACATTGGAAAGTATATGAGAACTTTTTGGCAAGGTCAGCCTATCATCTGCTGACGGAAGAAAGAAACAAACATAACCCTAAACCATCTTTCCTAAGGGTCATGGAAGGAAATTTGGATATTCCACCTCCATAGTTGTGTGATTTTTTTTTTTTTTTTTGGAGATTAGTGAGATTTATCCTTCCTACCAGGAGCAAACTAGAGAGGAAAAGAGGAATGAAGTTAAATACTACATGTACAACTTTTTTTTGGAGATTGGTGAGATTTATATCCTTTCTACCTAATTTGAGTCTTGCCATATGGATGCAAAAATGACTATCAAACCCTCACCAATTAGCTACAACAACTTAAAGTTACTCTATTAAAAATTAAGTAACAAATAATTTAACAACGTCAAGTGATTAGTATTTACTTTGATAATTTAACAATGTTAGTTGAAATGATTTAGTTACAAACTTTCAAATCTACAAGAATTTAATTTAATTGAGTATAAAATAAAACGAATTTCATCTAATTATCACATTTAAATTGAGATCAATTTTAATAAACTTTAAGTATAAAACTTTTTATATGATCAAATCAATTACAAATCATCATTCAAATGACTTTTAAAGTTACGACTAAGTGATAAAATATTTGGCCTCCTTATACAAATTGTCAAGACTTCAATCCCTCACTAAATGGCGCAAAAAACTTCATCCTTTTTTTTTTGGTTTTGAAAAGGCCAAAAAATGATATATTAAACCAAACAATCAAAGCACCATGATTGTTAAGATTGAAAAGATACACAAGTCAACACATTACAAATAAATCCCCTCAACAACGATGTTACCAAATCAAAAAGAAACTCAAAAGTAAATACCAAGTACACCCACACAAACATTTGAGCAGTTGAATGCTTTATTGACAATAATCATAAGGTAAACCTCTAACTTTGATTTTAATCCACGACCATATCAAAAGCTTAACCATGTCGAAAGGATGACCTTTTAAGCAATCATGATGACCAAATACCACGTGGTTTTGACACTTCTAAATTGACCACATAAAAACCAACCAGATTGAAAGACAACATTCCTTCGCAATTTATCTGTGTGATACCAAACCTATAAATTGAACCATGTGGCAAGAGTTGATGTTTGCCAACATACAAGTGATTTCTAACTAAAACAAAACATTCAACCATAACTTATGAAAAACATGACACTCGATAAACAAATGTTTGGATATTTCATGCATGTAACATCCTCCCATACACAAAGGGGATCCAATGTTCTGAACCCCTTTTACGATTCAAATTATATTAAGTTAGACGACAATCATTTATCAATCTTCAAGCAAATAATGATAACTTTGATGGAACAAAATTGTTCCAATTTACATTATACAATAGAAAATATGTTATTAATTTAATATTAGAGATCAACACACAAGCTTCTTTGACTATGAGCACTCCATCAGAATTGAGGTTCCATTTTCATACGTCCTCCAAATTATCCTGCAAGGAAACATTAGATAACAAAGTCCTACACTCCTCCACCAACTCTTCCTCCCAAACAAATAAACTTCTCCAACTCCATCCTTCTCCCTCTACACCGCTACTACTCACCATGTCCTTCACAAAAACATTTTTGTAAATCAGTAAATTAAATAACCTACTAAAGTTGTCATTTAACATCTCCACTCCAACATGCCAAGACAAACATGTTACGGTCAATCTCAGACAACTTAGACAGATTCTAAGCGAACCACCCCCATTCAACACCCCATTAGATAGCTCATATTTGTGTAACAAATCTTTATATGAGAGCTCTTTCTTCTCTCTTTAATCTCATACACCACTTTCTTCAAAGAGCCAAATTAAAAGTTTTTGAATTTTGCACCCCCAAACCTCCATTTTATTTGGGTAAACACATGCCTCCTCACTCTCATCCCATAAAAAAGATTTAAGTTAAGACTCAATTTTAAAGATGGTACTTGAAGAAGCTTTGAAAAAAAAAAGGAGAGGAAGTAAACTAACATAGAAATTAAAACGACTTTCAAGAGAATAAGACGACCATCCATAAAAAGATTACGACACTTTCAAGAAGACGATCTATCTTTAATCACAAGATTCTAAAAAGACAATTACGAGGATTGTCATCTATCGACTATCCCAAATATTTAAAATGTAAGAAATCCATTTTATAATTCAACGTTAAGGCCGCCTCATTTAACCACAAGTCATCAACATGGTAATCCATGAAAAAAGTTGATACGATTCAAATCAAATATTTTTTGTTAAAACTGATTTTGTTATTGATTTCTTCATATCAATTAAACCCTTGTACTAGAACCTAATTAAGGGCCCGTTTGGATTAGCTTATTTTATAGCTTATATAAAACAGCTTATGCAAATAAATAAGTTTTTATGTATTATTTATAAGTTTTTAAGGTAGTTTATGAAAAAACAGTTTATGAAGATACAATTTTCGTTAGTGAAAGCTTATAAATTAAAATAAAATCTTATTTATTTAAATAAACTATTTTTCATAAACTCAAAATAAGCTCAAATCAAACGGGGCCTAAGTCCTTGATTAAACTATAAAATCAAGTCAATCAACAAATTAATATAACATTTTTTTTTTGCAAAAATACAATCAATTACGAGGCAAGATTTGCTTTATTTTTTATTTTTTGAGAAAAAATTTGCTTGATTTGTTTGTCGTTTTTCCTTCATATGACAAAAAACCCTTACCCTTTCACAAAATAAAATAACACATCATTATATAATAAGAATTTCATATCAATATCAACTTCAAAGCAAGAAAAAAAAAAAATCCCATATCAGTATCTAAAAAACAATGATTCTGATTCCTTAAAAAGCTCTCAAAATTGTTCAGAATCTGGTATCCGTACTTGTTTGCCTCATAATCTGTAACATTAACAAACGCGCTTTTTAGGGTATAAGCTAGTTTGGTAGGAAGGAGTATGAGTGAGCTTTTGTCACAAGGTTGGAGCTTTGTCCATTCAAAATTGTGGGTTGTGACTAACTTTGTAGTTTGGTGCGGTTGGTGTTGGAATTTTAACAAGGGTGCATGTGGGGTTATCTTTGGATCCTTTGTTCCTTGAAGGGTTAATTTGATAACCTTTGTTTGTTTCAGGTTGTTGAGAAATTGTGCCTCATCATCTTTGACTCAATAAGACTGTTTTTTTCTGTTTGAGATTTTGTTGTTTTAGGTGTTATTGTTGCAAAAGAAATGCAGAAAGGAAAGGTATATCTCTTGTTCAATTAATTAATGTTAATAATTTTCATTTCCAAACCATATTTAAATTACTCTAATTGCTTCACAAAAATCATTGTTTTTTTATTCTTTGTTTATATTAAAAAAATCGATTTTTTTTTCCTTATATGAGTGAATTATGAAAGTTGGAAGGTACCCTTTTGTGACAAAGTTAAATTTAACAATATTGTGATAAGAAAAATGTTGTTTTTGTTTTGTTTTGTTTCTTGTTGGTGATTGTTTCCTAGAATTTTCTTTCAATCTTATGAAGTGAGTTGGTTTTGTTTATTATCACGTGATATAATTTTGTGTCCCACGTTTTTGTCACTTGTGAAATGATAACAGCAAGATTGACAAGATCTTATTTTTTCAGCATATTTTTAGGGGTCTTGGATACTATCATTTGATGAATTTTGCACGCTTCTTCTTTTGACTTGTTAGGTGGCATTATTTCTTAGGGTTGTTTATCTTCATCTCAATCTACTCTTGTACTTTTTTCCTTTCTCTTTCTCTTTCTTTCTACTTCTTCTGAGTTGTACTTTAGAAGCATTAAGTTAGATGGTTGACTATTTCAAAGCATATTTTGAGTTGTTGAATTAGAAGGAACTGTGAATTGGAGAATGTAAACTAGTTTTGGTCTTGAAATGAAGATTGGTTTGTCACTTTGTCTTATGAATTTTGATATATTTAATGTTTAATGGCCTTTTTAAATGCTAAAACTTCTCCTTCAATTAGATGGTGACAATGTCTCTTATGTTTGTAATTTTGTTATTTTGCTTGTGTTAGTTCAATCTATGCAGACATGGTTAGGTTTCTGCAAATTTAATCCACTCTCTTTCTTTGAGTCTATCATTCTCTATTACTGCTATTGTATTAGCTCCATAGTGTACATATACATGTTTGTATAATGTCTATCACGTTTATTGCCTTATTAGTGAGTCTGTGATATCTCCAATATAAATTAATATCCCTTGATAATATAGAAAGAAAACTTATTTACTATTTTAAGTTCTTTCTTTCTATTGCGAAATTTTGATTTCCATTTAGTGATTTAGCTTGATTTATCTACATTCTTAGAGAATCAAATTTAGGTTTTTTTTTTTTTTTTTTTTTTGGGTTTTGATAATCACTAGTTCTTTCTTACAGAAATCAATGGAGATGGAATTTTTCTTGGAATATGGTGATGCCAACCGGTATAAAATTCAAGAAGTAATTGGGAAAGGTAGTTACGGTACTGTTTGTTCGGCTGTCGACACTCATACTGGTGAAAAGGTTGCAATAAAAAAGGTGCATGGTATCTTTGAGCATGTATCCGATGCTGCACGTATTCTTCGTGAGATAAAGTTGCTCAGACTTCTTCGACATCCTGATATTGTTGAAATTAAGCACATTATGTTGCCTCCTTCTATCAAGGACTTCAAAGATATTTATGTTGTTTTTGAGCTCTTGGAGTCTGATCTGCATCAAGTCATTAAAGCCAATGCCGACTTAACAAAAGAACACTATCAGTTTTTTCTTTACCAGTTGCTTCGAGCATTGAAGTATATTCACACCGGTATTCTTCAATATCTAGTTGTCACTCATTCACAATTATTTTCTCTGAATGCACATGTTTTTTAACCGAAAATGTTAGTAATTAGTTGTTAGTAACGTGAATGGGAGGATTCATATGTCCCCTTATCTCTTCAACACCTATTTTCCTCTGCCAGAACCACCAAACCATCTTATCACTCCCTTTGAATGCATATGGTGTTGCTAACGGTTGCATGCTATGTTAGATGCTTTAATAAATCGTAATTGAATTTGAAACTGCATCATTCCTCCGCATTTCTTTTTACGAAAATGTTATAATTTTGTATATTATCTTCTCTAACTATTTCATTCATTCCCTTTTTTTCACTTCTTAAATTTGCATTGTACTTTTTTGGGTTTTGCCAAAATATTTCACCAGTTCAGTTTTTCTTTTGTATTCTAATTTGTTTACCATCACAAGTTTTCTTGCATTGATGTCAATATCATTCATCTAATACTTATTACAGCAAATGTCTATCATCGAGACTTGAAGCCAAAGAATATACTGGCCAATGCAAACTGTAAACTTAAAATCTGTGATTTTGGGTTAGCTAGAGTTGCTTTCCGTGACACTCCGGCAACTGTATTTTGGACGGTATTCCATTCAAATATTATCATCCTATCTTTTTTCCAGCTGTGTGTGAATCATAGCAAAAGCCTTGGTAAAGTAGGCGCTGATGTTTTCTTGCTTATTGAATATGCTTCTATAGGATTATGTTGCTACAAGGTGGTATAGAGCACCAGAGCTCTGTGGATCATTTTATTCAAAGGTATGGTTTTTTCAAGATTCTTTCATAAATCATATAACTTAGAAGTGGGTTGAAACCAATGTTCTAAAAACCCGACCTGAGATCGAACCAGTGAGAGATTTCTGTCATGGTTCAATATTGGTTCTTTTGGTTCAACCATGGTTGAACGGATGAACCAACCACAGTTCAACCCCAGTTCAACCCAGCTCAACCAGACTAAGGTATAACGGGAATCAAACCAACAGGTGAACCGGTCTTCTCCCGGTTCAACCGGTGGTTAAGTCCGGTTTTTAAAACATTGGTGGGGCCTAATATGCGTACCATACCCCTAATACTTGATCATTAGCTTCATGTGTAGAGATTGCATATCGATCCACAATACATGCTTTCTGTCATCTTTCCCATCAATATGCATGACCTGTGTTGCTGATTATTAATCCGCTAGTTATATTTATATCTGCTGGATTTGTGTGTTAATGAGCTGACACTAAGTTTTTGATTGTAGTATACTCCGGCAATTGATATTTGGAGTATAGGTTGCATCTTTGCCGAAGTATTAATTGGGAAACCACTTTTTCCTGGAAAAAGTGTTGTCCATCAGTTGGATCTGATCACAGATCTGCTTGGGACCCCCTCAATGGATACTATATCTCGGGTAATTTCTTTTTCTTCTCTAGAGAGAATGTTAACTGTATTGCTTATACTTTTTCTGGTGGTGACAATCTTCGAATTGTATGCAGGTACACAATGATAAAGCAAGGAGATACCTAAGGAGTATGAGGAAAAAGCAACCTGTACCATTTGCACAAAAATTTCCTAATGCAGATCCTTTATCACTACGACTACTGGAAAGGTTGCTCGCCTTTGATCCAAAAGACCGGCCTACTGCTGAAGAGGTTTGTTTTTCGTGCTCTTTGGATAAGTGTAGTATTAAACAGTTATTTTAGTCATATAATTTACTGCTCAGTATTGTCTAAATAATGGTGCTATAGCGTAGTGGAATTTTAACAAACCACTATTGTTCCGCAATATGCAATTTAGTACAAAGTGTTGTCAAATATTTGCTACTGCAGTGCTGTAGGCTATAGCACTATAGCATAACAGAGTTTGAACAAACCACTGTTTTCTGCAATCTGTGATTGACAACACTGTAACTGTTTCTTGAGCTTAATAGCTTAGGATTGTCCTTTGGACAGTAGAAGGTATAATTGTTAATATAGTTAGAGTTAGTTAATATTAGTTGGTTAGTTACATTATTTAGAGTTAGTTTCTCAATTAGTTAATGTAGTTAAAGTCTATAAATAATACTACCATGTACTCAGATTACTATCTTTTGATCAATATAATTTTCTATGAATTTTACTTGAGTTATAAAGCTCTTTTTTCTCTTTTTCTCTTAATACTTCAATTTTCTAAAAGCCGAGAGCAAGTAGATTGATATACAAATATTTTAATGCATTGTTCATTAATTTAAATGAATTGGTGTTGTCAGGCATTAGCTCATCCTTACTTCGAGGGACTTGCAAAAATTGAAAGGGAACCATCCTGCCAGCCCATTACACAAATGGAGTTTGAATTTGAAAAGAAAAGAGTAACAAAGGGAGAAATTCGAGATTTAATTTTCCATGAGATTCTGGAGTATCATCCTCAACTAAATGGAACTGAGAGAACTAATTTTCTTTATCCAAGGTTTTTTGGTTTATTTTCAACTACTTGCTTTTTTTTTCAAAAGTATTTTTTATTCGTATGTCCACCCTCTTACTCTCTCCTTACTTGTCATTGGTCATGTTCTTTTTAGTGCTGTTGATCAATTCGGAAAGCAGTTCGCTCATCTTGAGGAAACTGGTGATAAAAGTGATCCAGTTGTGCCACTTGATCGAAAACATGCATCACTTCCTAGGTATTATTAATGCAATGTCCAATGGGATTCACTTGCCATTTGTGGTAATCTATGACAAAATTTCGATGATATATCACTTTTTTTATTTTTTAATGGCAAATGTTAGTAATTAGCTGTTAGGTTAATATTACTCCTTCGTTTGGGTTTGAACCCAGACCTCCAACTCCTTATCCCTTAGGATATCACTTATAAACTACAAAATAATTCTAAATTCAAGTCATAAATCAATGGCAAAAGAAAAGTCGCTGTCTATACAAAGTTTGACAATAGTAAGTGCTTGGCTACTAAGATTAGGTAGTGATCTATCAGAATGAATTTGAATTCAGCGTAACGAATAGGGATTCAAGATGAGATTTTAGGTCCTAAACAGATACATGCTAGGGATTCATATCTATTGGGTTCAGTCTTGTATCACATTGAGATACAAATCACATGTATTGTAAGATATTGATAACCATGTTACAGGGTACTTCAATCGTCTTATCATTATATTTTAGACAGGAATGGTATTCTATGACAAATGCTAAATATATTCAATTGAGATGCATTAAAATTATGCCTATGCAAAAAGAAACTGTTAGAGACAGTTGACTACTGTGATGCAAAATAGTTATGATTTAATCTATTGAATGTTTCTACATAGGAGAACAAAGTGTCAAAGGCGTGCTCTTCGAGCTGTTATTTTACATAGATGCCAATATGCATATTTCCAAGGTTAAATTACATAAAATATCAACTGCAGTGTGTATAACATGCATGTTTAAAGAACAAGGGTCTGTACCATGGTAATTAGTAAACTAGTTAAAGTTATTTCTCAACCATCTTATTTAGCTGCTCTTTCAATGTCTCGACACGGCCTGAGATGAAATCAACTAAACTATGGCTGCATTTGCTTCCATGTGTTGTATATGACTGTTTCAATTCACAAGGATCATAATTAGATTATATTTTAGGATTGTGCTGATTTAATTATTTTCGTTTTCTTTTTTCAATTACTGACAGATCAACAATTGTACATTCAAATATGACACCCCAAAAAGAGCAGTCAAATATTGCTTCCAGCAAAAACCGGCAAACAACTGAGGAATATAATACTAATTATACGGAATCCAGCGGCCTTCGGGGACTGCAAGTAATTCCACTGGGTATGTGATCATCATCTTCATCATAGTTTGTTTGATTTTTGTGCATTATCAATAACCAGTACTTTTAACACCTCTCTTTTCAGAAACACCTGGTAAAGTTGTTAGGCCAGTTGTTAAATATGAGCATGGGAGTATTGTCAGCGATTCAGATGATTCCAGGACATCTATGAGAGGTTATCTTCTTCCTTCTCAATCTACATATTAATGTCAAATAAATATCTAGGGAAAAAGTGTATACAACTGCCTTAAACTTTATGATTTTTAGAAAATAGGCACGGTTAACTTTTACTTCAGCTCAAGAATTGTATGAAGAGAGTCTTATAATGGAGCAATTTATATGTATGAGTGGTGATAACGAATGAGAACAAAGACACCAAAGTAAAACTGGTGAAATACTGAGATGGTTTTTTTTATCTACGTCATAAATTATCAAATGTTCAATTTAATATTAAAGAACAACATAGCAAATTAGCAATAAAGGTATGTTCACCGGTGAGAAATTACCCCAAGTTAACTTAAAAATCTATTGTAACAACCGTAAGAGTTTAGGGATTACTTGAGATTAAGTGAAAGTTGAAGATTTCTATTTATAAAAAACACGAAGTTTAAGGCAGTTGTAAATTATTTTTCCAATATCTAGCTCGGTGGATCCCAAATTCTTGTACTAAGGAGAAATACACATTGTTGGATTAAAGATCGGATGATTGGTATTCTGACTTCAACAGATCTTTAAAATACAACTCAGAATAGGAGTCGTTCAATCATCATCTAATAATTGAAGTATATGACTACGTGATGGCAGAGAATTTAATTCTTAGCTCGGTCAACAGACGAAGCTGACAAGTGTGTCTTTACAGGCAAAACTTACCCATCAATGTTGAATCAAGGCCGAACAAGCATCAGATTTAACCATAAGTATTGATATCAACACAAACGAAGAAAGAGCGAACAAAGATAGAAGATGATTGAATAATCATCGGCATCGAAACAAACTTGATGCAGTCTAAGGCTCAATGTTATGGTAAGATTAATGGTGCCGGCCACTGCTCATGGAAAGGATGGAACTGTTCATGACAAGAATGTTTTCTTGTGAATAGTTTGGCCAGATGAGAAATTCCTGTGGAGGAAAAAAAACAAAGGCTCTTTGTAGTGGAGAAGTGCTTCCCCTTAAAGATCCAGCTTTTTCTTGTCCTATAATGTAAAGCTTTGGTTACAGCTATGAATAAACTGTAGCTCTAAATTCAATTCAGTCTTCTTTTAATTTGGATTCTAAGCAGTGTGACTGCACACAGTCAGCCGCATCTGAATCATCTGATCTTGATTAGATGGTCCAGATGTGGCTGACTGCGTGCAATTAGGGAGTTGTGACTGCACATAACCCAGCTCCCATCTCTCTCTGGCTTTGACATTGAGATGATTAATCACTTTTAACCACAAAAAAATGTTTATTGTTTATGTTGGATTGTAATTTTTAGTCATGGCAATTTTTTGTTTATATTTGAAATAATTTGAACTTCATAGCTGATTAAGTCCAGCTATCTACTCCAAACGAGTTTAATCTCGTATATGAAAATGTTCCTTTGATAAAGTTCTCACTACCCAACAAAAAATCATTATTATTAGATTTAGAAGAAACAAAAAAGAGTCATTTAATATGCATATATGAGATGTTTACCTAATTATTTTAAATTGTTCATTCCATTTTTCAAAATCAGATTGATACAAAATTTCATTGTTTTATGTATAAAAGAGTTTTTGTTTTATTAATCATAGTTTTCTAATTGTGTTTTGAGAAGGTCTATTCAAAGAAATATATAATATATTACGCACAAGTTTCTCCAACAATTTGATTGCATGTGAAATTTTCCCATTGGTCCAAGCCCTTCAAATACTTACTCGCTCACATATAATAATAATGTGCATTTAAAATAGGTTTTTAGTGTTGACCAAGTATGCTCTAATGTATGACAGTGGGAGAACTAACAGGATTAGAATTATGTTATTGTAGGTAAAACTTGTTTAGGATCATTATTTTCACTGCAACCAATATCTTTACTATTGAGTATCCTTGGAAATAGGTTTGTTGCATATATATAATTATAAAGAAGAAATAGATGCTTTACTCCGTTATTGTAGTGGAATCTAACTTCAAATAATAGTGAAAGCATTTGATCAAATATGGCATCACGTAGTTTCACAAGATTTTGAAAATGTGAATAAGCATGTATCCACCCTCAATCTCAATGAGGACCCCCTCGTTGAACCACATCTAGATTCTCTGATGTCAAGGAATCACATATCTTATGTATGCACATAATTTGAACCGACAAATAAAAAATCAGACAATTCACGCTCTAATTTTGATAAGACAAGTTCAAAATCAAACGCCAAAGCACAATTTATCAAATCTTGATTCAACGATTTAGATTGACAACTGCGCGATTGTATAACGCGGTTGTATAAAAGTATCGGGAATCCAAATCGGAGCTACATTGGCCTTACCATGTAGAGGATTGATATTACTTGCGCGGCCTTAAGTGAACTCAAGCCACATAGTACAAGATAAGATCATCTTCTGTGTTGAGGGTGGCTTCCAAAATGTCACAAGGGTTACAATTAAGTGCTTTTCCTTTTAAATACACTTCTCATTTTAATGGAATTAAATTCATCACTATGAAAAGTATTATGCAAAGAAACACCAGTCCTACCACGTTATGAGTTTATAGGAAATTATGCTTTGTATATACCCAGGCCGGCCTACTATTGCAGCTAACATAATAAAAAAAGGTATATAGCTTAAAAACTCACACGATGCTTGGCTAGCTCTAACATGTATTGTTTTCTTATTAGCATTAATGCAAAATATTTACACTTTTTTATGAAGAAAAAAAAACATTTTCCATTAACCTAACATGTTAAGAAAATCAAAGAATAATATACTAATGTTGAAACACTTTTTTTGTCTTAACCATGTGATTAATAGGAAAAATGAGCTAGTAATTAAGAGTTCGGTCAAAAAGTAAGTAATATCTGACAGCTTTAATCAAAGTGTGTTTTCGACAGATTTTGCCTTAACTAAAGTTTATTAACACATTCAACCAAATTAAACACTTGGTCAATGTTGAAACATAGTTGAGATTGAGATATAATGCATTTGAATAAGGTTGTTTGATGATATTTTTTGGCATTTACTGCATATGCAAGCACCATAGCTGCAAACTGCAGACAGCGGGGCTCACAGATTAAAAGACTTTGGTCAGTTCATGTGCTGATCATTAAGTTAAACAGGTTGGGAAATAATACTCTTTCCTTCATCTACACGGACAAGTGTGAATATTCTTCACCTGCTAGTTGCATGCTTTTGTTTTTCAATTTTTTTATATTGTTACAGACAATTACAAATACCCACTTTTCTTATTTGAACTGTCACACTAGTTACATATTAATTTTCTTTAATCAAAGATAATTACTGCTAATTCAATGTTGAGTTGTCATCAATTACTTTGTGATTAAGCAAGTTATTCAATATTAACAATCATAGTTAAAAGTGTTAATTTTGTTGTTTATCTACTCATATATGGTGGGACAAAAAAATAGAAAATGTCATTATGCATGAGTAGAGGCCTACCATGTGAGAGTTTCAATTGATATGTCCAAACAATAGAAAGGATCAAAAGATGAAGATGAAAACAAGGTCTGCTCTAAAATGTGAAGACGCACTACACACTCAGGTAGGATGTCCACACATTTGAAATAAGATTAAATACTTGATATATTGGAATTATATATTTATATAAGCTCTTTCTTCAATTATAGGAGTATATAAATAAAGGTCCCATAGTATGATAGTATAAGAATTTGATCCAATTTCGTACAAGAAATGTTGGTACGGATCCCAATTAGCATCAGAAAAAAGAAAAAGAGTTTTTTTTATTAAAATTGAGTATTGGAAAAATAGAATGGTGTAGAATAAAATAAAAAGGGGAGTGTATGTGTATGTAGTGTGTGAATGTGACAAAAACAAAGGGATCCGAGTGGGACTGAGCACATGGAGTCCCATATGCCCAACACAACAAAATCTCTGTATACAATCCCAATGACCCAATCCGCCGATTGGTTTCCTTCTTGGAAACACCACCACCTCCCTTCTCTGATTATCCACCACACTCTTGAAGGGCCACCATCACTAAATGTGGGATTGTGGGAGATGAAAGCTGCTCATTCCAATCTCTAGGAAATTAGTTTAGTGGAGTAGAGTAACAACCAAAAACATCACTATGTTGTTAATGTTTGCACTGCATCGTAATCATACATTTTGATCCTACACATCCTAAAAAAAAAAAAGTTACTCCATGGTTATTGTTTCATACTGCTCCAAGGTCCAATCATAAACCATAAAGGTCTAATAAGGCGGTTATTCCGTAGTTGGACTACCAATGCCAGCATGAGGCCGCAGGATAGAGGAAAAACATTTCAAAATTAATTTGGGCCCTCTGATATAGTCATACTCACACAGTTATCTAGACAATGTATCGGAAAAGGCGCAATCGCCTAACATATATGTCTATATGATAGCTTTAAGTTACATACTCTCATTCTAAAAAAAAGTTCAAAACATTTTAAGTTATATAACTAACTTGAACGTTAGAGTGTCTTTACAAATATGTCATTGCACTTTGATGAAGAAACCACATTTCGTCACACAATACTTTGCCATCACTATCGTAGACACATCAGCTATAATTAGAGAGTTTGATGGACCTCTTGAATGATGTTCTCATGTGTGATATGCAATTTGGTGGATCTCATATGTTCCGACGGAATATTTGTAATTGTTTCCAAACGATATGATAAAGTATAAAATATGAATGGTTGTGGTTTGTTGAAACCTTGAAACATTTTAAACTATTTGTTTATGAGAATTAACCTAGTAAAAAGTTGACAATAACGTAGACAATATCGTATGACTTAATTTGATAATTAATAGTGAATAAACTATTGGATTACATTTGAAGTAACATAAGAAAAATGTCATATAAACTAGTAAAAACATGTTACTGCTACTATTAATATGAGAATTTTTATTAACAATTGGGTTGAGTCAAATATAATGAGTTGGACTCTCGAAATATAATGAATCAGTGTTTAAATTTTGACGAAAAGAGATGCTCTCATTTAATGTTTAACGTTATTTCAAATATTGATTAACTCTAACGAAGGGAACATATAAAAACTAAAATGTGAGAATGCTTATTGCAACAATTTTTTTACCTATGAAAAGATTTTCATTCAAGACAATTAAAGCCTTTCATTTATTATAATCGAATTTTTACGGGAAAATACTATTATCGATTCTATATATTGAATCCTCTAATAAATTAGATTACATTACCATAGTCATGACTCATGATGCTTTTGTTTTCACTTTTATAATTATGTGGGTAACGTATATTTATGAATTTGTAAATGACAGTTATAAATGAGACCGCAACTTCCCTATTCAAAAAACCAACTTGTCCTAAATTAGTTATGCAAAGTGTACTCCCTCCATAACTTTTTATAAGCAAATTTGACCAATTCACATTTTTTAAGGAATGTGGTTTGTGTTATTTAATTTAAGTTAAATAAACTATTTTGCCCTCATTAATTATGGTGTACAGTAGTATATTTTCAAGGTGTTGTTGTTAAATGTGTGTACATTTAAAAAATTAAAGTAAGGGTATTTCAGGTATATTATCCTTAAATATGACAAAAAAAGTCAATTTTACTTATAATTAGTTACAACTGAAATGATTGAATTTTGCTTATATTTTGTTATGGAGGGAGTATTTGATTTCCTAAAATTCCCAACTTGTTAATTTGAGGGAATGGATTCTCTCCTGTGTGTTTTTCTCCAGTTTTCTACATTGTAGAATCTATACCATTAAATATATTATCTCTCTTAATTTCAAGTTTTTAATATTTATATTTTTAAGCATTAAATTTTTTTTAAAGGCTGGGATTTAACTAGACCCTGCAGTCACTGCAGAGGATCCATTCCCTTAATTTGATAAGGGTAGGGTTTGACATGATTGTAGCATTTTTGCATGATTAATTTGGCCTAAAAGGGTTAGGGAGGGTTTTGTGGGGCTCAAGATGGGGTCACTAGAAAGTAAATACGTGGCATTCATGCGAAGGATAGTGATGCATATCATGGAGCTAAGTTTTTTTTTTTTCTTTGACAAATTATATAGCTAAAGCTAAGCTAGCACATTACATAATTTAATTTTTATTTATAAATATGAATGAAAGAGAAGAAGAGAGTGGAGGAGCACATGGGTGGGTGTTAGGTTCAAGGAATTCATGTGAGCACATGTGCTTTCTCCCTTTTGTTTTGTGTTTTGTGGGACCATTTTTTATGCCCCCACATCTCAACTCCACAGCTCATAAATTACTACTACTAACGGGGTTCTATATATTTTTCATTTTCAGTCAGATTTTAGAGACTTTATATTATGGTACTTTCACTTTATTTACCTCTCCATATATCCACCATGTAGGGGTGACAATGGGTACCTATGGATAGGATACTACAATGCCCTTTTTCATATCCGCATCTGTAAAAAAATATCTGTATCCGAGCTCGTACCTTTGTGGGTAACAATTTTAGTGTCCTTCCCCATACCATATGGGTACCTAAGTGCCTATACCCGCACTCATTACCCGCACTTTAATTATGAAAAGACACTAAAATTTTCACAATTGAAATAAAACTATGGTTCAAAAGTTTTCAAATCAACTCATAAGATAGTACGAATCGTAGTATTTAGCCAAATAAAAACATCCAAAATATTCCTAAAATTTTTTACACCAATAGGAGAGAGTGATTACTTAATTAAGTAGTTTTTAGGTTTAGGTTTAGGCTTAAATAGCTAAATTAATTAATTAATTAATTATACACCAAAAATAAATAAATTATTTATCATATTATATAAATATGTATATGCGGGTTACGAGACTGGGCAGTATAGTACCTTTACCCGTGCCCATATCCATTTGAATTTGCGAGTAATTACCTGGACCTAAGCCCGAACCCATGAAAGCGGGGTTTTACCCTATCCATTGTGGGTATTTTTTGCGGGTACCCATCGGGACTGGATCCAATGGCCATCCCTACCACCATTCTACATGTGCGTTGCTTCTCACCTATAAACCTACATTTGATTCAATCTTATTCATACTAGCTAAGGATCCTTACAACCTATTGATCATAAATAAAATATTTATCAAGTGCGTTTAGCGTGTGTTTAAATGACCATAAATATCTAATGTGTGCTATAAGTATAAGCTAACGTAGTTTTGCCGTTCATTTGATTTTGATTTTGATTGATTAGAGACTAATCTCTACATTTACCAAGTGGAGGATATCATCTCATTTGCACATAAACTTCATATGGACTACTTCACTATGTCTCACCATATAGGAAATTGAAATTCACGTGGGTCTCTTAATTTTTTTGGAATGAAATGTAATCCACATATAAAATAATGAAATCTACTTAATTACGGTCAATAATTAAGAAAATATTGATTGGATAGTTGGAAGTTGTACATTGATGTGAGTTTAGTAGATTCTTTGTTATTGAAGAATCATGAATTTGACATGGTGAAGTGATCTGAACTATCAAATAATATATATGAACCAAAATAATTAATAATGCATAGTTGACATGAGTCTTTTAATCTTAATATGATATGATGGTTAAGACCAAGGACTACATGATTTCGTGAATGTAAATTCAAGTTATTATTATCACTTGTTATAATTTTTATGTATAAAAGACTAGTATTTCCACGACTTCAATCTTTTGGACCAACTATAAGGCTAATAGTCGATTTAAGACTAATTAGTTTTTCGAAGCATAACTCCAAAGTGGGAATCCCAAGTAAAAGGATTAGTTTATAAAGTGGAAAAATATTGCCCATTTGATAAATGTGATTTTGCATTCCTTCCACAAACGTAAAGTGTGTTGCCAATCTATTTCATGAATGTGAAACTCGCACTCGATCATGTCTAAGATTGAACATTTAAAACGTGATAGTAGTGACATAGTATATCTTAAATAAACTTTAATACCATATTTGAAATTGAATTTTGTGTGACTTAACCCCATCAAAATCAATTTGCAGTATATAAGATAAGATGAAGACAATCTACACCTTATAAATGCAATGAGAAACTCTTAATTCACAGTAACATCTTTTTTGACAGCATACATATAACAGCATCTAATATAGCTGTTGTCAACAAAACAAAGACCTAGGTAGCTAGTATTCTAAGCATGTGTTTCAATTGCATTTTGATTGTTAATATTATTATTACATGAAAACAAAAAAGAAAATTTTTACAAAGCAAAGGTGAAAAAAGTGAAGACGCTCTTGTTGTGGAGCGTGAAAGTTATAGCCCATAAATATATGATATCACACAAACACATAACTTGAATTAATCCAAAAAAAACTTGGGGGTTTCTTCTTTGTAATATTGTGTATATTGTGAGTCCAAAACCAGTGGGACCAGCTTCGTTGGCATTGACATTTCTAGACCTCAACAATAATTTAACATGTTCCTCTTCTCCCTCTCCCTCCCTCACCCTTCAATATAGCACCTTCATTCATATCATATAACTCTCAACATTCATTCATTATTAACACTCACAATAATATTATTATTACTACTACACTATCTCTCTTTTTCTCTCTCACACACAACTCTTAGTAACGTTACATATATACATATATATATTATATTATATTATATATTATATATATATACACATAATCCATGGAAGAAGAAAACATGGAAGAAGAGAGAAACAGAATCATACCAACATTTCTCAACAAAAACATGAACACTACTACTGTTGCTGCTACTACTCAGGGTGTTCATAAGTCTCTGCATGTTTTACGGCGAAGCCGAAGACGGTGCACTGAAGGTGGTGGTGGCCGCAAGGAAAAGATGTTGATAAAAGAAGTTGCTATAAATGAGGTGAAGAGTGATGATTGTGCTGTTGAAGAGAAAGAAAAGGAAGAAAAAGAAGATGAGGAAGAAAATGGAGAAGGTAGTGATGATAGGGAAGAAGTAGAGAGAAAGATTCATGCATTGCAGAGGATTGTACCTAATGGTGAGTCTTTTGGTGTGGACAAGCTTTTTGATGAAACTGCTGGCTATATTGTTGCTTTACAGTATCAAGTCAAAGCTTTGAAAGCTCTTACTGGTTTCTTTGAAAAGTTGGAGAAGGACAAGACTAAACTTGGAGGTTGATATAAATGATTCTTCATCAATTTCAACATCTTCAATCATCAATCCATCATATCAATATGGAATTCCTTAGGTTAGAGAGGTTCTTTTGTTTTTTTTCTTTGTTAATTTTTTCATAGACTCATTAGTTTATTTAGATTTTTTTTTTGGGTTATTTTGTTGTACTTTTGGTTAATTGGGATCAAGGAAAATATTTCCCATTTCTTAGATTTTTTATTTATTTTATGATTTTTTTTATTTCAAGTTAAAAAATTTCTTTTTGGGTCTGAATCCTTGGATTATAAGGGGAATAAATCCTTATAATCGGAGGTTAGTAAAGTTTGGCTTAGGATTATTTACTGATCGTTTTAATTTTATTTGACATGTTTTTGTGACTTTTATATTATATTCATGTTTCTTGAATCTTGATAGTTTATTATCTTGTTTCTAGGCAAAAAGAGGTTTGAGTAGGTAACATGGTATTGCATCACACAATTGTAGTTACGAGATTTAGGAAATTTTTATAGGAATCAATTTTGTGATCTTTGGAGTGAAGTTAGAACGGGTGAAAGTTTATGGTATTATTATGATGTGTCCTCTGTTGTTGCTGATGTATGTGGGCTTTGGTGGAGTTTTTTCATCTTGGTCTGGTGGTGGGCCAGCCAATTGGATCCAAAAATCTGGATTGAGATCAGACACATTTTCAAAAGTAACATGGCACATAAATTACTCACACATGTTGTCATTGGTCCCTTTCTCTTTATTTTTTGTTGGTGAAAACTTTGTTTTGGTGGTGATTTTGGAATAGGAGTTGTTTGACTTTTTGGCTGTTAGCCACTACCAACACAATAACTTGGACTTGGGATGCTAATTACTCAAAAGAGAAAAAAATAGAAGAGATTGCAACCATCTTGAAGGGGAATTGATTCTCTCATTTTCCATTTTGGTCATTTTGAATCTCAACCTTTGTTCATGAGAGATAGATATATTAGATAATGGAGATTAAAAACATGACCCCTCATGTTTTTTTTTTCAAAATGAAAGGATCCCCACCCATCTTGAAGAATTATGAAGTTTACGTGATTTCTTGTCTTTTTGATTTTCCATAATTTAATTCAATGATCCCACATTGAAATTATGACAAAATCATTTTATCCATCCATTAATGATCGATGACTAGTATCTAACATTGTGAGTATTTTTTGGATTTGGATTCTTTAAGGTAAAAAACTTTGCATTTTTTGCATTTAGGTCAAAATTTAAGGTTGTGACTAGAAGCTTTTGTAAATCACAATGAAAGCAGACATAAGCATGTGTTTGGCGACGAAAACGCACAACCGATCGGGTTCTAAAACTCAAATTAAGACAAATAGTTAAAGTAAAAAAGAAAAATTTATATATTATATAATGGAAATGATCTTGATTGCATTGTGTGTATTTCAAAATTGGTGATAAGTTGCAAATAATGAGAAGAGCCACAAAGTGTATAAATTCTCTGCTGACACAGTCACATACTGAGGATGAATAGCATATATTATAGACAACCTATTTAGCTATAAACAAGCTATGCCACATTTGTAATCCGAGGAGAAGTAAAACTAAAAAATAAAGCAAGAGGTACGAAAAGAATTAAAGATTAAGGGCACAAGATCCGAATGAATCAATGAAAATAAATAGTATATGAGTAGAAGATAAGGTAGAATAGAATGATAGAACCCAGCTAGGTAGGTCTGAGCAATGTAATAGTACAACAGTCACTATACTGTTATTATGGAGAATTGGAGATTAGATAGCCAATACAAACACCCTGGCTATCCTATTTCAGCACACTTTGCGGAAACCCAT
This sequence comes from Medicago ruthenica, assembly GCA_018208015.1. Lineage (NCBI taxonomy): Eukaryota > Viridiplantae > Streptophyta > Magnoliopsida > Fabales > Fabaceae > Medicago > Medicago ruthenica. Next base: position 100,695,753 of record CM031371.1, read on the forward strand.
ATCCTCTACAGCTTGCAAATGCAAACTTTTCTGCTAGCTAGCTGGAACAGTGCCAGTAAGTGTCACACAGTCTCCATTAATTTTGGAGTATCATATCATATCTCATCTCGTATGAACTAAACAAGCCTCACTAGTCACAACTCATAAATGTACACATTATGCATCAGTAGGACTATTCAAAAAAAAATCTGAAGCCTAAATTGAATAGTTAAACACAACTGTAACTACCAGTTTATGAATTGAACTAGTTCGGTTTAGTTTAGTTGGTGAACTATTTGTCACAATTCAGTTTTATTTCTTTTTTAAGTAGTTCTAATATGTTGGCAGATAGATCAATATAGCAAAATAGAAAAAAAAAAAAAAAAACATTCAATTTGTATTTTTTTTTTTCAAGGGCCTTTGGAGGCGTATTGGATTAGGATTTTAAAGGACAATTTTTGTTTAAAAAACTCTTTAGGATTTTAAAAGACTTTGGAGGATTTTAATAACTTTGATGATTTTAAAAGACTATCAGGATTTACAATTTGGATTTCAATGGATTTACATCATAAGATTTTAAAAGATTTTAAAGGATTTGAAATGATTTTATAGATTTAAAAGATTTCAAAAGATTTTATGAATTTTAAGGACTCGTTGAAAAGAAATGATCACAACACACTCTCATTTACAATATTTTCAATACAAACTATTTTATTTATTTTACTTTATTTTTTTACGAGAGAGGAGAGAGTGGGAGAGATAGGGAAGAGAGAGGGGGAGAGCGTGAGAGGAAGAGAGAGGGTGAGAGAGAATGGAGGAGAGAGAGATGTGAGAGATAATAAAATCTTAAAATAAAAAACAATCCTAAGAAATCTCATGTTTTCATTAAAGACTTTTTCATGCTAAAATTTCACTAGAAAATCCCACAAATTTCATCAAAATCCAATTTATTAAACAATCCTTCGAAATTTGAGTGATTTTGAATACCACATGACTTTTTTTAAGTGATGAAGAGTCTTGATTGAATACCACAAGATTTATTTTAAATGACAAAGAGTCTTGATTGAATACCACATGACTTTTTCATAATAAAAAGTCTATTAAAATCCCTTAGATTCTTAATCCAATACACCCCTTAATCTCTTTGAGTTCTGCGAAAAAAACTCTTGAAGTCCTAATTTTTTTGGACCAAGAAAAATAAGTGAAATTTTTCTTCCACCTCTCGACACCTTTGGCATGCCTTTTTTTTTTTTATTTTTAAATAAAATTGTTTGTATTTTAAAATCTAAAGCGTATTTTTTATTTTCGGATGATAGAATTTGAAGGTTGTTTTTCTGCCATTTAGAAAAGGAAGAAAATAAGTCACGATCATTTTAGCCACGGTTCAACAATGATTAAATGTTTTTTCATAATTTTTAAACATTTGGATTTTAAAATTTGGATGTATATAAAGTCCAACTTGCACATTCAACTTTTGAAATTGGGATGGGAAAAATGCACATATGATTGGGAGGAATAAATGTAATAGCTTAAACTAAAAATCAACCAATTATTTCACATCATAATTCAACTGTAACTATTTTAGATATAATATGCCTTTCATGCAAGATGTCACAGAACAGAACTATTTTCTCTCATACCTGCTTAAAATTATATGTTATTTCTTATCATCATTAGTTTTGTATTATACTTTTTGTGACTCGGTATTTATGATCATATGCAATCCACTGGATTTTGTATGCCTTTGGTCCCCATCATATTGTGGATCAAATATATGGCCCACAAGCACGTTACCAGAATACTATTATTTTTTTCACCTATCACCTTCTCACACGCTCTATTTTTTTTTACAAAATTTTTTATGGGGTTTCGGTTTATATAATCCAAAATATGCTTATACATAAGCAGCAATCAGAATCTCTCCCATTTCAGCAGTTACGAATTTCGCTTTAAAAAAAAGTAAAAAAATGATAAAAACATGTCAAATAAAATATAAAAATACCACCAAAAAATTCTAAAAATCAAATAAAACTAATGCAATTTTTTTCGGATTTTTCCGAGAATATGAAAAAAAATTAAAAAAAGAAAAAGAAAAATGGGTCTAAACAGTGGAATTTAGGATTTTGAGGGGCGGTGTCCCATAAGAAGTCCCTTGATTTTTTTTCCTTCTAATTTTCTGGGGAAGTTTTGGAGCAATTTGATCAAGTAGCCAAAAAATCGGATTTTTGACTTAGAACAGCTAACAATAACCTAAAACAGAAGGATGAAGGTTAGGAAGATTAATATGACCCTTAAACTTGCTATCAATGTTTCAAACATGCTCAAAATTTATGTTGATACATGTTTTTCCCCTAATAAGAGTGTTAGGGGGAGTTCAGATTCTATAATCCGAAAAAAAGAAAAGGAACACGCCCTGTTTTTTGAGGTTTACAGATTATAAAATCCGAATTGGTGAAAAACTCATTTTTCCACCCCATAACAAAGGAAAAACTCAATTCGGATTCTAAAATCCGAAAATCACATAGATATTTTTGTAAAAAAGATAGGGCGCACGAAAAATAGATAAGATGGAAAAAGTAATAGTCTTACCAGAAAATTGGGTATACCCGAAAGCCTAAATTGATTTTGCATTTGCAATGTTTTTCTTATTTTTGGAATATAGATCTGTGTGTTTATTATGTGTGAAAATAACAAAATCATTTAGCCACTTTTGAATGGTGACTAAAGTGATTGTGGCAAATTTTTTTCTCTTTTTAAATGATTAAAAAACACGCTTCAGATTTTATAATTCAAAAATCCACAACACTTTTCAAATTAATCCAAAGAAGAACATTTTTGAAAGCCTAATTTTAACAATGTGTATGAAAGCCTAATTTTTTAGTCCATTTAAGATTTTGAAATCCCCATAAGAAAACTTTACACCACATGTCTGTAAAATATAAATAAAAATTCAACTTTCCTATAAAGTATAGGCTATCTATCTAGGTGGCGTTTAGCCTGGGGAAGCAAGGTTGCTTGGTTGCTTCCCACCATGAGAAAGGCTTTTCTAACCCTTAGATTGTTGAGGAACACGATTTTTATCATAGACTATTTACACCAAATTTTTTTCCTTTCTCTTTTACACTCTTATATTTTTGTTTAGATCTGGAATTTTTTTCTTTTCTTGATCTGGAAACAATTGGTGTGTTTGATCAAATCCGACCAATTTTTTCCGGATCAAGAAAAGAAAAAAATTCCAGATCTAAACAAAAATATAAGAGTGTAAAAGAGAAAAGAAAAAAATATGGTGTAGGCAGTCTATGATAAAAATCGTGTATTCCAGATCTAAACAAAAATATAAGAGTGTAAAAGAGAAAGAAAAAAAAATTGGTGTAGACAGTCCATAATAAAAATCGTGTTCCTCAACAATCTAAGGGTTAGAAAAGCATTTCCCATGGTGGGAAACAACCTTGCTTCCCCATGCTAAACGCCACCATCTATCTATCCCTCGCTCTCCTTTTTCATTGTGTGGTGAATTCTTCATTCTCCTCAATCATCTGCCAACTTGAGCATCATCATTAACGTAAATTTGATCACGTTAGTCATTCTATCGATCTTAGTCATTGCATTTCATTGTTTTTATAATATATTTTTGTATATACAAAAATTAGTTACCTTATTCTAGGTGATATTTTTTCCTGGTTTAATATCCAGGCTCACATATTTTCATTAGCAACAAAAAAATTAGAGTAAATTACACTCCCCACTTTTAAAAGATGTTTAAATTACACTCTTATCTCTCTCATGTTAAAATATATAATTCTCTCTCTTGAGAAGTAAGAACCTAGAGTAAAATCAGACGAAGTTTTTTTTTTAAGGCAATTATGAAGATTTATGTCTCCATATTAAGCGTGTGTTTGGTTATACGGTGGCGAAAATTGATTTTGAACGAATTGATTTTAGTTAAAAGTGGGTTGAATGTAAAGTGATTTATGTTTGGATACTTTTTTAATAAAAGTGATTTGAATGAAAAGTGTTGTTTGGATATTTTGGGTTAAAATTGCTTTTGGGTGTGTAAATGACCAAAATGGGTTTTTTTTGTGTGGATTTTAAACTAGATTTCATTTATTTTTTGCTACAAATTTCATTTCGATTTTTAGTTATTTAATTTTATGTTGCAATACTAAATTTAATACAATTGTTTAAGGATTATTTAAAAACATTTGGTAACTAAAATTCATATTATTATTTTATAAAACATAAAAACTAATGGGCTCTATCAGGATCGTATAGGGCCATTAATTAAGAAAGGCTTTGGGATGGGCTTGTAATGAGAAAGCAAACAAGAAAACACGCTTTTCACAAAACAGTGTCTTCTTCAACCTTCAAATTTCTGCAACAAACAAAAAAAATCACAGCAACACAAGAAATCAGCAGGCTTCAATCAACAGAAATATGGAGTAATGAATTTCTCGGATATGTGAAGGGATTTTCGAATATAAAAAAAAAAGCATGTGAAAGGAAGTGATTAGATTCAAGGGTAAAAGAGACAAATTGATGTTATGTGTTTCCACGGTAGGGAGAATCGATTTCAAAAAGCTAGGAGGAGCAGCTTCACGAAAAATCGATTCTAAAGATGAAAAGCACGATGGCGGCGGAGTCTTGGTGGAGAGGCAAACAAGTCAAAATTGCGTTTGATGATGTTGGAAGCGCGTTGGAAGACTCTCACCGGTAACCAAAGATGGACTAAAATTATTGTGCATTAACTATAATAATTATATTGTCTTTATAATTGAAGTTCACGAGATTGTACCAAAAAATGGCACGTAACGTGGAGAGAATGTCACATGTAAATAAGTTTTATAAGAAGCTTTCTAAAAAAAAGTTTTATAAGAAGGAGTTAGGGGTGTTCAAAATTGAACCAATCCAATAGAAAAACCGTAAACTGAAGCAACCCAAACCAAAACCGCAAAAAACTGCATTTGGTTTGGATGTATTCATATCATATTTTTACTCAACCACATGATTTGATTCGGTTTGCGGTTTCTATTTTACTAACAAAACCAAACCATACCAAACCGCGACATAAGAAAAACACTAATTAAACTTATGTCATCTAGACCAATAATGATAGAAATTCAATGAAAACTTTTATAAAATGACATATTTTTTTCTCTTGATAAGTTTCTTCGTTGTTTTTAAAAAAAATGTATTTATGTGCTATTTGAACTTTTAGAGAATGATAAAACCTTAGTCTTTTACATTTCTTATATAATATGATTGCTTTTTGTCAACTTTTTTAATTTGATCTATGTTGTTGGGTGAAAATGAAATTGTAATGTTGGATGAAATTTAAAACAATGTTAGAACATTGTTGGAAATATGTTGTGTTTTAGCTTTTTAACTTGATTTTAATGTTGGAAACAAACAATTCTATCGTCTCGAAAAAACCGCACCAACTGATCCAATCCAAACCTCATTGGTTTGATTTGATATGATTTGGTTCAAATTTTATTTTAAAAGTCAACCGAACTAAACCAAACCGCATGTTTTTTTATGTTGCGGTTCGGATGACTTTAAGCATCAAAACCGAACCAAACTGCACCGCAAACACTTCTAGAAGAAGTCGTAAATATACATGTTAATATAAAAAAAACAATAAAAATATAGATAGGTTTTTCAAAAAAAAATATAGATATAGGTTTTTTACCTTTTAAATTATAGTCCAAATGAAATTAAATTACATGAGAATATAGTAGACCAAGAGCAAAATTGAGATCCAATTAAAATGATAGTTGTACAAAATTTAAATGAAAACGGTCCATCAAACGGTAGACAAAAAAGGAAATACCCATTAACCCATACCATACCCGATCGAAAACGACACCACCATTCGCGTAGAAGTAGAACAGCATTTCGAATCTGAACCGTTACATTTTTTACCTTTTTCTGAAAAAGCATAAATAAAAAGAAATTTTTCATTTTCATCAAAAGCAAAAAGAAAAGTTACAGTGAAAAACATTTTCATTTTTCACTCTCTCTCACAAAACCCTAATCCATCGCATTTCTACGCCTTTCATAAATCTAAGGTCCTCTTTTCTCTATCACACTTTCCCGGAAAATTCACCCAGAAAATTCTCAACTCCATTTTCTCGCTTCACTCTTACGGTTTCTCCCTTCATTTCGCTCTTCACTCGCTCGTACTTTTGCATTTCAATTTATTCACTCATTCTTCATTTTTTTTTTTCAATTTCTTTCATAGATTTCGATTTGTTGGTTTTTTGCGATTTTTAACAGATTTTGATTTTTGCGATTTTTTTGCAGAATTGACAATGGCGGATGACGGTGGTTCAAACGGTGTTGTTGATGATCAGTATGAGGATCAATCGGTGACGAAGATCTCGGCTTTGGAGAAGGAGAGAGATGAATTGGTGAAAGAGAATAACGAGAAGAAGGAGGAAATCAAGAAGTTGACGGTGGAGATGGAGGAACTGAGGAGTAAGGGTGAGGAGATGAGGGAGAAGATTGAAGAGATGCGGGATGTGGTTGAGAAGTCGCAGGATTCGGCCAAGGCGGCGGAGGTTATTGCGGCTAGGGCCGCGGATCTTGAGACGCAGATTGTGAGGATGCAGCATGATATGATTACGGATATGAGTGCTGGGGAGGAGATGAAGAAGGAGGCTGAGGGTTTGAAGGAGGTTTTAAAGGAGAAGGAGGGTAGGGTTGAGGAGTTGGTTAAGGAAGTGGAAGGGTTGAAGAGGGTGAAAGCGGAGAGTGAGGCGAGGGTGAAGGATTTGGAGAAGAGAATTGGTGTTCTTGAGATGAAGGAGATTGAGGAGAGGAATAAGAGGATTAGGGTTGAGGAGGAACTGAGGGATACAATTGGTGAGAAGGATAGGGAAATTGATGGTTTTAGAAACAAGGTTGTGGAATTGGAGAAGGTTGGTGCTGAGAAGAAAGACGAGGTAGGGGATTGGTTGAATGAGAAACTGAGTTTGGAGAAGGCACTTAGAGAATCTGAGGAGAAAGCAAAGGGTTTTGAATCGAAAATTGTTCAATTGCGCGAGGAAGCAGGAGAGGCTGAGAAGATGATCAAATCACTGAATGAAAAAGCTGCTGAAATTGTCGATAGAGAGATAAATGGGATACATGGTGAAGAGAAGGATTTTAAGTTGCAGTGGCCAATTGTAGCAGCAGGAGCAGGAACTACTGTAGCGGTTTTTGGTGCAGCTGCGTTGATCTATGTGTACTGCGCCAAACGGAGGTGATTTTTCTGTGATGTGGGAATACGAATGGGAGGGTGTAGAGGTTAGATTACAAGTCTTTTTACTCACAAACATGCTTCAATTTTGTTAGTCATGAAATAATAACGCTTCTATGGCTTTTGTTTTTGAAGCCTTTTTGATATATTTCAAAGTTGTCATACTGGTTTGGTTGTTGGTTGCTTGTTGAGGATTAAAACTATTGTGTGTTAAGAGCAATGCTCTGATTAACTGCAGTTACTAGGTTTTTGCTGTAGTGATTACAAGTCTATTATAGTTGCCTAATAGAATGTAAAATTGAGATTGATATCTTTGTTTATAGCTTGTTTGGAATTTGGGTGCACATTTACTTCATATTTCTCACGTCCCCGTTGTTGTGTGTCTGTGAATAGCGCGTTTACCAGCTTTTTTTAACGTGGCTCCAAATGGTTACTTACTTCAATTTAATCTTTACTTGTTTGTGTTGTGGAGGTTAACAACAGCACTGTTGGCTGTTGAAGGAGGCTTACTTGGTAGTTACTGTATTTCATATTCTGTGTGTTGTCCTTGATACTACTTGTCAAGTTGTTCAATTTCTTTGCAATTAGTCATTTGATGGTGAATTTCACTGCATGTGTTTGTTTGAATATAGAATACAGAAAACCTAGTCTGTGAATCATTAATGATGGTTATATAATATGATAGTTCTTATTTCTTGTTTTTTATATATAGTTGTTTGTGATCTCTGGGCCATTTTGGTGCAACTGTAGGTAAGTGCTCAGACAAAAATGTTTTTTTCTGTTGTTACTTACTTCTAGTAGAGGGGTCACACAGTCTCAAAATAATAGAAAATCAATTTAGAAAGACAATAAAATCTTAAAATAATTTTGATCGTGTCTATATTAATTGACGTGCCGAAGAGTTGTTTAGCACATACCCCCCCCCCCCCCCCCCCCCCCCCCCCCCCCCCTATGTCACGGTTGTATTTCCAAGAATTTGCATTTGGTTGAAGGTTGGTAGTTGCTTTTGAGCTATTGTTATGATGCTGTGTTTATTGCAGCATATACTCGCTGAAGAATAATTTTTGGCCTTTGCTTATTAAACTTGCTTGGAGTGTCCACAAGTCTAGTTGGATTGTGTCATAGGAAAAACGAACACTGACCTGAGGTTAAATAGTGTGGATTGGTTTGGTTTTGAACTTTTTGCACCTCTACTGAAAAAACACTTATAATTCTGGCACTTTCGAAAATTGAAAGTGCCGGAATGAATATTCACTTTTGGCACTTTCAATTTTGAGATTAATATTCGTTAACTATTGGTTGAATTGAGTTCGGTTAGGTCCAGTGCTGTTCAATCAGGCTTGATCTAAATCCGTGAACTATGGGTTTGATTGATGATACTTGTTCTTTAGGCACCTCAAAATCAGGTCGTAACTCCCGATCGGCCGTTTGTGTAAGATCCGATCCGATAGTAGCTCCTGATCAATTTTTTTCACCAAGGTGAGCAATTGAGGTGCCTAAAGTGCAACTATCTAGGTCCGGTGTTGTCAACTGATATTCTTTAAATAGGTTAGGTTGGTCCAAACCATACTCGTAGGTTTGCAATACTTTATGCTAACTTTTTACTTCTTTGTTGTGATTGACTAGTTTTTATATATTTTTTACAATGTGGTCTTGTTAATTTTAAGATCGCTGCCATACTCGTTTGATAAATTGGGAGCCAAAACCGTTTAGAACACGTTTTTGTTGGGGGCGTTTCTTATACATCCATATTAGAAAATAGATATTGTTAGGGCTTTTCTTATACTTCCACAGTGGAAAATATTTATGCTGTTACTATTCTAGGTGACAGTTGACGGTTAAGATTTCATCACTATGCAATTTCAATTTAAATTCGATTTTTTACGGCGTAACTCTCTTTATGACTGCATGATTCTCATTCATTTTCCCCTCCTATAAATTGGAGCGATATTTTTCGATCCTCTTGCTCTTGGTATCTTGTGAGAGTGCATGAATATAACACGAAACAAATAACAAATAAATCCATAAATCATCATAATTAGAAGAAACATGCAAGATGTTTGTTACTTCGTATAATGCGGATGTAATGTGCACCTGTAAAATAGTTAATTGAACCACTTTAATAGTGTACTATTGATGTAACTCGCGGTTTATTGAGGTTTACATTTTACAATATGAAAACTGAATTTTGATCTCACCACTTCGAAACCAAATCAAGCAGAAAGCCAACAAGAAAGCGTAAAAGAACATGCCTCCCAATGAGACTCAAAATCAACGTGTGCATACATATAAAAGCAAATTGACTGCTTTAATAGGGTGCCATCCCAGCCTTTAGTGCCTCGATATACCTTTGCTCATGGGCCAACCTCCTGTAAGCTCCCAACTAAATTGAACCAAAAAATAAATAAATCACAAGTTAGAAAATAATGAAGTAGCCTCTCAAGAGCTTAATTTAACTATGTTTTAACTATTGGTTAAATTATAGAAAATTGCTCTTCTCCCTTTCATTTTTGCTCATTCCCTTAATTCAGCGTGAGTTAACTCATGATCGGCATTTTTCAGCATGAGTTAACTCATGTTGGTACTTAAAATCAGTTCAATAATTTTTTAAGCCGGTTCAACCGATCTTAAAAGTGTCAGCGTGAGTTAACTTCTGCTGAAAAAATGTCGAACGTGAGTTAACTCACGCTGAATTAAGAGAATGAACAATTTTAAAAGGGAGAAGAGCAATTATGTAAATTATATATGATTAACAATTTTGTTCCTAAAATTTTAACCCCTCAATCAAAACAGTTCATCCGTTAAACCCTAGACAACATCATGTTGTAAGTTTAATGAAATGTGACAACTTATTATGGATATGGATCCTAAAGAAGTCGTAGTGGAGTGTGGAGTCTATATGGACTACCACATCTTTAACATGCCGTGCCATGTTGCCTATCGATTTAACTTAACTATGATTGACGTGTTGCAATTTCAATAACAAAATTGCTAATTCCTAAAAGCCAAGGATGAATTTAACCGATGGTTACAATTTTAGGGACAAAATTGTATATTTGCCCTTTATTATTGTAATTTATCTGCTCCTAAATCCACGAAATAAAATTAACCGCATGTAGTATATATCATATACAATTTTACGGTTCAAGCAGTCCAATCTTGAACTTAGGGGGAAATATGTGATAAATGTTGAGATGTTTAACTTTGGTTATTGACCAATCTTTAGGTAGAGAAGATCCAACAAGTTTGGTTCACAAGTTTTTCTTATCATCTCAACATTTAGATATTTGACTAGACTTAGGCTTTTGATTCTCTAAGAGCATCTATTGAAAGTATCTGTTAGTATGTTACTGTTAAAACAAATATCCCACATTTTTAGATTAGTATAACATAGTAACTAAGACTATTGATTGTCTGTGTTCACTTCAGATTTTTGAACCTCTGAAAGGGTTATCAATCAGAACTAAACTCAGCCATCTAAAAAAAACTATTTAACAAGGAATGTTTAGCTGGCAACATTCTACTTCAGTCAGAAGTATAAGCTGAAAACCAACAATTTTGACCATATTGACATAAAATGCATTGTTAATTATACTTTGGTGGGTTTAAAGAGATGTTTTTAATAGTAATATGAGGGTAATTGATACAAAGTTGGTTCCCTACTTCTGTTTCAACATGTTCCTTACAATTAAACCTCACTGATACAGCATGTGGAATCAAAACATATTAGACACTGAATAAGAAATCAATCAATGAGAATTATTATTAATTAAAACATGCAGATAAAAACATGTTAGTATTTGTGAAAATAAATCCTTAACTAAGGTTTTACTCACCTTGTTTTATCTATTACCATGCCTCAAAATTTCAAAGAGTCCACAACAATTCTTCCAAGAGGTGTGTTGCCTTTGAGTCACAGCAAAAATGCTCTGTCACAAAAGAAAGAAAAAGGACCATTATATATATATATATATATATATATATATATATATATATATATATATATATATCTTAAAACTTTATGACAGTTAACACTTAGTACAATCTAAAATGTCTATGGAAAAATAGTTCAAAAATCATAAAAATAAATGTAAAGAAAATTATGAAAGTATTAACTACCCCTTGATTTTCAATGCCTCTAGATTCTTCAATCGTGTCTTGCTCATTGACACTATTGCTTTCAGAATCAAGAACATTTGAAGATTGTTGAAGTGACTCCTTAGCACTTTCATAGGATGATGATTCTTGAACATCTAACTGTTCCTCAACTTTCTCATGTGTAGATGTCACCAATGATTCCTCAATTCCCTTTGGAGGAACAACCTTTTCATCCCCATCATCAATTCCCTTACCACTCGTCTCCAAAGCAACTTCCCTTGAAATTGAAATCACATCAGTTGAAGGCAAAACATTCTCCTCTTCAGCAACTCTCATAACCTTAACTGTTTCAACCACTTCAGTTACCCTTAATCCTTCATTATTATCCTTTGAAGTAGCTAATTCAGTTTCCTCCACCGCATCATTATCTTCAAGGGATATAATATTTTCTCCTTTCTCATCATTCAATTCGAATTCTACAGCTTCTGAGGCCATCTTATTCTCAACTTGATTAACTTCTATTGCATCACTGGATTCATTAGGCGAAGACACATTAAGACTATTATATGGAGATTCAAAAACTGTTTCAGAAACATCTTCTGTCTCTTTCACCACCTTGCATGACTCAACATGTTCATCAATATCAACAGCATCTGGAGTATCACTTTGAGACTTGGATTTTCCATCATAATCATCATCCGCAGAAGTGCCAACAGCTACCTCCTTATCTCCACTTAATGATTCTTCTTCAACTTTTTGTGTTTCATGCAATGTTCCATTCAAATTTCCTTCCATTTTGCTATAATTTTCAGATAAAAATGTACCTGCAGATAAAAAAACACTTCAGCTACAACATAGAGATATATACCATATGTGAAAAAGATCTATTTTTTGCTTACCAGTTTGTTATTGAAAGAAAACAAAGAAAACATGAGGGTTTGAAAGGAAAGTAACAATTATTGAAAACATAGGATACCATACAAGGATGTAGTAAACTAAACACAAAAAAACAAGAGACAACAAAAAGAGGTTGGGAAAGGTAGATGTTGGGAAAGGTAGATGGCAGAGAGAGTGATGACCACCTTGGATTGGGAGTTGAACAGTAGGTGAAGAATGTTAGTTGGGCAGAGTCAAAGGTTTGGTTTTGTTCTTGGCTTGTTTTGTTTTTCTTCTTGAAGGTATAGGCATGGTTACTGACTGGTTGATGCTTTGTTTTGTGAAGAGAATAGTGGATAAATAAACAAATAAAGGAGAATGGTTATATGCTGTGTTTTGTGGTTGGTTTCCTTTATCTTTCAATGTTCCTGATTATATGGTACATAAAACTATAAACAATAAACAAAGTGCTTTTTAATTTGAAATACTTGTGGAGGGAACTCAAGTGATGCGTTACAGATAGATTGATACAGAAAGCGGCCCTAAAATATGTGAGTGTGTACATCAAATATATATATGCATTGTTAATTTTGTTTTGAGTTAATATTATTATTTATTACCAACTAGGGGATATAAGGTTGGTTTTGTGGTTGGAGCGTGAGAATTAAGAATTAGAGTGATAAAGAGGTCGGTGATTCGATCTCCACCTTGAACATAATACTAACAATACTGACATTTAACGTTTCAAAAAAAAAAACTAACAATTTTCTTAATTCATTTGATTTTGTCTATAATGTCATATTATATTAACTCATACTCCATCCGTCCCAAAATATAAGCAAAAATTGGTCAACAAAAGTTAATGTATTTGGTTTAAAATTTGTACCAAATACATCAACTTATGTTGACTCATTTTTGCTTATATTTTAGGACGGAGTAGTATATTTAAGACAAAGGAATATTTTAGTGTCTATATATATTTGAGTAACATAATCACATTTATAGTTTATTAACATTATTTGGAGTTTATGGAGTTTTGATCTCTCTATTTTGCCTCATTCAAAAAATTTGGTACTCTTATTTCTAAATCCACAATTTTAATATCTCAAACTTTTAAGTGACCAACTTTTCTCCACCTATGCAAGATGATGCCAAATTTTGATAATACGACAAGTGAGATGCTTATATGGAAACTCAGCTAATTATATGATACTATACAGGATGATTTTCACTTAACAACTAATTTCAATTTTATCAAAATATACATTAATATACGTTACAATGGTAAATATGTTTTTGATCCATACAAAATGTGGATCTTCTAAGCTTAGCTCTTACTTAATTTTTATTGTTTTTTAGTCCTTACAAAATTTTCTTACACATAATTTTAGTCCATGCTAAAACCAAATTTATCAAATTAAACTAAAACTCTTAAATTTTTAAATACTTTTTTTGCAGCCATGTTTAGAAAATTATAAAAAGTTTATTACTAAAATTTAGAAGTTTTTAAAATGAGAAGCATTAAATATGAATTTTTTAAACATGAAAAGTTCAAGATAAAGGTAATGAAATTTTGAACTTAAAAATCGTACTTTGAACTAGGGATGTCAATGGGTATCCATGGGTACGGGTAGTATGATATTCGTCCCTGCCCCGCCCCATTGGATAAATATGGTACCCGTGCCCGTCCCCATACCCGTGCGGGTATGTCTCTACGGGTAATCCACGGGTATTTAGATGCCCACGAATATTCGCAGGTACCAATGGATTTTGAATTAATTTTTTTTGTACAAAGAAAAATACTTTTTTAAACAAATAAGAGGGTAATTAGTTTGATAATTGATTGATATTATAAACAAAAAGTTGGTATAATATATACTACCAATTGAAATATTCATGTATTCCTCTAAAATTAGAAAGCCCTAAAATCTAAAATCATAAACAAGTAATCATGCCAAGGAGAAGAAGAAAAAAAAAAAGAGATGAAGGAGAAGAAGAAAACCTGGCCGCACAAGAAGAGGAGAGGAAGAATTTTTTTTTGAAAGAATGTTTGAGAGAAAGACCAGAGAAGAGCGCCGAACACATGAGTAAACTAGGGTTTTTTTGACACCCCAAACTCATATATATACACACGCACACACATGGATATTTTAGTAATTTACTTAATTTATTAACGGGTGCGGATACCCGCGGACACGGGTATCATCAAATTCGTGTTCATGTCCATAAAGTAACGGATAGTTAAATACCTGTTTATTATACCCACGGATACCCGTTTAGCTACCCCCGTGCCCATGACGGATATTATCCACGGATACCCGTGGGCACGGATTTTTTTGCCATCCTTATTTTGAACTCGTTCTTCACAAAAGTTTTTTTTTTTTCCAAACCCACATAGAAAAAACAACATTTTGTTGCTTTTTCACGAAACCTGTCATCAACCGCCATAGTTGTGTTCACACTTTTGAGAATCAGAAGACATTTTCTAGGGTTTTGTTTGTTGGAAGAAAAGAGATGAGCTCATAATAGGCTTGAATCAAAAGGAACTTAAAGAAAATCAAGGAGAAATATATGGCAGGGTAAAGAGGTGTGAACCTCGGCTGAAAGAAGGTTAACCTAATGATTAGGATAGAACACATCTTAATTTTTGAGAAAAAACAAAGTTACTCGAAAACCAATCAATAACACAACGCAAGGAGGGAATTTATTTACACCTAAAAAATAATTACTTTATTAGCCAAAATCAACAAATGGACGATTATAGATAAGATGAGTTTCCCCCAGTCAATGGAAGGTTAAGTGGGTGTTATTTCAGCCGAACGAAGGTCATTCAATTCTTTCTTGAGTCTATTGACTAATATGCGAGTTTTGAAGACATTAAAATGACTCATCGCTCGGTAGAACTTGACTATGATGTAACCACATGTAGCGACGATTAATGCGGAACATTTTGAGGAAGGGATGCACACTATGAACCTTGTCAACGGATAATGATGTGAAGTATGAAGACGTCGACCGAACATGGGATGCCATGAAGCCCTCAACGAGGGAAAACTAACATGTTACCCGCAAAAATGTTCGAGTAAAGCTAGACATTGTAGACCATGTCGTTATGGCCAATTAGAATAGTTTTACCTACAAATACCTACTCTATACAATGTATTCAAGACACAATCAATTAACACACAAACTATTTAATTTGCTAGTAACTAACCTGTTATCATTGTGTCTTTATTTCTATTTACATGCAGTTTTTAGTCTAGTAACAAAAACCTCAATAACAATCATACTTAACTCTCTACTAGAGCGGTTAAGAAACCCACAACTAAGAGATATAGTTTCTTCCTCAATATCGATCGCTTAAAGAAAGAGAATCATAGTTGAGGACTATCAACCGATACTTCAGCCAATCTCTAGCTCATCTAAAATTTTAATACTTTTTGAATGTCCAAAAAAACTAGCTATAAGTACTATATTTTAACTCAATAAGAAAAATAAATAAGTAAAAAACTAATATAATAGGTGTGTTTATATTTTGTGTGTAGAAGTCAGAATGTATTGTTTATTTAATTGCAAATCTTCTTTTAAAAAGATTTTACCGGTATATATCTAAATAACAAGTGGGTCATTAAGACACAAACTAATGAACTAAAGATGGAATTAAAATAAAAAATTTATTTTAAATATTATTTTTATTTTTCATATAATTGAATACACAGTATAAATACATTTAATTTCCTAAATCGTGCATTTAGGGTAGAAATAAGTATTTTCCAATAAAAAGTGGATTACCGAGATTACAAAATAATAAATTAATTTTGTAGTAGAGGTACATGTATCCATTTTTTCTCCTTCATGGGTATGAAATGATTCTCCAATAAATAAATACATATTTTTCACTCACTACAAAATAATAAAAAATTTACTTCACAATATATATTTGGCCACAACATTGAGAAGATGAAACATGAGTTCAAGTGTGCAATCTCTGATATTAATCTTCAAGAGCTAAGCGACGATGAGACTTGCGGCGGCATTCATTTGGAAGACCATTAGCATAACGTCTAAAATCATGACAATAATCGTAAACAAGCCATTTTGAATAAATCTGATTCAGCTTCTTCCTTGTGTCAGCATTAAGACCTCTATTTTTTCCACCATTGAAACCAAGACAATTATTAGATTGACTTGGAATGCATGCATTGGCATTGAAGTTGCTAAACCAAGCTGTGAATGGAGCCTTTGACCAATCAACCTTCATTTTTCCTGATTGTGTTGCCCATGCATCTCCATTCCATAATGTTGTATATAATCTCATTGGTTGCTTTGTCGGGAATGGAACACCAGTGCCTTGTTTGTTACGTGACACTCTTATGGGTGTGTTATCTACCAATATCCTGCACACATGCCAACACACATGATTTAGATATATTGTTTGTTCTCTATATAGAGAATTATGCTTTTTTTTCATTGTTTTGAAAGTTGTTTTTTTTAATATCGGCATTCAAATTTAAATCGTCTGCTCTTGATCGAACAAACTTACATTATGCGTTGAGGATTCCAATCAATAGAATAGGTGTGAAAGTTTTGTGTGGGATCAAACCAAAGATAGTACTGCATCTCACGACCCCCAACACCATTGGCATATATATTGGTTTGGAGAATATATGGTTGACCAGACACGTTGCCCAAAAACTCTATATCAATTTCATCATGGTTATTTCCTTGAGAACTTAGCTGCATATATACATATGAAATTAAACAGACATACAATAAGTGAAAGTTCCTTATATTATGCTATGTATTCATGCGCATAAGCATAATAATAGTTTCAAATTGTGGTACTCGATCACATTCACGTAGTCAACACATCGATGATCATTGGCTAAGATAAGACAATCGAAATTTCAATCACGGTATTTTCAAAGTTTAAAAATTCAAATCATGCATGTAAAAAAACATATTCTGCTTGCATTCCACATTCTCCAATATCGATCCAACGACTACCGATGTGTCAATCAGGTGAATGCGTAAATTTGTAACTCGGCAAGTCCAAATTTGCAGTATAACGATTTTAGAGGTTTCCACAACGACATCAAAATCAAAACTTCCGCTGCATCATCCGCATTTTACCGCAATATAAAGGTTTGCAACATATCTTAAGCCACAATTTAAAACCATTATAAATGTTATTAAACTTTTGCAGAATATACGAGGGTTTTGGAACAAAGTGCGTACATAAAATGCAGTGACAATGCCTGCAGAGTTCCCTGGCACAAGTTTGATTTGCATGTCAAATCTTCCAAACAAATACGCATTCTTGGATCCAATTCCAGAGCCAGAATATTTATCCATTTGGAGTGACATAACATTGCCACCATTTTGTATGTTAGCCCTTTTATCTCCAAAGAGAATGTTAAAATCGGTATTGAAATTTCCACCAAATGCAATTGTACAAAAGGATAAGCATAGACAAAGCAAGAGAAAAACGTAGTTATTAGCATATGAAGCCATAATAAGTTTTTCTCTTGCTTTGTCCACTAAGTTTTGAAAAGGGATATTAAAATTGAAGTTTAAATAAACATATATTGCTATAATTAGTGCAAAAAGAAGTGGATTCGGATCAATATAGTTGTCTAATGAGGTTGTGGCATGGCTTAATCTTAGTGTCACATATCCAAATTTAAATGTCAAGACACATACATACAATAAAAAAAGGTTTTAAGTAGCAATGAGTTTTGATGGCAAAGAGGTTTTTTTATGGGCTTTGCATCATTGTATGGATGTGTCTTGACATTCAAATTTGGAAACAAGTCACTAGCCCAAAATAAGTCAATATTATACTTGAAATAGATATGCTATCATTGAAAGGCTTCTTGGCATGTGGCGGCTTTGTCATGTTCTTTGACTCAAATTCTTTCTTTATATATATATATATATATATATATATATATATATATATGAAAAATGATAACAAGTCTCCTTTAGTGCCCCAAAAACACTTGTTAAGGAAGCAAATATAGTAATTATGTCATGAAACTTGTGTAATCAATACTTTAAAAGTTAAGAAAATGTTATTTTTCTTAATAGTTTTTTTAATATCTTTGTTTTGTCAAAAAAAAATCTTCAAAGCTAATTAATTAAATGATATTTATAATATTTGGTTTTGCCGATTTTTTCCCTCTCTTTTCGTTGACTAAATTTATTTGTATTAGTATCTTCATGTGTTTAGATAGAATTTATCCCCTGTCTTGACCAAAAAAAGAATTTATCCCTTGCCTAAAATCATCATTATTCCAGTTTCCCGTTTAATTTAGCTCCTGACCAAATTCTAATTATTAGAAACGCTGAGCTAAGGGAATTATACACTAATAGTTTCTCGTTATGAACATAAAATTTTATTAATAGAAGCTTTTAGTGCAACATCAACCTTGACCTAGTCTGTAACAAAAAAAAAACCATAGACCTAATCTATTCACTTATATATATATATATATATATATATATATATATCTGTGTGTGTGTGTGAAGAGAATAACATCAATATCTTTCTTAAAAAAAAACATCAATATCTATTTTGAAATTGGAGCAAAATGATATTTTTCTACAACAATATTCATTTTTAAATATATAATATCACAATCAAGTATAGTTATTCACTTTATATATAATATGTATAAAGAATCAATTTGATCCATAACAATTTATTTGTGGTTCAATTTAGTGTTGACAAAAATAATATCGTCGTTGACGTTTTTATACAAGGAACAAATAAGTCATTAACATTTATCATGAACTAAATTGGACCAAAGACATATATTTGTGGGATAACAAATATATGTCTTTCCCGACGTTGTGGATGAAAAGAATGAAAGAGTGTATTGGCACGACAACAACTTTTATTTTGGTTAATGGTATCCCAACTGATGAGTTTCCGTTGGAGAGGGGACTGAGACAAGGTGATCCTCTTTCTCTTTTTCTTTTTTGTTGGCAGCGGAAGGTTTACATGTTATGATGACAACCATGGTGGAATCTAATATTTTTACTGGATATCGGGTTGGGATGCACCCGCCCACAGTTATTTCTCACCTTCAATTTGTTGATGATACAGTGCTTTTGGGGGTTAAAAGTTGGGCTAATGTTAGAGCTATGTGCGGTGTTTTTGTTATTTTTGAAGCAATGTCGGGTTTTAAGGTTAATTTTCATAAAAGCATGTTGGTTGGAATTAACATTATGACTCTTGGTTGAATGAGGCAGCATCAGTTCTGAATTGTAAAATTGGGCGGGTGCCTTTTTTGTACTTGGGTCTCCCAATTGGTGGTGACGTGCGGCGGTTAGTGTTTTGGGAATTGTTGTTGTTACGTATTAAAGCTAGATTGTCCGGTTGGGAAAGTAGAAATTTATCTTTTGGCGGTTGCTTGATTCTCAGTATGGCGCAGGTGTTGAGGGGGAAGTTGGTTCGAGGAGAATTTAAAGAAAAAGGTTGGTGACGGAGTTGATACTTTTTTCTGGATGGACCTGTGGTTAGGAGCGACACCCTGGTGTGAGTGGTTAAGTAGACTCTTTGACTTGTCTGTCCATATGTGGAGCACAATGAGAGATATGTTTTCTTTAAGGTGGGGTGAGGGGGTGAGGCTTGGAAGCGGCGGTGTCAGTTGTTGGCGTAGGAGAAGGAGCTGGTTGTAACAACCCGATTTTTAATATTAGATTTATCTATTATTATTATTATTATTATTATTATTATTATTTATTATATTTGTTAATTGTTTATTTGATGTGTAATTGATGGGTTAGTTGATTTTTAAGTGATTGAGGGTATTTTAGTCATTTTATCATAAGTAGCATTTTTGTAATTATGTTAGAACTAGAAATTTGAATTTTAAAGAATAGTGGTGTATAAGTAAACGAGAGGTTTAAGTGAAGTAAAAGTGTAGAGAAATAATTGTGAGACTTAGATGTGACTAAACCCATTAGTGTGAGTGACCTTAACACATCACTTATATATAAATGTTATGCAGTCCTGATAGCTAACCCTAATTCTACCCTAAATATTTCCCTCCTTCCTCAAAGCAATTAATCCTTCATTTGAATTATTATTTGCATCGCATGGGTGGTGTAGTGAGTTGGCTGCAACTATTATATACACTTAGCGGTTATCAATTTAATATGTCAATTAGGGGTTATCAATTGAATTGCATTAGTTATTAATTTATGGATGGAGTAGTGAGTTGGCTGCAAGCGTTTTGCAAAACGGTAACTTATATTTAGGTCATTTTATAGTTTTTATACAGTGCTGCATTTAATTTCAAAACAAGGAAGCCTACACTCATTACTTTTTTACGTTATAAAACTAAGGGTCAAAATAAAGGTTAAAATTCTTCTTACCCTTTCAATTCAACAATAATAATTAAAAACAATTGCATCAATTGATTATATATATGCATGCCTGATAAGTGCCTAAAAGTTGTTATATTTTGGTATATTTTAGGGCACTTATGATTACTTGTTTTGCAAGTTACCTTAGGATTAGAGCATATTTGTGTTAAAAATGCAATAATTGTGATCCTAAGCCTTACCCCATGTGATTATGCAGGAAATACATGCTTGAACCTGATTGATGCAAAAGAATGAAGCTTTTCTTGATGCCATCGCTACAAGCGCAGAAGCCATCGCTAGTAGCGAGGATAGGCAGGGATTTCCAGTGTTTCATCGCTTGAAGCGCAGCTTCCATCGCTAGAAGCGAGATTAGGCAGGGATTATCAGGAGTTCATCGCTTGAAGCGATGAACTGGACGCTTGAAGCGAGCCTAGGCAGGGAATTTCAATGATCCATCGCTTGTAGCGACAGACCTTGTCGCTACAGCGACCAGAGGGCGGTTTAATGCTTGGTGATGACGTGGAGAGCATCCATTGGCCAGTTGACTTCCTCGCTACAAGCGACAGGCTGGTCGCTTGTAGCGAGCGTACATTTTCTCAGCATATTTAAGTATTTTGAAGCTCATTTTTTAGATATATAGTTTTTTCTGAGATTTTATATTTTCCAGAGCTAAAAATACTTGTTATCTTAGAGAGAGAATAGGCATAGAGGGAGAAAAACTTCAAATAGCAATTTGATTTGGATTGAAGAAGACATTAAGAAGCTTTGAGACATCAAGCTCTCATATATCTTCATCTTCCTTTCTTATTTTGCAATAGTTGTCATGACAATGATCAACTAATCTCCTTTGTTGGGATTAATAGGTAATCAATCATTCCATGTTGTAAACTTTTGGTTATTAAATATATGATTCTAGCATTTTTATATACCATTGAATTTCTTCTTGCTTTTCAATCTTATGTTTGATTTAAATGTTGTTGAAAAAGACTTTTGAATCTAGGTTTAGAATGATTTTCTATCAAGATAAGAAATTCTAGAAATGGGATTTGGTTTTGATAATTACATTATAGTATTGGATCGTAAAGCTTTTGAATCGTTTAATAGATTGAGAAATCATCGATTAAACGATACAATCGATCTCAGGACTTCATTTGGGAAATCAATGAAGTTGTTGAGCAATACATAATAATGTCATATATAAGAAAAAGCTAGAATCCGTATTTATGATCAATCGAATACAAACGATGTTTGATTGATGAAAGTTAATCCTAACACCTTCTATGCCCTATTACTCTACTATTTATTTATTATGTTTTTAAAATGATGAGTAGTGTAGTATAAAACAAATGGTTAAACCCTAACTTAAGACGATAATCGACGTTGAACGGTTTATGATATCACATTAATCCCTGTGGAACGATATAAAAACGATACTTGCATCTGTGCAGTTAACAAAATGGCGCCGCTGCCGGGGATTAAAGTTATGATATTATAATCATTGCAACTTTAATTATGGTTTTAAGCAATTTTGCACAAAATTCTTTTATGTATATAACTAATATTTCTTATCCATCTTGTTTGCTAATTCTTTGTGGTCAGATTGTTGATATCGTATATGCGAGGTCAAGTTTCGGAGGACCAACTTCTTTTTGATTCCGAGATAGAGAGAACAGCTCGTCGAAACAATAGCAAGAATCGGAGAAAGAAGCAACAAGCAAGGAAAAGGCAACAAGAGGAAAGTTCTGTTTCTAGTCATTCATCTAGTCCAAGCCAAGATTTACAAATGGCTGCAGTAGAAGATCCTGGAGGTTCAGGCGGTCGTGGGATGCCATGTAATAATAGTCCACGCCGTTTCGCACAATTGGGGAAAACACCGCGGACTATCAAGCAAACAGAGATGAAGACGGGGATCTTACAAATTCTTTATGCTAATCCCTTCTCAGGATTAGACCATGAAGACCCGTTCCAACATCTCACAAAATTCTACGAGATTGCGGGAACCCTTGGTGAGACGGAGAATAACGAGGAGGCTATGTGGATGAGGATGTTTCCTCACTCATTGATTGGCAAAGCTAAGGAGTGGTACTTGGACCAGCCACCGACGGTAATGACGAACTGGAACACGCTTGAGGAGAAATTCCTTGAGAGGTTCTTCCCTCAGAATCGTTTCATGGAGGCGAAGACAACTATTGCTGTGTTCTCACAAGGTACAAGTGAGACATTATGTGAAGCCTGGGAGCGTTTCAAGTCAATGCTCAGAAGATGTCCTAATCATGGTTTCGATGAATTAACACAAATTCATCTATTCCAGAACGGGATGCAACAACAATCCAAGCTATTGTTTGACGCTGCTGCTGGTGGTTCTTTGATGGCCAAGAGCGCCGAGGATGCTGTTGCTATTATAGAGAGAATGGCGTTGAATGATCACCAAGCTCATCACAACCGAAGCCAAAGCCAAAGGAAGGCGGGAATCCTAGATTTGGGAACAAATGATGCTATCCTTGCACAGAATAAATTGCTCACGCAACAAGTGGAAGAGTTGACAAAGAAAATGGCCAACCTTCCTCAACAAATGAAGGACATCCAGAACGAACAAAGAAGACAACACCAAGTCGCATCTTGCGAGCTTTGTTCGGGAGACCACCCAACCGGATTTTGTCCGCCACCTACAGAAGAGGTAAGCTATGTTGGTAATCAACCAAGGCCTCAACAGTTTCCTAACCAATTCCAAAGCCATCCAAACAACTTCCCAAGAGGGAATAATCCGAATTATGGCCAAGGGTGGAGACCAGAAGCTGGGCAATATAATCGACAACCTTACCAAAATTATAACTAATATCAACCTCCACAACAAAACCGCAACCAATCCACCGATGAAACCCTCAATCAATTCATGCAGATGTCAATGGCCAACCAGAAGAACACTGATGCGTCCATCAAAAATCTGGAGACGCAAGTGGGCCAGTTGGCACAACAACTATCTCAAGCTACTCAACAAGGCGGAACCTTTACCGCCAACACACAAACCAACCCAAAGGATCATGCATCATCATCGAAATGACAATTAAGTCATTTTGATGAGGAAGTCCTTGCATCAAGAGACAACGAAAATTGCAAGGCAATTGCTACAAGGAGCGAGAAGGTCATTGGTAAAGGTATAGGGGACAATCTTGAAGTAGAGAGAAGGGTTGTTGAGAATGAGGAGAAGGATGATGATGAAGGACGTGAGGAAGAAACGGGAGATGTACATATAGAGGAAGAAGTTGAAAAAAATAATAAGGATGTAGTTGAAAATGAGAACATAGTATGGAAGAAGGATGTGGTGAAGGAGAAGGGCAAGAAGCAAGAAGTAGTGAAGAATGCACCGACACCGCACCTACCTTACCCAACTACACCAGCCAAAAAAGAGAAAGAGAGGCAGTTTGCTAGGTTCCTTGAAGTATTCAAACGTTTACAAATCAATATACCGTTCTCGGAAGCCCTAGAGCAAATGCCGACGTATGCCAAGTTTATGAAAGAAATTCTCTCCAAGAAGAAGAGGTTTAATGAAGAAGAAACAATTCTGTTAGACGCGAATTGTAGTGAAATCATCCAGAATACATTGTCAAGAAAGAAGAGAGATCCGGGCAAAGTTACACTGCTCGTGTCCATTGGCAATGTTGATGTCGGCAAGGCACTCATTGATTTGGGTTCAAGTATCAACCTAATCCCATTATCCGTTGTCAAAAGGATTGGTGATATAGTTGTGAAGAGAACCAACTTAACCTTGCAATTGGCCGACAAATCCTACACTCGTCCATTGGGAATTGCTGAAGACGTGTTGGTGAAAGTCGACAAGTTCTTGTTCCCCGTCGACTTTGTAGTGATGGACATTCCGGAGGATGATGATGTGCCGCTACTTCTTGGGAGAACTTTCATGCAAACGGCACGGATGATGATTGATCTTGACGGAGGCTTAATGAAAGTCCGTGTGGACGATGAAGAAGTCAATTTCAACATCCACGAAGCAATGAAGTTTCCTAGTGATAAAGCTGCGTGCTTCAAGATGGATGCAACGGAAGAATTGATAGTTGATACGAGAAACCAGTTGCATGACTTGACACATCTTGAAAGAGTATTGACAAACGCACTAAGTATCCTAGGAGAAGAAGATGAGAAGGAGCTTGAAGAGTGTTTGAAGGAGCTCGATTCGTTAAAGGAAATTCCTCCTCACAAAGCCAAAATCGAGGAATTGACGAATGAAGCTAAAGTAGAAGAAGTGAAGCCGGAGATGAAGATCTTGCCCTCACATTTGAAGTATGTGTTTCTTGATCAAGAGGGTACGAAACCGGTAATCATTAGTAGCTCCTTGTCAAACCATGAAGAAACAAAATTGGTCGAAGTTTTGAAGTCCAACAAGGAAGCAATAGGTTGGACACTATCTGACTTAAAAGGGATAAGTCCTTCCTATTGCATGCATAAGATCATGATGGAAGAGGATTATAAGCCGGTAGCACAACCTCAAAGACGGCTAAACCCAAACATGAAAGAAGTAGTTCGGAAAGAAGTAGTTAAGCTACTAGAAGCCGGCATGATATATCCGATCTCGGATAGTACTTGGGTTAGTCCGGTTCAAGTTGTCCCTAAGAAGGGAGGTATGACGGTTATCACGAACGAGAAGAATGAGCTCATACCGACAAGAACCGTAACCGGTTGGAGGATGTGTATCGACTACCGGAGGCTTAACAAAGCAACTAGAAAGGATCATTTTCCTCTACCATTTATGGATCAAATGCTAGAGAGGCTGTCAGGACAAGCTTTTTACTGTTTCCTTGACGGGTATTCGGGTTACAATCAAATTTCGGTGAATCCAGACGATCACGAGAAGACTGCATTCACATGTCCTTTTGGGGTATTTGCATATCGACGCATGCCGTTCGGATTATGTAACGCTCCAGCAACATTTCAACGATGCATGCAAGCCATCTTTGCAGACTTGATAGAGAAAAGCATTGAAGTGTTTATGGACGACTTCTCAGTTTTCGGGTCATCATACGATTTGTGCTTGAAGAATCTGGACACGGTACTGAAACGGTGCAAGGAAACCAACTTGGTGCTCAATTGGGAGAAGTGTCACTTCATGGTAACCGAGGGAATAGTCCTTGGTCACAAGATCTCCTCCAAGGGTATTGAAGTTGATAAAGCTAAGATCGACGTGATAGGAAAACTTCCACCACCAGTCAATGTCAAAGGAATCCGAAGTTTCCTAGGCCATGCCGGGTTCTATCGGAGATTCATCAAAGACTTCTCAAAAATTGCCAAGCCATTGAGCAACTTGCTCAACAAAGATAAGTCTTTTGATTTTGATATTGATTGTTTAAATGCTTTTAATAGTTTAAAGGATAGCTTAACATCCGCACCCATAATCACCGCACCAAACTGGACATACGATTTTGAACTTATGTGCGATGCAAGTGATTATGCGGTAGGCGCGGTGTTAGGTCAACGCAAAAACAAAAATTTTCATGCTATACACTATGCAAGTAAAGTTTTAAATGACGCACAAGTCAATTATGCTACCACTGAAAAAGAATTACTTGCCATAGTGTTCGCATTAGAAAAATTTCGTTCGTATCTCATTGGTTCAAAAATTGTTATCTGGACTGACCATGCAGCTATCAAGTACTTAATTACCAAACCCTGACTCAAAGCCGAGACTCATCCGTTGGATGTTGCTACTCCAAGAGTTTGATTTGGAGATTAAGGACAAGAAGGGGACTGAGAACCTAGTAGCTGATCATCTGTCAAGATTGGTGAACAATGAGATAACGAAGAATGAGAGGGACATCCTTGAAGAGTTCCCGGATGAGAAGTTGCTTATGGTGCAAGAAAGACCATGGTTCGCTGACATGGCCAATTACAAAGCAACGGGGTTCATACCGGAGGATTACACATGGCAAATGAAGAAGAGGTTGTTGAGAGACGCAACTCAATTCATTTGGGATGACCCGTACCTATTCAAGATTGGAGCAGACCACGTTAAGAAGATGTGTTGCAAGAGAAGAAGCCAATGACATCATGTGGCACTGTCACAACTCGCCATATGGTGGTCATTATAGTGGAGAAAGAACTGGAGCAAAAGTTCTTCAACCTGGCTTTTATTGGCCCACCTTGTTCAAAGACGCATACGAACATGTGAAGGAATGCGAGAGTTGCCAGAAAACCGGAGGGATTTCAAAGAGGAATGAAATGCCTCTACAAAGTATCCTTGAAGTCGAAGTCTTCGACTGTTGGGGTATTGACTTTGTAGGGCCATTTCCATCCTCTATGAACAACGAGTATATTCTGGTGGCTGTTGACTATGTGTCAAAGTGGGTAGAAGCAATAGCATCTCAGAAAGCCGATAGCAAGACGGTGGTCAAGTTTCTGAAAAGAAACATCTTTTCCCGATTTGGAACTCCAAGAGTGCTAATAAGTGATGGAGGTTCTCACTTCTGCAATCAACAGTTAGCAAAAGCACTTGAGCACTATGGAGTAAAGCACAAGGTAGCTTCACCATACCATCCACAGACCAACGGTCAAGCCGAGGTATCCAACCGTGAAATCAAACGGATACTTGAGAAGACCGTGTCATCATTCAAGAAAGGATTGGGCGATGAAACTGGACGAAGCGTTGTGGGCCTATAGGACCGCATACAAAGCTCCTACGGGTTTCACACCATTCCAGTTGGTGTATGGGAAAGCATGCCACTTGCCGGTCGAGTTGGAGCACAAAGCGTTTTGGGCGCTCAAGTTTTTGAACTTTGATCAAGAGCAAGCTGGGGAGAAGAGAAAGCTTCAGATGCATGAGTTAGAAGAAATGCGTGACCAAGCCTATCAGTCAAGCAAGCTTTATAAGGAAAAGGTTAAACGGTATCATGACAAGAAGATCATGAAGAGGGAATTCAGGCCTGGTCAAATGGTGTTGCTGTTCAATGCAAGGCTACGACTATTTCCGGGTAAATTGAAGTCCAAATGGTCCGGTCCGTTCATGATCAAGGAAGTAAAACCTTATGGAGCTGTGGAACTAGAGGATCCTATCACTAAGTCAACATGGACAGTGAATGGACAGAGGCTTAAGCCATATTTTGGAGGTGAAGTTGTTCGGCACACGACGACGATTTCACTCATCGATTCTTATGCATAAGCGAATCAGGCGTCGATCTAATGACGTTAAACAAGAGCTTGTTGGGAGGCACCCCAATTTTGTAAGTATGTTGCATTTTTAGTGTTATTTTAGTTCTGTACAGTTATTTATGCATGTAGGGATAGTGGCAAGAACTCAAAATTTTATTTTTCTGTTTCCTGTCATGGTCGCTACAGCGACCAATTCATCGCTGTAGCGATGGAATTTACACTACGTCGCTGTAGCGACGCACTTGTCGCTTGTAGCGATGGATTTAACACTTGCGCTTGTAGCGCCACACCACGCTTGTAGCGATGGGCTTTTTGCCTGTCGCTGTAGCGACAGGTCGCGCGCTTGTAGCGACCGTATCAGAAAACAGTTTTATGTTTCCTAAGCCACTGCTGTCTCTTCAGTAACTCCCAACTACTTTCTTTAATGCATTAGCCGTTGTTGTCTTATATTTTCGCAACCCTTTACTTCTGTAAACATTCCATTCCATCTCTGCATTTGTCACTTTATAATTCTGCACAATCCTGCAATTAATCTCATTACCTGTGTATAATCCACATCAATCATCAACCAGGTATGTGATTCGTCCCTCTCTGTCACTGTTTATAAGCTTTTTACTGTTTATTAGTGCTTGCATGCTGATTTGATGATTTAGGGTTTTAGGGTTTTACAATTTTTGATCTTAATCTAATGCCCTGTTGATTACCCATGTTTATACATAATTTAAGCTGTTATAAATGACCTAGAATCACTAGGAAAACTCCCCTTTAATCCTCTTGTTCATAGGATTCGTATTTTGAAAAAAAAAACCTATGTAAAAATTCAAATAATTTAGGGTTTTTGAGGATTTAGGAAGTTTAGGTGATTGTTATTCATTTATTTTAGCTTTAATCTTAATTTCGCATGCTACAAGTAGGTTCAAATCCAGAAAAACATGAAATTTTGAAAAGGGTCCTCCTCGCTACAGTACGCTTGTAGCGCAGGAAACAGGCATTTTCTGGGTTCGCTCGCTACAAGCGACCAAGCTGTCGCTGTAGCGACGAAACCCAGATTTTGTTTTATTTTTATTTTGATTTGAACTTGACTTGTGTCCTACCTAATTTTCATCTGTTTTGATCATTTTGTAGGAATGGCACCCAAAACCTCGTCCAAACGACAAAGGAACGTTGAGAGCTCGTCATCACGACCAAGAGCCAACATTCAACCACACGACACGAGCCGTTTCTTAAGCTTCAGAAATCAAGAAAGGTACGAGGAGCTAAAAACAAGACGAATCTGGTCTGAGAAGCAGTTCCAGATATCAGAAGAGGGAGAGTACGGAGGCATAGCAGCCATGATCAACGAAAGGAAATGGGGGATTCTATGCACGCCACCCAAGAGGATTAATTATGACATCGTGCGCGAATTCTACGCGAATGCGATCCCAGCTGACCCATCTGACGAGTTTACATGGACTACTTTCGTTCGAGGGCGCACTATCACCTTTGATCGCATGTCCATCAATGCATACTTGGGCAGACCTCTGGAGCTAGTTGAAGAGGATAATCCACTAGCACCTACTGCGCTATGTGACTTTTGTGAGCATCAGAGGAGCGGCAATTGGGATCATGAGAGTATTGCACGAGACATCTTCCAGGAGGGGAAGAGCTATGATTTGAGTAGGGCTTCGGGTAAGCCTTTCCGAGCATTTCGAGAGGATATGACCACTCCGGCTCAGGTAGTCCTTACCCTTATCTTGTATAGTATCCGGCCCAAATCTCATACCTCTTCTACCACCCTAGACGTTACACCTCTTGTTCATTATATCCTTACTCAACGTCAGGTTGACGTTGCTAGGCTTATAGCAAATGAGATGAGGGTAGTAGCTGAGAGCGGCATTTTACCCCCGGGCAAACCCAAATGCCCACTGACCTTTCCCGGATTGATTATGGGACTCTGTAGACGGGCTAGGGTACACATGCCCAACCAGGTAGATGAGGAGATTAAGAACCCTATTGATGACAGTACATCAATAGGTACTGCTCTACCCCCGCACCTATAGCCCCACCTCCTACCTCAGCTGGACCATCCACTTCAGCCGGTCCTTCTCATGTACCACCACCACCACCTCATCATACTAGCCACCCTAGCCACCCGACCATTCCACCACTGGATTTCTCGAGTTGGGACTCTGCTACGGTGAGCTCTTTTCTGTTGGCGCAGAATGCGTCAAATCACCGGGCTCTAACGACTATTCAGAGCCATCTGCATGACAGTGGCCAAAGCCCGTGGACGCCTGCTTTCTTCTCTGAGCACATAGCTTGGCCTGGGGACAGGCCTTTCTTTCC
The DNA here is from genome assembly GCA_018208015.1 of Medicago ruthenica. Classification (NCBI taxonomy): domain Eukaryota; kingdom Viridiplantae; phylum Streptophyta; class Magnoliopsida; order Fabales; family Fabaceae; genus Medicago; species Medicago ruthenica. The sequence continues at coordinate 100,725,802 of CM031371.1, forward strand.
AGGAGGGGCAGCTGCAGCTGATGCTGGTGATCAGGATGCCGGTGATGAGGGTGACGACGACGCTGATGTTGATGATGATCTGGGTGATGACTCCTCAGCAGCTACAAATAGCATTGACCGCATGGCAGCAGACCTGATAGACTCTGAGGACATGGATTCAGATTCAGATTGATGATGCAGAGCTGCAGATTTTGATTTGTCATCTCTTTCGTTTTATTTATTCAGCTTTGTACTTTTATAACAGTTTATTATGTTTTGTACTTTGTTTATTTATGTTTATGAACCATGGATGATGTACCTTTTTGGTTTATGTTATTTATATTTGGTATTACATGTTAGTATAGTTTATATTTTATTTATGCTTTAGTATTTATTTTTGGTAAAATTTTTTGAAATTATCCCAACAAATGTTGAAAGAAAGATGAAATGATTCAAAGCCAGTGCTTGAGCTTAGAATCAAATGAGTGATAATGATAGAATGAGTGTTAAAGCGCGCAGCTAAGGTACTCGTTTTCTTGTTTTTCTAGATATATTCTTGAATGTGAATAAGTTCTTTACACACAAGTTAATTTATTCAGTTTTTAAGCAAGCATTTGTTTAGTTTTGAACCAATATAGAACTAGCCAAAATGTGAGGAATCCTCAACCATTGTATATATACGCAGGAGACCAATATCATGTTTAACTCAGTTATTTTATGTTAAATCTTTTGTTGTTTTAATTTGTATAAAAGCATTGAAGTGATCAAGGCAATTTTTTTGAAATTGAGTGAAATACTTGACCAAATAAACCTACCCTGTGAGATGTGTGAGTATCTGTTAACCCATCTGAGCCTATTGAATCAGAATTGTTAACTGTGGACTGTCAATTTTAATAAGCTCATCTGCTTATTTAAATTGCCGGAGTTTGTAAAAAAATTCAGTTCATAGTTAACTCTTTATTGAATTCTGATAGTTGTTTTCTTGTGAACCCTTATCCATCGTTTTTATTGACCTTTGCCATAATGATAAAGGAACATTCGATTAGGGTATCATTGAAATAAGTTGGGGAGAAAGGGAGGTTATGTTTATGTCAATGTAAGGGTGAATGTGTTAATTGATCTTGACAAAAAGAAAAGAAAAGAAAAGAAAAAAAAGAAAGAAAAGCAAACCAAGAAAAAGAAAAGAGAAAAAAATGAAAAGGTTTGCAATAATTCAAAGAAAAAGTTGTCAAGATCAATCAAGAATAGAAATGTAAGAAATTCACCAAGTGTTGTATTGGAAAAAGAAGGAAGTGTAATTAGATTGAATGTTTCCTTTTGCTTGGCCATTTGAATTCAAATATCCCACATATGACAATTCTTTTGTAACCTAGCCCAATTACAACCCTTAAAGACCTTTTGATCAATGCCTTTTATGCTTTTGGAAATGATAATTAGATGGACACATAATTTAATTGGAATGTTATCATGTTTGTTGGATGAGTGTTCATACCCTCACAATAGAATTCAAATTGTTCATATACTTTATATAGAAGTGTGTTAGGTTTGGTTCAAATTTAAACATGTTGCTTGTTTAGGATTGTATGATTTGATTCCTTGTGTTTAGAACTAGTTCACATTTATAGTATGTATCTTGTTTAATGAGAAACTGAACTTTAGTTTGCGCAATCACATTTGAATCACTCATTTGATGTTTATTTCTTTGCACTTTTGAATCCTTTGCTAATTGCTCAATACTGTGGTTTAAAAGCTATGAAAATTTCCTTTTGTTCTTTGGTTTGAGGACAAACCAAAAATGTAAGTTGGGGAGAGTTTGATAAGTGCCTAAAAGTTGTTATATTTTGGTACAATTCAAGGCACTTATGTTTACTTGTTGTACAAGTTACCTTAGGATTAGAGCATAATTGTGTTAAAAATGCAATATTTGTGATCCTAAGCCTTACCCCATGTGATTATGCAGGAAATACATGCTTGAACCTGATTGATGCAAAAGAATGAAGCTTTTCTTGATGCCATCGCTACAAGCGCAGAAGCCATCGCTAGTAGCGAGGATAGGCAGGGATTTCCAGTGTTTCATCGCTTGAAGCGCAGCTTCCATCGCTAGAAGCGAGCTTAGGCAGGGATTATCAGGAGTTCATCGCTTGAAGCGATGAACTGGACGCTTGAAGCGAGCCTAGGCAGGGAATTTCAATGATCCATCGCTTGTAGCGACAGACCTTGTCGCTACAGCGACCAGAGGGGCGGTTTAATGCTGATGGTGACGTGGAGCTCTATGATTGGCCAGTTGACTTCCTCGCTACAAGCGACAGGCTGGTCGCTTGTAGCGAGCGTACATTTTCTCAGCATATTTAAGTATTTTGAAGCTCATTTTTTAATAGTTAGTTTTTTCTGAGATTTTATATTTTCCAGAGCTAAAAATACTTGTTATCTTTGAGAGAGAATAGGCATAGAAGGAGAAAAACTTCAAATAGCAATTTGATTTGGATTGAAGAAGACATTAAGAAGCTTTGAGACATCAAGCTCTCATATATCTTCATCTTCCTTTCTTATTTTGCAATAGTTGTCATGACAATGATCAACTAATCTCCTTTGTTGGGATTAATAGGTAATCAATCATTCCATGTTGTAAACTTTTGGTTATTAAATATATGATTCTAGCATTTTTATATACCATTGAATTTCTTCTTGCTTTTCAATCTTATGTTTGATTTAAATGTTGTTGAAAAAGACTTTTGAATCTAGGTTTAGAATGATTTTTTATCAAGATAAGAAATTCTAGAAATGGGATTTGGTTTTGATAATTACATTAAAGTATTGGATCGTAAAGCTTTTGAATCGTTTAATAGATTGAGAAATCATCGATTAAACGATACAATCGATCTCACGACATCATTTGGGAAATCAATGATGTTGTTGAGCAATACGTAATAATGCAATATATAAGAAAAAGCTAGAATCCGTATTTATAATCAATCGAATACAAACGATGTTTGATTGATGAAAGTTAATCCTAACACCTTCTATGTCCTATTACTCTACTATTTATTTATTATGTTTTTAAAATGATGAGTAGTGTAGTATAAAACAAATGGTTAAACCCTAACTTAAGATGATAATCGACGTTGAACGGTTTATGATATCACATTAATCTCTGTGGAACGATATAAAAACGATACTTACTTTTGTACAAATTAACATCCAACTTAGTATATTCTTCATGAAACGCTAGTAGCTTTTTTTTTTTGGGTGTCTGTATTTTTCATTTTATTCCGGAATAGGTAAGGTCCATCCAAATTGGACTTCTACGTTGAAAGCCCCAACCCTACAAGTATAAGTCCTTCTAAGAATCAATGACCACATGATCACGGTCAAACGTTAGGCATGACAATAAAACTCGTTTATGTGGGTACTCGTTGAACTCACACTAAATTTGATGGGGAAAACCCGAGTTGATTGGGTTCGTGTTCGGGTTAGAGATTTCCCCGATTTCAAAATATGGGGGTGGGGCAGGTATTGAGGACACTAATACCTATCCCTCAAACACATCCTCAGACCCGCCTTGCTTGCATCAGACATTTTTACTTCTCTTAGGCTTTGTTTGCGAGTTTGGAGGGGAAGTTGGGGTTTGGAAAAAAAAAGGAAGGAGCAAGTGGAAGAAATATATGACATTGAAAGGGGAAGACTTTGAGGTTTCATTTTTCTTCATAATACAAAATCATCCTCATTTGGGGGAACTCAAAAATTGTATTGGAGTAGGGTTTTGTGGGGTTTCGGAGGGTTTACATGAATTCTTCAAATTTAATCTAAGTAGTTATAATATTCTTAAAATTAAAAATATATTAATCATAAACATTAATTTATCATTCTCTAAAAAAATTACTTTTTCAAAAAATGTGAAAGATTTTATCATTTTCCCCTATATTTCAAACCCTCTAAAGTCTTCTTTTCCCCTCCCCTCCAAACTCCCAAACAAAGCCTTAGATTATAAACCATTAAATTATTTATATATGTTTATTTTTATTTTTACAGGTGACCCCTTAAACAAGTCGTTTACTTTTTTTTTTTTGTTTAAAAAAACCGTATGGTATTTTTTAAACGATGTAGTTTTTGATTTTTTTTTTATTTCTTAATAAAAAAAAGTAGAGATATAATCCAAGTTCATGCAAAAATGGGACATGACAAGGATACCTGAACTCGATTAGGTACGAGTATTGGGATTCAATTTTCCAACACCATTGGAATCAAAAACTGGTACAGGGATACTCGAACCCCATCGAGTTCTAGGACGGGAAAAACAAAACCTGTTCTCACCTCGCCCCATTGTCTTGTCACGCCACATCACAGCAAGATTCACACATCTAGTAACGTTCTCATACAAGGTACACATTGAAAGGCTCTAAGAATGTTTTTTTAAGAAGTAAGGTACGCATTGTTTTAACCTCTCACTCACCTCAAAATTTTGTAGCATTAATGCCATGATATACATGGCTATGTTGATATATTAAGTTTGTCACGACAAATAAATCCATTATCATAAGTCATGACATACAAATATGCGATCTATAGTAAAAGATATTTGAGGATCCATTTGAAATATTCGCATTGTGAAACCGGTAGGGACAAAATTTAAATCTTACATAAATTGTTAGGTTTGACAAATTTGTTAATAAAGATGTAGTGACTCAATATAATATCATAGATATATGAATACATATTATAGTTTGGTGTGTGCCCACTTTATTCATGCTGCGTAATCTGCCCGTAGAAATTATAATCATCCTTGTTATCAAAGAAAATAAAAAGAAAAGGAAATAATCATGCATCCTACTCGAGAACTACTTGGCAATGACACAGATTCAACTAATTTGTTACTATACAGAAACAATATGGGCTGCCATATATAATGCTTTCCCCAATTGGTTATTATAACAAGGTCAAAACTCAACAAATATTCCAACTGATTTAGTGGTTCAAATTAAAACCGTACATATATGTCTACCAAAAAGTGTTTATGTGGACCAGCAGGAATTTACCAAAAGTTCAAATCAACGGGAGATCTATATTTATTTTTTGGAGGGAAAACTATATTCAATTAGTAGCAGTATAAGCATTGTGACATATATATTGTTTTTTAAATGGTTTGCGTGAACTATTTTATTTTGATCATGTGATATCTGCAAAGGGATCAAAGAAATAAATTATCCAGCTAGGAAGTGACAAATTCTTTTGCCTTCCAACTGGCTCTTGTCAAAAACTTTTCCATGCAAGTGGAGTATATAGTTGGGTCATGTGAGTTAGTTATACCTAAACCCTCTCCGGGAATGATTTATGAGTATATAGTTGACTAAATGATATGCATATTAAGAATGATAGTAATTAATTACATAGTCTTATGTAAAAAATATTTTTATCATCTAAATTATCTATCTTCAAAATAGTAGAAAATTGGTTCCATATTGAAAACAAAAGTTGCTAAAATGATCAAGAGTATTTTAGAGATAATATTAATAAATTAAATTTGGCCTTTTCAAAAAAATATTAATAAATTAAATAGTATAAATGGTGTTTTTCTTTATAAAATAGTATAAATGGTTCTATTAAGGAGACCCGAGTACTAAATAATTAGTGTATATTATATTACAAAATAGTATAAATGATTTTATTAAGGAGACCCGAGTACTAATGCATCGTTTGACCTGACTTTTTTACATTCCAAAAGCTACTTTAAAACAAAGTTAAAATTAAAGGCTTTAAGAAAGAAGTTAAAGTTGTTTGGTGTTACTTTATTATTTTTTTAGTTTTAAAGCTATTTTTAAGTTAAAAGTTGTTTGACAAAATATTGTACAAATATATAATAAATAAATAAATGTTAAAATATTTTTTGAAGGGAAAAAATGTTTAAAATATTTTTTTTAATAAGTACTTAATAGATATTGTGTTTGGCCTACATTCTCCTTAAAATTGTAGAGAAGTGGAAAAAAAAGGTCGGGTCAAACGGTACCTAAATAATTAGTGTATATTATATTACAAAATTGATTTTTTTTTTTTGACAAAATATGTTACAGAAATGATATGTTGACACAAAATTGAGACCAAACAAACACTGTATAGTATACGATTTTGATTTAAATTTCCTTTCCATTTGTTTTAATCAAATCAAACCTTAAATTGATTGTATATTTATACGGTATCCGTATACAATATCAACTTTTTGTTCCTAATTAAATTCATGACTGATTATATTAATGTTCTCATTCCACGTCGTGTTGACATAAAAGCACGGAAAGATTGCTTCCAAATTGTGGTTGGATAAAATTTTAGGACAAAACTTAGTACAATTTTTTAGGTGCTTTTCGTATGGTTCTTAATTAAAAATACAAATTTTTTTGATATAACAAACTTTGAGAAAATTATGGATTTAAGGAAATCATGGTGAATTTAGTTAAGAACCATACGAAAAGCACATAAGGAATTGTACCTAAGTTTTTTCCAAAATTTTATAATAGTTCCACTAACTAGGGAGCTATGTAATTATCAAAACTAGGGTCCGCCTACATAACAAATTTCTATGGAAAAAAAAAAGCATTTAGACAATGATAAAAAATTAATTCAAAAAAATAAGACATGATACAAGTTAGAGATAATAATGAATGGAAATAATTTAGCGTGGGGAAAAAGAAAGGAAAACGAGTAAACAACATTTTGGTCCATGAAAATGGTAGAGGGTGTCATAGCAGTCCTTATAAAAAAAATTAAAAGATTAAAAACTCTTTCAAATTTTTATATCAATTAGTTAGTTTAATCTCTAACCTAATTACATTTTTCTTTTTCGTTAGTTGTTATGATGTGGCACATTTTTTAAACTTCAAATTCATGTGACATCATTTCTTCATTAATTTCTTAAGTATTAGGTAGTCATTTTAGTCATTTAATGTGACAAAATGTGTCGCATTGGTCCCATGATTAATTAAAAATATTTTAAAGTGTACAAGTAAAGTCTTGCTTTTATAGGCTGCCTATCCTTGTAGTGTAAACTCTGTTATGTTGGCTAAGAAACTCTTATGTGGTCAGAAAAGTATGAATACAGGATTTGGATATACTCATGTAACCTATGTTTGCTTATGTGTTACTTTTGCTCTAGACACACGTTTTATATAGAAGCTGGTATTTATAGCTTCTTTTTTTCACAGTGCAGTGGTTTTGAAAGGCATATAATTTTAGGTAAAAGCTAAACCAAACATTAACGAAAACGAAAAAATATAGAAAGAGAAAATAATTAAATAATATATATTTTTTAAATAATTAAATGATATATATATGCTTGTGATTGCTATGCACTCCTTGTGCTAGTTAACCCAAACATTAAGTGACACAACATTACAACTAACAGAAAAAGCAGAATTTAATTAACGTTAAGAATTGAAATAATCAACAAAGGAAATAATTAAAGAGTTTTAAATATTTTTTTTTCTTACAAGGATCATTGTGATAGTTTTTGTCACTTTCAAAGACCAAAGTAACTATTTATTAAAAGAAAAACATAAATGAACTACATAAATGACTCAAATCCCTTAAACAAAGTCTCGAATTCAAACTTTATGAATAAAAAAAATGTGGCAGGGAGGGGTGACACCACCAAAAGTGTCCAACCAAGTTGTATATATGACAGAGATTAGACATCGATAAAGTCAGTGGATACGTTGCACCAATACAAAAAGGAACTAATACAAATTCTATTGATTATAACGGCGCACACAATGTTGTCGCATCTCAGATTGTGGGTTGTTGTTCAGTTAGCAATGTCAAGGTTGTCGATTATGTCTTCAATATTTTGCAGCGATTTAGTGATGTTCAGTTCGTTAATTGCAACATTAATTTGGTCTTTATGGAAGAAGAAAAAAAAGTTAGGGAGAATGCCTCTAAGATCCTGGTGCAAGTCTACAATACAAGCAAAAATGCAACACCAAACAATATTGTATTTTGGTCTAAACCAGCTGAAAGGAGATATAAATGTAATATTGATGCTTCATTTATTTCTCATAATATCCGAGTAGGGGGCTGAAATTTGTATTCAAGACGATTACAAAAAATTTGTGCTTGTCAAGACCAAGTTGTTTCACCGACGTGTTCGGTTGATGTGAGGGAAGCTTGTACACTTTAAGAGGCCTTGTCTAGGGTGTGTGATCTTCACTTACAAGAACTTTATTTTTAGCATGATTCAAAAAGTGTTAATAACTCTCATGTGAAGAGTTTGTTGCGAGATAAGCCAATGAGATAATCATGCTCTAGTAAAGTTAGACTATATATTTAACTAGTGTCTGGTCGTTTAAACATTCTTTATGCATTCAACATATTGTTATTAATAAAATATTGTAAGTATCTATATATCAATATACATTACAAAATGTTGTTAACAGTGATAACATGTTCGTTAAGTGTAACATTAGCAAGTAAAATAGACTCTAACTATATAGCACACTCTCAATTCGATCCATGAGAATATGAACATTTCATCCATGCATGTCTTCACAAAAAAGGAGAATTATTTTGTGGGGAGTGATCAAACTATATTAATTCTTAACAATTTTAGTGCTCTTTTTTTTTTATTGATGTTCATTCCACTCATAAAAAAGAAAATAACTATTTGGATGACTCTCATAAAAACTAATTCAATGTAAACCGCCTTAAATCGCTCAAACCAAGTTGAAACTACGATGGTTGATTTGAACCGTTACATTTTCAAAACTACATGTTAGGTCTTTTCACTTTCTTCATTTGATAACTTATTAAGGACCCTTTTCACTTTCTTTTCCCCTATATTCTCCTTCATAATAATTGTAACCGTAGCTGTAATGTCTTGATCGATCCTGATAGGCAAGAAGTGAGAACTCCAAGAGTAGTGCGCGCATGGCAAACGAATAAACGAGCATGACAGCATGATTTTAGTAAGTGAAAGCGAAAAGAGTGATGCAATGTTGCACTATATGCATGTTTAGGACTACGTAGGATAGGTTTGCTCTTATGTGTAACCAAAATCCCCTCAAGTAGAAGAAGTAATAAATTAGAATGATTGATGCCATTTTATATAATCTATTTGTTGATGATGAATAGCCATATTTCCATTTACATATAGGGCAGTCCCTTGGGTGCAAACAGCTCTATGGAGCTGAACCTCCAAAATTTAGGGGCCCAAAATAATTTTTTATATATATAATGCACGTAAAAAGTTAATATATACCAATAACGTGACTAAAATATTATCTTTGTGTATGTGGCCGAATGGCTTCTTTTGTTGCTGGAACCTGAATGGACCTAGGTTCAACTCCCAACCCGTTTTTCCGTCTCATTTTTTTAGAGCAGTTCTAGTTATTTTTTGTTCATACTTGTTGCATAAAAGAGCAAACTTCTAACAACAAATATTATAATTATTCTCTAAAAAAACATTAAAAATGTTTTTTTCCTCTATACTAATTAATGAAAATAACAACCTAAAATGTTGATACAGATATTTGTTTGAAGTTGTATTTTTATATAATTGATTAGAATATGAATCTTTTTTGTGTTAGTTACATGACTTTTTATGTTTAATGATGTTATTTTCAATTTAAAAAAGAGTGTTTGAAAAAAATTATTTGATTTATTAAGGACATATTTTTAATATGAGAGTCGGGCCTCTAATATCATAGGAACGACTTTATTTACATACAAGTACACTTTTCTGTGCATTAGACATTAGTTATCAATATATGTATGCTCTCTATTTCTCCTATGATATTGATCCTTTAAATATATAAATTTGTAATAGTTAAATACAGTTTCCATACTTTTGCATTGCCGAGCTTAAAATCCAAGATAACGTACACCTTGAATTTTAAAATTTATTTTACCAAAAAAAAAATTGCATAAATTATTTATACTCGTAGATACCACAAAATCAAATGAAAATCCAACTAACAAGAACTGGTGTCGGTATGGAGCAAACGTGTGTCATTTTTATTTAGAGAACATAGAGTGAGAACTACTACATGTAGATGTGAGTATCCATAATATTTTTAGAATCCACAATTAAAAATAAAATATAATCTTGATAATAATATATGGAATTGGAGTACATGCATGACGGTGGAAATATATATATATATATATATATATATATATATATATATATATATATATATATATACACACACACATAAGGAAATGGAAGAAAAAACTTGGCACATTTGGACTTAAAAGGGATAACTTAGAAATATGGGAAATGATAAAACGACCATTTAATGGAGGAAAAGACAAAGATATGTTTGCTAGCTTTCCCATCTAATTTGAAGTCTTTCAATTTATTCCCTCTCGCAACTAGTTTCATCTCCTTATCTCGTTTTGATCCCTATCACTAATTATACTAAGATTAAATTTGGTGAATCTTGGTGATAAAATGAGCAGAAAAACACTAGCCATAATATATCAAAAAGGGGAATTATTTATTAAATGGTAAATGATAAGATTGGAATAGGCCAGAGACTTAGGTTTCCTACTTGATCGATCGTGACAATTCAAATTATGTCATAAACTTGTAAGTTCTACCTGTCTTAGAAAATTAAATGCTTAAAGAAGCTATTCTATGAATGAATGAATGAATGAATGAATATATCTGAATTTCTATTTTTCGTTGGAGACCCATGTGCCAATTATGGATGGTATTTAGTATCGACACCGTTGTAGATTTTGTGCTTGCCGTCACATAAAAACAAACAGTACGCGTAAAATAAAGCAATGTTTTTATTATTCGAATTTAGAACATATTCCATGTTCTTAAATCTTAATAGATATCACATTTGTGTGGTAAAACATTGTGAGTGTGTTGATGCTGCTGATCCATCCATTCAACTTACCGAATATGCACAAGCTAGGCACCCTATTTGGAGAGTAATTCATGTTGAATGGTGCAGATAAAAAAAAGTGGATATTGTTGTTGGAATAAAATAAGTTTAAACAATGTCTCTTAAGTTTTGATGATAACAAGGTATTAAAAGATCAATTGGATATGTTAATATTTGTTCAAGAGTGCAGGACCATATATAAAAATTTACAAGGATTTAATCATACATGAGTTTTGAATGAACAAATGAAGAGCAAGAAAATACAAAGAGAAGCTAGTTGCAAGTCAGATTCTGAAGTCAAGTCAGATCATGAAGGGACTTCAGAAGCTGGAGTTTCAGACTTTGAAGACCTTCCAGACTCAGACTCTGAAGAATTGGAACAATTTGCTGGGAATTCAGATATGGAAGCAAGGCTTGAGAAGCTGAAGATTCTACACTCTGAAATGTTTAAAGAATTATGCGATGGAAGTTCTGAAGGTTTTTAAAGAGGTCAACTGCTGTCATTGTCAAGAAAGGACAAATTGTACAACCACGTTCTCCACTACCTTCACATGTTTGTTCGTACACTGCAAACCTGTCCCCTACTGAAGAACGGTTCATTCTACATTCAGGAAAGGATTCAAACCTTATTTCTCCTAGTACGTGAACCAAATCAAGCAACAAATCAATGGAATTGATCAAAGCTTCTTCAAACGACTCTTTGATGAGCTGGCAGTAATCCAACGTCTTTATTTCTCATCTCTATATAAAGGAATGAAAACCTGAAGAATTTAACAAGACTCTGAGAATTTTACAGTGTCAATACTCTGCCAAATTCAAAACGCATCAAACACTTAGAATTTCTTACAAACTTTCTTATCTTAGAAATTCTTAAGTTTAGAGTCTGATATCTGTGTTGTATTTTGTGAACACCACTGATTGTATATCAAGTCTTCAAACCAAACATCTTACTTTGTATTTTTGTTTGTTGAGAAGTCTCTTACTCTGTGTTTGAGCAATAGAAGTCTCTTACGTTGTGTTTGAGCATATGAAGTCTCTTGTTGTGTGCTTAAGTAATTTGTAATCATTGGATTATAGTGAAAAATCTCTTGTAAGTGACAAGGGGACTGGACTACTTCCGGATTGTGGAAGGAACCAGGATAATTGTTTGTGTCTTTCTCTTCTCTATCTCTTTAACACTTAATCCGCTGCATCAGAACCTGAACTTTCACTCAGATTCTGAAACTCTGTGTTTGACTCAGAACCTCATACTCAGATTCTGAACTCCATCAGAACCTGAACTTTGTTCTAGTCATTTCTGAAGAAAAAACCAACACAATTCAACCCCCCCCCCCCCCCCCCCCCGTCTTGTGTTTTTCTCACCTTCAATTGTATCTCTTTTGTGAAAGTGAGTATTCATTTAAGTCCCACATTGAATAGTGAGAAGAATAATAGAAGTCTAGAACTATTACAAATATGAAGAATTAGTTTAAGTTTTCTTCACCACAATAACTCTAGTGTTTTTGGTGTATTTGGGGTCTGAATAGTTGTTTGTCAATAGAGGGTTTGCAATATTTCTATTCAAAAGTTGTAGTTGAGAGGATTTGCAATTTTGTCCTTGTAAAATTTACGATTGAAGTTGAAAGGTTTTGCAATTTTGTACATGAACAAGTTATATGAGAAAATTTTGGGTGAAGATGTGATGCGTAACACCCATACTAATTTAATCTAGAATATTAGCATGTGCGTTAACTGATACTGGATACATCAAAATTTTCAATAATAGTAATACAAATACAACTGAATGAATACATACATGCTCGGTTATACAACCAATCAAGTACCATAAAAATACACTTATACAATTCCTGACAACCTCCTGAGCTGGTACAAGTCGAGCATCTGCACTCCATTCAGCGTCTCCCTGGACAACTTCATCATGAACCTCTTGCTTACATGTAAACCTGCACCAGAAGGATTGGGATGAGACATAATGTCTCAGTGAGCTCCACCCAACCTACTGTTGGAAACCTCGGGGAAACCTAGGGTCGCCATGCACTAACTCTTAGCAATCTCGGGGATACCTATGATCGCCGTCAGTCTCTATATAATCCGTGATCAAGGGAAAAACTAGGATCGCTATATGTCTTTATCTTATGCTGATCGTATGCATAATCTCATACTTAGTGATCTGGGGACATCCTATGATCACTTTCTGATATCTGATGACTACTTTGTCATACCTCTTAGTATAGTATATATACATAATCATCTTTCTTATAACATAAAGTTAGAAGTTAGCGTGTAACACACAATAATTATCTTGGTTCATTTTACGGAGTGCATCCGGGTGGAGTAACCCTGAAGTACATCTCCCTACTACCGGTGAAATTCCTATCATATCAGGCTAACACCGGACTCCTCTTGTTGTCGTGCGGTCATCCTTGCGGAATAACTCGTCCCACTAGCGTGAACCTCTTGTGTCCCACTAGCGTGAACAACAGAAGACACGACTTATCTTATTAATAATCTTAACTTACGTGTATACCTTCCGTGTCCCACTAGCGTGAACAACGAAAGACGCAACATACATACTTTCCATTATTAGTCTTAACTTATGCATGAACCTTCCATGTCCCACTAGCGTGAACAACGAAAGTCACGACTTAACATTTTAATTGAACTCTTATGTGTGGCTATCCTCGCGGATGGTAACTACACCGTTCCAGCTTGCTAGAACCCCCGTGCTCTAACTAGCGAGAACACTGGAGACACATAGAATCTTTAAATAAATTCTTAACTTGATTAGTATTTAACTTATACATGGTCTTGGTATTCCAACTAGCGGGAATTTCAAGAAACACGTCTCAACTTAGCCTTATCTGAAATCTTGATCTTTGAATGTTAAAGAGAACATTCCTTGTGCTTTGTACATTAATGAGTACATTCTAAATCTTACTAACCTATCAATGGTCCTGACATAACATTCTAAACATATGCATATCTAATGCATCCCTCAAGTACTTAAACATGGGATTCTTAACCTATAAATAGGTTTAAGCTTATCGTTCTCATAAGCCTCTTACTTAATTGTTGGGAACTAAACCCCTTAGCTTACTTGAAGCCTTTAGGTAATCTATACCCATTACTCTGTATGATACATATATTTATCCTAGATTAATCCTTGTAAGTTCATGAGTATCTCCACTCCAAAGCATATCTAAGATCCTTGGCATGGTACAATTGTTTGATAATAAAATGTCATTCTGGACATCTTCGCTCTGCAACCCTTAACTTTGCTCTGCGATTACCTGCGTCTGATCGTTCAGAGTCTGAAGAGTAATTCTGCGTCTGAAGCTTCCCAGAGCGTCCAAGAACTTGGCTCTGCGAACTCAGCTTCTGATTACTTTGCAAAGCGAAGTTTAGGCGATGGCTAGGCGAAGATAGGCAGTAACTAAACTCTGCTACTTCGCAAAGCAAAGTCCTGGTCGCTCTGCGACCGTAGCAGAACTCAGAATTTTGAAAACAGTTTACATCTTTAAAGAACCTTGGTACCCAACAGCCCAGGAATCTTCGAAACATGCTAGGGACTCCTTTTAAACCATAAAAACATACTAGGTTCAAGGATTAAACAGGAATCAAGCATATGTACCAAAAAGGGGAAAACTATCCTTTATTTCTAAAATCTTAGAAATTGAGTTGTAATTCTCACATAAATATAACCCAAAATGGATTAACCTTCTCTAAGGAACTCACCTATTAATTGCTGGTCTTGCCAAGCTTCCTTCTACCAAAACCCTAGCTTTGAACTTTCCCTCTTGGCTTGGTTTCTCCTTAACTTTACTTGCTTCAATCTTTCCCATAAGCTTGCTTGCTTGTTTTCCAAAAGTTGAGGAAGAAATTTGATGGATAAAAGTTGGTGGTGGTGCTGACCGAATTCTAGAGAGAGAGGGAGAGCAAAATATGAATTCTAGAGAGAGAAGGAAAATGAGGAAATGAAGAAAATCTCATCTTTCCTCTATATAAAGCCCTTCAATCTCATAATTACAATTTTGCCCCTACTCGCTCATAATTCCTCAGATACTGATAAATGTTACGTTTAAGCGGGATATTACACTCTACCCCCTTAAAGAAATTTCGTTCTCGAAATTTAGAATTTTCTTGAGATCACACACTAATTGATCCTTCATACTTCTTTCTCTACTAGCCAATTCTCCACTTAACTTGCTTATCGGAATTCCATGGCTACTCTAGGGTCCGACATGTAGATTATTCATACACCTCGATTAAAGCTGGCTAGTTAAAACTGGTTCACAGTCATGGTTACCATCTCTGTAAGTCAAAAATATTCGACAATTTCTTCCTTAACTGAAAGACCTTGATGTAAATTACATAACTCTTACATAGTGAGATGTGTGGTTGTCTGAACTAATACCCGACTCACTTGACTATGACTCTTGTTCACACACTTAGTGCGAATCCAACTTACGGTTATTAAGCATTGGATACTCATATTGAATTCATAAGTTCCTTCATTGACCACTTGGTCTTACCCTGACGACATCGGGTCAATTTTATCCACCTCAATTAATTCCACTGAATCCTTATCTTTGACTTTCACCTCGCAAGACGGCATCTTACGGTTACAATCGTACCATTCTTCATATAAAATCATCCATATACTGAAAAATATATTTTCTAAAACTTCACATTTTTCATCTTAATCTGGCGGCAGCTAACTGCCGATGGGAAGGAAACCTGCGGCAATTAGCTGTCGTTGCCATGTTTTGCCTATATTTTCTAAAACTTCACATTTTTCATCTTAATCCGGCGGCAGCTAACTGCCGATGGGAAGGAAACCAGCGACAATTAGCTGTCGTTGCCATGTTTTGCCTATATTTTCTAAACCTTCACATTTTTTTTCATCTTAATATGAACAAAAATGATAAAATGAGTGAATAAAAACGATAAAATGACATGCGATTAAAGTGAAAAAACTAAAAACAACAAAAAAAGTAATAAATATAAATGATAATAATAATTTGAAAATTATATTCTTAAAAATAATCGAATTATATTTTCTTTTATTATTATATATATGATATGATTTATTATATATATAAATAATTTGATTTATTATTATCATTTTTATTTATTATACTCTTATATTAAAATTATACTCTAAAAAGCAATTTTGATTTACAATTATATATAGAAAAGAATAGAAAAAGAAAGGCTAAATTGCTATTTTCGTCCCTTAACTAATTTTTTGGTATCACTTTAGTCTCATAAGTAATAAAAAGTTTGTTTCAGTCCTTTAATTTCATCTCTATTACACTTTTTGGTCCGTTCCGTTAGGTTTGTGAAAAAACTGTTAACTTATGGACACGTGTCATTTTGGTATTGGCTGAAAACTGAATTCATTTCCTTCATCTTCTTCATCTGAATCATTCATCTCCTCCATCCATTTCTGGAAATAGAAAGAATAGCAACACCACTAACAACACAGATCCAACAGCAACAAACAATAACAACAACCCAACAACAAACAATAAGAACAACAACCCAGCTAGATCTTACAAATCTATAAGATATGAACCACAAACATCAAATTTTATGGTACATTTCTTCATCTTCTCTTATCCTTTTAAAAACCCAGAAAATACAATAAATCAATTTAAGAAAACACAACTTCTCAAAGCTTCAATCATAACATAGCCCTAAAAAACAAATCCCCAAATTCTGATTTGCCTAAAAAAGGAAACGTACGGATCAAATCTAGAAATGAATTGCTACAGTAACTTGGAATTTGAAAATCAACAATATGGAATTTGAATATTGCTACAATAACTTGGAAAAACATATACATACAATCCGGAATTTGTATGCAATCTGGAATTTGATTAATTAGATATTAGTTAGGATGGTTTGCAGAATAATAAGCAGCCTTGATGGGTTGATTTTAGAGTTTGAGATGAGAGAGGCGCCTTGGAGAGGAGAGGGAAGAGAGAGAGGTTTCTATTTTTTATTGATATTTTGTTTTTTTTTCTTATGGTTTTTTTATGAAGGTTTAAGAATTAAGATATTAATGATGAAGATGAAGAAGGTAGAGGAGAGAAGAAGATGAAGAAGGTAGAGAGAAAAAATTAGTTGTGGATGATACACTATTAAATACGGTAGACCCACATAATCTAATGGTTTTCTTTTTGACAAAAATATTCAATCGTTAGAATTAAAAAAATTAATAAGGTCTATGGTAGACTATCTTTTATGTTGGTCAACCTAATACATTTGAGGTTAACCCTTTAACAAAATGGACCAAAAAGTGTAACGGAGATGAAATTAAAGGACTGAAACGGACTTTTTATTACTTATGGGACCAAAGTGATACCAAAAAAATAGTTAAAGGACGAAAAATAGCAATTTAGCCAAAAAGAAAAGAAAAAATGGAAAATAAATAAGTCAATGTGTGGAAAATAATTAAAAAAATCAAATTCATGCTCCACGACAGTTAAGTGTCAATGGAGTAGAGATGTGGAACGGCAGTTAAGTGCCGCCGCAAAAAGTCATCGGCAGTTAGCTGTCGACGGAGCATTTGAGTAATTTACCGGTGTGTTTCAGCTTTTTTGAAGTGTATAAAACAATTTTCAAAAGTGATGCTTTAAATTCTACACTGCAGCCCGTTGCAAGCAAAAGTGCAAATGCAAAACAAACCATTGGACGTGATATTTGTATTAACAGTAATGCTATAGCCTATGATCATCTGTATCATAAAATATTATTATTCTTGTTGCCAACTTGAGTAGCATCCGCAATGCAAAACCAAACATACGAAAAGAATCAGAAACCAATTGCTGCGCTCATACTTTAGGATATTGAATTTCCAGTCTGTTAAGGCAATTTACAAAATGAATTACAATCAAAGAGTGTCACTTGACATGACTAACAAAAAAGGGTGTCTATGATCACATCTTTCTAAAATTTCCTGGCTGGTTCGCATTCATTAAAAAGGAAAAATATGTTGCATCACAATGGTTTCCCACCTGCTTAATTTGTGGTTATTATAATTTTATCTTTCTTTGAGCATTTCCAATAGTAAAATTTTGGAGTAGTTTAAATCACTTTTAATGAGTCTTATCATCCACATTATATAACATTAAGCAAATTAGCATCTTATTACTATGTCGGAATTTAATCGCAAGTGATTAGTCTCGCATCGGAAGTGACTTTGACCAATATACTTAATGTTTTATGATTTTGGACGAAGATTGTTAAATGAGGTTGGATCTCATAGAGTTCAATATTTGAGTTGTGACTTGACAACCACTTGTAAGTTGCAACATATGAATGCTTCTACACATAATTATTAGATTTTTATATTGGAGTTAACATATTCTTATGAAACCAACTTATAAGGTGAGAGATGACACTCTTTATATAATTCATGTCAGGTATTATCTTTATATTATGTGGGAATGAAATTTATTTCTAATACACCCCTGACGTCCAACATATTGATTTTGGTTTGTATATATAGGTTGTGGGTGGTCATGATCGATAGTTTGATATAATATTGGCTCCTTATATTTGGTCTAACTTATTTTTTTAAAATCGGCTTATAAGTGATAAGTTACATAAAGTTTATGTGAGTTGAACTTTGGAGGCTCACCAGGCCTAGGTCATCACATTGGCAGCGAAAATATACAACTTTATAGAGGAGTCAACTTTTTAATAATTGAGTCAACTTTCATTGGTTATAAGTGCTACTCTTTTTTTTTTGAGCAAAAGTGCTACTCTTTATAAACTCATTTCCGTCATTATCATTATCTTATGTTACACTTAGAGTTTTTTAATAGCAATCAATCCCTTTGAAAAAATAAATAGTTTGCTACAATGAACGAACAAAATGCCTAAAGGAGACCCAATTAGAGTTTTTTTTCTTAATGGCCAATTAGAGTTCTTACATTGAGTGAGTTGTTAAAAAATGATATTGCATAGTGGAACCACTTGACAACCTAGGGTGGATTATAGTGTAGATGATGCTCTTGTTCTTGGGGAATTACCATCAACAAGTATAAACCTACTTTTTTTAGCATTGAAATGGAACGAGGTCATGCTAATGATTATTTTATCAATGGCATATCGTTGAATTCCTTTCACTCATATGATTCCACAAACTTGCAATTGTTTTTTCAAGGTTCAAAGAATTATATTATCTCTTGTGCGTGAATGAGAATAATATAATATTATTTTCTCTTATTGGGTAATCTTATTATTGTCTCCTTCGTGTACTGTTATATATATTAGGTTGATTTAGCCAATGAATAATTTTAGTACAAGAAAGGACGATAACTAATTTAAAATTTTATGCTTCCATTTATTTTTGACTTCAAATATCGTGATTGTGTGATTAACCCATCTTCTATTTTTAAGTGATGACGTGAGATTTTAGAGTTTCGAGATCGATCGTAAGAAAAAGTCTTCCAATTCTATGGTTTTTATTTTAATTTGTTAAAAAAAATCATACTAGCCAGTATCGTGATGTGGGTGTCGTGCCAATTGATTATATCACCTCAATGTAAATTTAAAAGAGGTAAGACTTCGGGACCAAAATTGTTTGAAAAAAAAAGACGGGAACAAAACCACATAATCACGATCCTTAACATTAAAAGTGGGTTTAAGCCAAAATTTTAATATCAAAATTTTAACATGACATTTAGAGACTCATTTTTTTTAGAGTTTAGAGTCTCATTTATTATTACTATTATTTATTATATATTCTCTTTTTTAACAGATATTCTAAAAAAAATTATGAATTGTGTCTAGTAGCCACCAACTCGCCATGGTAAATCAAACGATTGAACTTAAGTGGTTAAAAACGACTTATTTGATAAAACTCGAGTTTGAATTTGTATCAAAATCATTGACCCAATTTTACTTATTATCTCTCGAGTAGCAAAAAGACAAATCATGTGTAGCCTCTCGAGTTTGTTCTTAATTACAACAAAAAAAAATGGTCATTGTGTGCTAATGCAAAAATTGTTCTTAATTACTATAGCTAAAATTGGTACATCATGTGCACATATACGTTTTGCAGTAGAAGTCAAAATATGTGTGATTATAATATACGATGGGATGTCACACACCATTGACATGCAAGAATAAACTTGTCTAGGGCATCTTCTTTACTATCTTCAAATATAAGGGAAGTAGAAGAAAATAAAAAGTTTTCTTTCTAAACATAGGAAGAAAACAATACAATTCCAATGAACATAATCTGTGGCTTGTCAAATGAATTTCTATACATCAAGAAAATGGAATCCACATCATCAAGAACAGAGCACTTCAATTAGTAATGTTTTTTAAGGCATTATTGGTATCTATAATGCTTTACCAACATAAAAGCATAAGCCACTTATCAAATAGTATCCATAAAAACAAAGAAGGAACATAGCCAACATAATTTAATTAACCTTACTTAAAATTTCAAGTGACACGCAGGAAATATGTCAAAAAGGGATGGTGCAAATCTAGTGCCATCTACCACTCTAAATTATCTAATCAGAGTTAGTAGCAAATGTGTATCTTGTTTGTACCTTACATTAATCTCTAGAACAGGAAAATAATAAGGAACTTAGATTATAGATTGTAGTATTCAAGGGCAAGTGCCGATTGCGTAGATGGCATAGATGGTTAAACATTCTGCTCGCATCTAATGTGAGTTAGGTTTACGTTCACAATTTTATACATAAATTTGTTGTAAATTCTCTAATCTAAACAATGCATCAAACGGCAAGATTAATTTTTATAACTCAAGAGCAAGTTAGAACTCCTCCTTCGAAAGAAAAGTTAGAATAACTCAATTGGTTCTTCAAGGTTAATTTTTTTATTTCATAATTTTTCTCAAATTAATTTTTTTATTTCATAATTTTTCTCAAATTATTAATATCTTAACTTTTGAAGTAATATTCAATATTCACAAAGATTGGATGGGTTTTTTTTACTATGTCATTGGTGTGAAGTATTCACCGATTTTTACCAATGACTAATTTCTATTAAAAAATTTGATTGACTATCTTTGACGAGCTCACCCCTCCCAACCACATTTTTCTTATACACAAGACTCAAAACCCGAAACTTTGCTTGGATAATAGGACAAATGTAGTGTTGGTCATAGCTTGGGTGGGTTTAATAAATGATCTCAAAAATCGAATTTTATTAAACCTTAAAGATTAATTTTAAAAACTCTTTCGAAGCTTTGTTCACAAATATTACTTAACTTAATAGATTATTCTTCTGATATATATATATATATATATATATATATATATATATATATATATATATATATATATATATATATATATATATATATATATATATATGTTATCTTCTGTATATAATTAAAAAGACGAATTTCTCGAGCCGAAAGAAATAGGATGTATATCAGCATAATTTTATGTTATTTTTCCAAATACACTTTCTTTATATAGTTAAAAGAAGACTAACCACAGGTTTAACCTTTGTGAGAATAGTTTCTCATGTGTAACTAAGAACCTTATCTCTCTATGTTTTTGAGTTCTCTATATTCTTTTTCATATTTTGTTTTTTACCTTAATACTTTAAGCAAGCCTCTAGGTGTTGAACAGTACAAAAAAAGTATTATAAATAGAGCATCCTCAAAGTGTCTTCTCACAAACTACTACAAAATATCTTCGTCTCATATCACTATAGAGCAAAGAAACTTAAACATGGCAGAAACCCTTCGTATGGCTGTTGCTGTTATTGGTACTTTGTTCATTCCTTAGCCTCTTAGCATCACTATACATTACTATAATTGATATGATGCATAAGTCCTAGAATAAAATGACTCATTAAAGTGTTATTAATTTCTTGCAGGAAATGTTGCATCAGTGTCACTTTATGCTGCACCAATGTATGTTACATAACATTATAAATCACAAACTATTTTAATGAATACTACATAGTCTCTTTCATCTATGAAGCATTGAGCATATTTTTTCTTGATTTGATTTTGCAGTGGTACCTTCAAAAGGGTGATAAGGAAAAAAAGCACAGAAGAATTTTCATGTATTCCTTATACCATAGGACTATTGAACTGTCTCCTTTTCACTTGGTATGGATTGCCTATTGTAAGCAACAAGTGGGAAAATTTTCCTCTTGTCACTGTTAATGGAGTTGGGATTGTTTTGGAGCTAGCTTATGTTCTCATTTATTTTTGGTATTCTTCATCCAAAGGAAAGGTAAGCAATACATTAATTATTGAGCCTCTAAGTTCTTTTCAATGTACAAAATATTAATATACCTCACCAAATTTTACACCTTTTTTATATAAAAATTTCATACCTTATTGTTCCAAATGAATAATAGTTATTGCATGAAGTTTTTCTCATTATTTTATATATCTTCCAAAACCAAGTGAAATGATTGGGTTGGTCAATATTATTTTATACCATCAAATTACAAAAGATGGAAATAAGATCAAAGAAACATTTGAGTTAAGAAAATAATACACATGTTTTGGATTTCAACGTCTAAACTACTTTCGACGTCAAATTTTTTTTTGTCTTCGCGGCCGCAACTGCAATTTTGGTCGCGAGGTCAAGATTTTTGATGTCTTTGTGACCTCAATTATGTTATGCATCACTTGTGATAGAAAATAAATAACCATTGTTTATTTTATCACCATGCATGTTTGAAGAAACACATAGGTAAAAAAGTTAAGTATTTTGTGAAACTCATTAAGTTTTTTACAGGTGAAAGTAGCCATGGTAGCTATACCAGTTCTTCTAGTGTTCTGTGCCATTGCTCTTGCATCAGCTTTTGCCTTCCCTGATCATAGTCACAGAAAGCAACTTGTTGGTAGTGTAGGATTGGGGGTGTCAATAGCAATGTATGCTTCTCCTTTGGTTGTTATGGTGAGTCATCTTTTTCTTCCACTCAAATTTTGGCTACAGAAGAAGACAAAAAAAAAAAACAGGGGAACATGGTATAGTTCATCTCTATAATCGAATAATGAAATATATTCATTTTGGTTCTGAAATTATAAACTGTACAACATAGTCATTTACATTATTATTATTTTAAAATGATTTTTGAAATTGTAAATGTTAATCAAATTCAATCATTGGCCTAGATCTATTATCAAAGTCCAACATTCTTATTTTGTAATATGAATAACGTGGAGTAGTAAGTTGATACGTTCTTATAATTTCATGGATATATTCTATCTTAAAAGTTGGTGGTTGAAAAATAAAATAAAAAAAACTTTAATGTATTTCTCTATTGTCAATTTATCAGTATTTGCCTTCTCTTACTGTACACTTTCTTTTGTTCAGTATTATTATTTTTTATTTTTTTGGGTACAAAAGAGGGCAAAAGCCCATTGTTCACTTTTATTATACACTTATGAAAGATAAAATGAGAAGTTATAACAAATAATTAAAACTAAATGATTGAAATTTTAAAAATTACATAATTAAATTATAAAATAAATTATTTTATTTTATTTTATTTAAAAATTAATGACAAATTACACTAATCTCCCTAAAATTGATCAATCATAGTTAATCTAGTGGAGAGAGACATTCATATTTATTGTCCGACAATATTTGGAAGGTGATATGCTTCTATAATACACAAATAAAAAATTGTGAAGTAAATGAGTATAGCTTCATATTTTATTTGAATATCTTTTTTTAAGGAATTTTAATATGGTTTTTGTAAATTATAATGATCAGCTTACATGATTTTGAATTTGGTTATTGCAGAAGAAAGTGATACAAACAAAGAGTGTGGAATTCATGCCACTACCTTTATCATTGTGTTCATTCTTGGCTAGTGTATTGTGGCTTACTTATGGACTTCTCATTCGGGATATATTCGTTGCGGTTTGTGTCATTTTCGGATAATTTGATAATTAAAATTATTATTAATTAATAACATAATTATTATATGAAGATAATCTTATTGACATTGATGTTGTTGCTTTTAATAGGGACCAAGTGTGATTGGAACTCCCTTAGGAATCCTCCAGCTGGTTCTCCACTGTAAATATTGGAAAAGAAGAGTTGTTATTGAAGAACCAAACAAAGTAGATCTTCCTAAGCTTGTAAGCATAGAGAATTTGGACTTGGAAAAGGGTGGTTTAGAAAAGGGGAATTTAGAAAAGAATGTCACAAGTTCTTAGGTGATGTGTGACAATGTTCAAGACCTAAGATGAAGATTTTCACTAGCTTTTATTATCCCAAAAAAAAAAATGAAGTTATGTTTTATTAGTTATAGCTGATTAATTTGCTAGTAGATGTATTAATTCATCACATAAATTGGAGTTGGTTCCTATTGCTTGTCCCGTTAAACCTTTTATTTTCGTGGAGACAGATGTGTGCCACTTACTACTTAGAAATATGTGTGTATCTAGTGGGTTGAACAATCGGATTCTACTAAGGGATTGGGTATAAGGGATTGCTTTGATCAAATTTTGAGTTAGATATAACATAATAACATATAAATCAAATTATCAATTAATCTTTTACTCACCCCTAGTTATTAATTCTATTTTAACTTGTTCGTGACAAGGCTTATATAAGCAAAATATTCAAGTTGAAATCCATGTCAATTTAATTAGTAACTACTGTAAAGTACTAGTACTATTTTTCTGTTTCTTTTTTTGAAGAACCGAGTTTCAGCATGGACACACAATGAAATATTAAATGTATTTATTTTTTCACTTTTAACTTTTGGACATAATTAAATAATCACATTTTTTGGAGCATACTTCGGTTGATAGAGACATTATAATATACGGAGTTTAAAATTTAGATTCTATATGTATTCATCTTAAAGAATAAAATTCTGATCATTAGACTACTTGACAAAAAATATCACATTGTCTTTTAGATCCATTGGATCTTATCTTAAATAGACAGGGTCTTGTTTGACCTGAACATCAAGTTTGTTTGACTTTAAGAATGAGTTAGTTTATTTATCTAAAATGCTTTAAGAAATTAATAATATTGAAAGAAGACATATTTTTTTGTGTAGATTGTATAACATTTGCTTGCAATTGAGAAACTAATATGTTGAGTCTTGTGAAACTCAATTGAGCGGTAAACTCTCAATAATTACGAGTTTTAACGATGTTGTAGCACACCCAAGTTTGGGTTCGAATCCAAAAGATTAGTTAATTTAGAAGAGACGAGTGTTAGAAAGAAGACACATGACATATTAAATTGATTATTATTTTTAGTTTTTTTGCCAGTTACCCTAGACACTTGATTGGAAGAACACTCATGGTATTCGGTTTGAATCTAATCTAGTATTCCAAAATAAATAAAACTTTGGTGCATTTTCTTAGTTGTTTTTCATGTGGTTACACATATAGTGGTTATGTATCTCTTTAGTGTATGTTTAGGTTGTTGCTGGGGTTTGCAAAATCACACTGACACGGCAATTCATAGAAGCTATGAAGTAGTATAATTTTTGCCAAAATTATGGTGGTTTGGCGTGGTTGTTCTGAATGATATAATTCTGTTTCTAGATTTGGGAATATTGACATCACTTAGCTCAAAGAAAGGTTAACTAGGTGAAGAGTGTGAACTCAAAAAATTGTGGGGATACAGAGACACCTCATGTCCTAACTGATTAATATGTATGTGTTCATTTGTGGTCCTATTATATGTCACGAGGTACTCTTTCCTCAAATGTTGCAAAAATGGGGCAATTTTAATTTGGTTAGAACACACAAATTAAATTAGAATAATAGTATCAAAGTACAGATGCTATATGTGGAAAGAATTATTGGGATACTATTGAAATTTCTAGAGAAGGAACCCCGTGAGTATATTTCCAAAAACAGAGTTCTTGTATTTTCTTTACCCCTATAAAACTTTAGAGATTTTTTTATAAGTGTATGATATCCACCATTCAATCCTTTTTTTTAATGGTATCATTCAATATAATGTCATGTCATTCTTTATATTTAATTACTTTTAAGTGAATATTTTGAACTAATTTTTATCTTTGAGGATATAATATACACCTTTTTTCACGAATGCCAAAAACTTTTTTTTTTAAGAACCAGAATTTCTTCAAAGAATGCATCTTAATCAACCATGTTCCACATGCATTCACTTCTCATTGGAGGGTCTTAGAAACATTAATGAAAAATGAATGGCTTGAATTTAACTGGACTTTTCAGTTACTTGAGAGAATCTAGACTCCGATAGAGAAATGATCCCCTCCCGAGATTTTTTCACATGAGAGAATGCCGTGTAAATCAAAATCGTCCATTCACTTCTCATTAGAGGGTCCCACATATATTAATAAAAAATAAGTGACTTAGATTTAACTTGACTCTCCAATCACTCGAAAGAATCCAGACCCCGATACATAAGGGATTTTATGTGCTAAAGACAAGAAACAAAAAACCAACAAATTCACATGCAACGGACAATATTCATATAAACCCTTTGGTTACTAAAGGATCACCAAACAAAAATCAAAACACCTGAATGAACATCGTTTTAAAGACACCTGCTTTGTCGTTTCATCCCTTCATCAAATATATTGGAATTACTGTCCACACTTCTTGATGCTTTCTAAAAAAAAAAAATCCAAGCTCATGTAAAGCCTCTAAAACTTGGTAATAAAGTCTTATATGCATAATTAATGTCATTAACTAAATTAAGTAGTTTGGACAATCCCCATGACTTTTTTTTCTTTTGGTCAAGTAATCTAGCTAGAAATTTACTTTTTTAAGATAAATAAATTGGGTGTCCGGGGTTCTAACATCAGTTGTAACACCCATATAAAGATTGTCTAGAATCTTATACGAGTATTAAAATTTCGTACTGGATGCATTAATTCACAATACAGAAAGTTATTCTCATAATGATACAAAACATAAGTATCAATACATCCAACTGTTTATACAAATCATCCCTGATATATATCATCAAAATACAACATCTGAAAACATAAATAACTAGAAGTCAGCACGATCAGTCCAAAGCTTTCTCCTTACCCTTGCGTCGTGCTATCTGAGAACCTGCATCAGAAGGAAAGGGATGAGACATAATGTCTCAGTGTGCTCCAGCCCAACCTACTGTTGGCAACCTCGGGGACACCTAGGGTCGCCATGCACTAACTCTTGGCAATCTCGGGGATTCCTACGATCGCCGTCAGTCTCTACATATCTTGCGATCAAGGAAAAACTAGGATCGATATATGCCTCTATCATATACTTATCATATTCATGATCTCATACTTAGTGATCAGGGGATATCCTATGATCACTTCATGTTATCTGAACATTACTTGCCATAAGCTTATGCAAGGAATATATATACATCTTGCTTAACATAAAGTTAGAAAGTTAGCGTTGAACATACAATTACTTATCTTGGTTCATTTTACGGAGTGCATCCGGGTGGAGTAACCCCGAAGTACATCTCCCATCATACCGGTGAAAATTCCTATCATATCAGGCTAACACCGGACTCCTCTTATCGTTGTGTGGACAATCCTCTCGAAGAAGTCTCATCCGGCATGATCCGGAGTCTGCTGAACACAACTTAACTTGCATGTGGACAACCCTCTCGGCGAAGTCCCATCCGGCATAATCCGGAGTCTGCTGAACATGCTTAAACCTTACATGTGGACAACCCTCTCGGCGAAGTCCCATCCGGCATAATCCGGAGCCTGCTGGACATGTTTAATCTTAAACATACGTGTGGACAACCCTCTCGGCGAAGTCTCATCCGGCATAATCCGGAGTCTGCTGAACACGTTTAACATAAACTTCTAATCTCTCGTGTGGACAACCCTCTCGGAGAAGTCTCATCCGGCATAATCTGGAGCCTGATGGACACGTTTAAATTTATACTTTAATTCTTAGCTTTATAACACATGTATATCTGATACATTACTCTATTCATATGCATATCTAATGCATTCTTCAAGTGTTTAATCATGTAACACTTAACCTATAATATAAGGTTCTAAGCTTATCGTTCTCATAAGCCACTTAATCATTATTGGGAATCTGAACCCCTTAAGCCTTTCTGAGGCTTTGAATGTTGAAACATTCCTTGTACTTCGTACATTTAATTGAGTACATAATAAGCTGCCTGGTTAAGGGAATCCTGAAAACTAACCCTTAACTAATCTGATAACTTGTGGATAAAATATCCATCACTCTATATAATATATATCTTTATCCTAGATTAATCCTTGAAGGTTCATGAATATCTCTACCCCAAAGCATATCAAAGATCATTGGCATGGTACAGTTGTTTATTAATAAAACATCATTCTGGACAACTTCGCTTTGCGACCCTGAGCTTCGCTCTGCGATCACCTGCGTCTGATCCTTCAGAGTCTGAAGTCAGCTTCTGAAGTCAGAGTCTGAAGCTTCGTAGAGCAAAGTCTAGGCGATGGCTAGGCGAAGGTAGGCAGTAGCAAAGCTCTGCTACTTCGCAGAGCAAACTCCTGGTCGCTCTGCGACTGTAGCAGGACTTAGAATTTTCTGAAAAAACGTGTTTCAACCTTAAAAACCTTGGTACCCAACTGCCCAGTAATCTTTGAAACATGTCAAGGACTCATTTTGAACTGTAAAAACATATTGTAATCAAGGATTAAACAGGAATCAAGCATAAGTACCAAAAAGGGGAAAACTATCCTTTTCTCTAAATTCCTAAGAATTGAGTTGCAATTCTCACACAATATAACCCAAATAGGATATTGCTACTCTACGGAACTCACTTAGAAATTGCTGGTCTTTGACAAGCTTCCTTTACCAAAACCCTAGCTTGGTCTTACTCTTTCCTTAAGCTTCCTCTTGCTTCAAACTTTCCCAAAAGCTTGCTTGCTTTCAACTCAAGAAATCAGGGAAAGAAAACTGATGGATCAAGGTTGCTGGTGCTGATAACCGAATTCTAGAGAGAGAGGGAGAGAAAAATCTGAACTTTAGTGAGAGAAGGAAATGAGGAAAAGTGAATCTTCTCCCTATTTATACCCCTTCCTCTCTTAATTACAATTTTGCCCCTACTCACTCATAATTCTTCTGATACTGATAAAAGTTACGCCTATGCGGGATATTACATCAGCCCCTCTATATATTATGTAATCTTCATATCAACCGAGTCAAACTCATAGAGACATCAACTTGACTTTATTGTTAAGATTCGATTTTGACATTTTATAACAGTGATTTAGAAAATATCTTAAACTTAAAAGGAATGTGGATGTAATCCAACTTTATTTAAATGTTAACGATGCAAACGAGGAAATTATTTATAAATATTGTGTAAAAAAATTCCTTTTTAAAATTTCAATATGCCAAATACGTAATTTTTAAGATTAATTTTCTTCTTTGAACTTCTTTATAATTGCCTTAAGAACATTTGTTCACATTTCCTTAAAAAAATCATAGCACCAGTGACAATCACATGCACATAAGTTTTATCTTGTATCGTATGAAAAAAGAAAAATCCATTCAAAACTCAAATTGATTTAAAATAAGGACAAAACTTATGTATAATTCTTTAGGTGTTTTTTGTATGGTTCTAATTAACTAAAAAAACAATTTTTTTGGATATAGCAAACTTTGAAAAAATTATGGATTTAAGGAAATCACGGTGAATTTAGTTAAGAACCATACGAAAAACACCTAAATAATTGTACCTAGGTTTTTTCCTTAAAATAATTAAATGTATAAAATTGATATTATATTGAATAATTGGACCTTGGATATCATACATTACAAAACTTTAAGATACTAATGTTCACTAATAATAACTTCATCAAGAACTTAAACAGAATGAGAATAAGAGTGTATATATACCCCGACAATACAGTCAAAATTATGACCATGCACAAATCAATTGTCACCATAACACACCACATTTTTCTTAGTAATATTGCTATCACATTAGAACTAATCCAAAAAATATTATGCATATCCCATTAAGATAAATGATTCTTGAAAAATTAATACCAACTTTAATTCTTATATAAGATTTATATAACATCCGTAAGAATCCTATATACTATCTTATCTATGCCTTTTTTTAATTTCGAATTTGGTGATCTGACTCACTAGACTAGAAGCAGAAACCTAATATATCACCAGAATCATGTGCTTGAGTGAGAGACACAACAGAGAGCATTCAACCTTTCAAACTATATCCCACATGGTGTTATGGGGTCACAATACATTTATAAACTTTCACAGCCTCTTTAGCTTATGATGATTCATCAAATTATATGATATCATCAACTTCAGAATCACATGGCTACTCTTATTACAAAGTACTACTACCTTCTTCTTTTCTTTTTTTTACTCATACAAAGTACTACCTTGTTACTCTATAACCTATGTGACCAAAACATTAATCATATGCTTAAAATATTTGATTATCTATCGTTATGTCACAACATGTTGATTAGTGTTTTGATGCATAGTAGTCACCGTGAAAAATTGATTTTGTTTTTAATATATGATATATAGCTTTTATGAATATTTATTTCAATATTTTTTGAATATTTTTTATAAGCAAAGATATTTATATAAATAATTTTTTATTAAAGTTAAGAAAATAGGTACAAAATTTTCTTAACACTTTCTATATGACAAAATTAATTAAAATCCAATTATAATTATGTATTGAAGTGTGAATGTTTTAATTTGATATTAATTTATGGATGAATTAATTCTATTTAAAAAAAAATTATAAATTGGATACATACGTATATCACTCCTTCCATATTCTACCAATCACTAAATCATTCCAAAATCGTATAGATATTATATGTACTATAACTTTTTTTTAAGTGTGTTGTATATAACTTAGTTTGATCCCAGCATATTCGACCATATGCGCAGACTATAATTTTAAAATACTATATCATCATGTATCAAGGGACACCATATACTACCCCATGATACAAAATAATTTCTGACATAACGATCAACTTTGAAAAGGAAAGGAATGAAAGATAAAAAAAAATATACAAATGGGGTGGAAAAAGAAAATAAAGGGAAAGGGCTACTTAGAAAGGAAAATGAAACTGTACGTATTTTTCAACTTTTGGATTATACTGTGCAAGTTTGTTTTTTTTTTTTTTGGAGTTTTTTTTATATATTTATATGGTGAAATTTGAAAGAAGAATTTATATTGCTAAATACTTTAGTTAATTATTTTTTAACAATTCGACACACTTTGTTATTTCATTATACATGTGTGTACTTGTGTGAGTATTCTTTCAAATGTAAAATAAATAATTTTAAATCAAGTTGTTAGGTTCAAATAGTTGATGAATTTCAATTAATAATAAATTCACGATGTTATTCCTTAAAAACCCAAGGATTAAGACAAAATACGTACATGCATGACAAAATTGAAACACTCCGTCAAAAACTACACATGATTGATTGTAACACAAAAATACGGTGAACTACATGTGATCATTTTACGGTGAACTATTACACATGATTGAGAAAAATATGATATCCATGATAAAAATGAAACACTCCCTCAACAACATGAGTTGAGTCCAAGGGAAGTGGTTATATTCTCATAATATGACTAACTAAAATTTGAATCCCAATTTAAAAAATGCATATATTTAACGTTGAGCGGTACATCAAATAAGATTATCTATTTCCCACGAATGAGATTACCATATTTAATGAATATTTGGATGGCCAATAGGTTTATAAAAATTTTAAAGTGTACATCTCACCAAAATATTGAAGTAACTTAGTGTGATTTTGACAATCGTTGGTCCAAACATGCACTTATATAATTAGGGATTGAACAAGTAATATTTTGTGACATCAATAAATTCACAACCCATGTTATGATGGTCCTCAAATAATGAAGTTACAACTTACAAACAGAATAACACGTCATTTATACAAATGACTGAATGAGGTGTGAAATGAAAGAAAAACACATCTCGAGTATAGACATATCACAAGCATTTGTTTCTCTTCTAGTGGCTTTAACTCACTGAACTATATCAAAAGCTGTACACTACAGTTTCTATTTTACTACTCCTTTTTCACTGAACGATTCCCTACAAACTTTTCTGATTTTTCAGTTACACAGAAACCAAACCAAGCAAGTTCTCAGAACACAACACAGTTAAAGTTTTTCAACGTGGCAACAATGTAGAAGGAGATGCCAAAAAAGTACGTTATGCGCACTCTTGTTCCCCAGAATTGTCTTTTTCCTTTGTGAAGATTTGTTAAGCATGGAGAAGTCTTGAAAGGACACGTAAAAGCTGCTATCTATGTGTGAAATTTCATCTCACAAGACACATCATGATCGTTAGTTTATCAGGGTTTTTTTGCTGTTTGTAAAAAAAAAGAAATGGCAACAAATGTCTGAGAAAAATCTTTATGATTATAAATGATAAGTTTTTACGAAAATACATGTTTTAAAGAGTGTCCTAAAGATATTCGTTAGTCAAATCCAAATAAAATTTACATGTGGAGGTGTGTTAATGCTAACATACAAAAATCATTATTGATTCTTCTTCGTTTATTTAGGCTATCTTTGAAAGTTTGAATCATATATTCCAAAGTTGTTTGTATTGATTGCATATGCCTAGCATTATACTGCCGACGTACTCAAGTTTTTTGGACCCATGATCCTGTGATATTTTTTATATATATGAAGGTGCTAACAAAGGGTTTAAGTAAGAGAAATGATAACTTGTACATAGATCATCTTGCTTTTCTGACCAAGTTAATTCTTACATGTACCCACGTGTATGTGGGAACTTGGGTAGGATCGTTAAAGTGTTTTTTAAATAGTATGTTGTTGGGTTACTAGGGTAAACATTGAACAAAAAAAACAACTATGCATAGAGCTAGAGTTAAACACTATTATCAAACTTTAAACCAAAATTCTAAGACATTAAGTTTATGGATCATTTTATTTATATTTATAAGTGTTTAACCACCATTTTATTAAATAATGTGAGATTTCTAATTCACACTTGCTACACATAATATGTGTGGGAGAAGTAAGTAAATTTTTATATTGTTTTTCTTTGATTTTAATGCTTATACATTTGTGTGTTTTTATGTTTGTACATTTGTATGTTTTCATTTACTGTTAATGTTTGTATATTTGTATTTATGTTTTTTCGTTTCTTTTTTTTTTCTTCAGGGACGTGAAAAACCACTCAAATGCATAAATAATTGGGAGATGATACATGACATGGATACCCCGTTAGAACATCTGAGATGGTTCTAAGATGTAGTGAATGTTTATGGTCTTTCTCCGCTTTTCACACCCCATTTAGTCATATTAATCCAAACATGTGTACGATGTTGACGGAGCAGTGCCATGAAGATATACAGGATTTCACTTGCATATTGGTGGGATGACTATCACACTGGATGATTAGCCATTAGCGCCAATGAACAAAGAAGACGGTGTTGCGTTGCTTACTGAGTTACTTAGTTTAGACTTAGATATGCTTATAGTGAGTGTGACAAACTGAAAGAAGCTCACATAACCTTCAATTGAATTCTTGAAATATTTGATGGTTATCACATAAAAGCATTGCAACTCGATAGTGAACCACAAATGAAGGTTGTTAGAGATGAACATAGAACTAGGTGTATCTGAGCTTACTTGCTTTATTTGGTTGGATGCACCATTTTTACTGACAAGAGTCAGCAATACGTCGATGTGTTGTTTCTAGAGTAGTTTTGGGACCTCAGCACAGTTAATCAATGGTCATGAGATACTACAACTCTAGCCTACCTCTAATATTATATGGTTGAGGTGACTAAGCCCTATAAAATGCAATTGACTTGATGCTTGACCATCTTGGAGGTCATTATTTATTTTGTAATATTTAAGATGTTTGTAATTTAATGTATTAGTAATTACTCCCTCAGTCCCAAATTGTATGACGTTTTGGGCATTTCACACGTATTAAGAAATATAATTAATTTTGTGTGGGAAAGAGATATTATAAGTTGTTTTACAAAATTGTCCTTAATAAATAGTATGGAAAAGATAAATTAAAGAATTGAAAAAATATAGAGTAATAAATAGTTAAGGATATAATAGGAAAAATAACATTAATGTTTCATTGGTATTGTAAAGCGACATATAATTTGGGACAAATTTTTTTTCCAAAGCGACATACAATTTGGGACGGAGGGAGTATTATTTTTTCAAGCCTGAGCTGAGGAGCATTCAACTAACATATATCCCTTTGTAAACAACCCCGACTATACCGAGGACAAACCATGTGCATTCAAGTTCATTCCTAGCAAAGGGTCACAAGTCACCAGATATGACCTTCTTTGTTTGTCTAAAGGTGGATGATGTTATCTTCTGCCATATGACAACCATATTAGACGCGTCCGTTCAAGGGCATATGTTGGTTTTCTTGATGGATAAAGTTTGTTGGTGATTTCCAAAATAATGGAATCACTTTAGAACCAAAAGTTGTAACTTTTCATTGTTTTGGGTTCCAAAAATTGTAACTCTTCATGGGAATCATTCGTATACATTGGAACGTTATTATTTACTGATAGATAATGAACCATAGGATTGATTCAAGTCAAAAATCTGATGTATATGATCATAACCTTTGACAAAGGGGTGTTTTCTCTCATGTGAAGGGTCATATGATGCACTATAAATGTTTGGCATTTGGACATCAGTAGGAACACGAATTTTGCTACATTAACAGCATAATTCTCCATCATTCTCTTACTCTAAATCATTCATTAATTCTCTAATGCATGAGTGAATTGCTGGAACCATAAATCTGTAAATATATTGTTAAGAGATACGTTTGGTGTGATTGTGCAATACACATCAAGGAACTCATAGTATCCTGAAGGGGATTCGCTGGTCATTCTTATTGCATCCAATTTACAGTTATTGATGGGGGCGAATCGAACCTAAAGGTTAGTGTGGCAACCCCATACGCTTTGAGTTTTACGTGCATAACCATTAAACTTTTCAGGTTTCAAGTGCAGCAGCCTCTTCCCAACAAACAAGATTTCTAACAATCTTTAGGTTCGATTTATGATTTATTTGTGGATAATGAAGTCGTTGAATCATTGAAAAATAGATGAACAATTTTATTCTATTTATTTATGACCATGGTGAAAGGTACACAATTATTTTATATTGATATATGATATGGTTGATGTTCTAAATGCATGTATATTATTTAACATCAGGTGTTAGATTTATATATGGGTGATTCAGAAGTTATCAGAGCATGTGAATTTCGTTGAGTGCATATATTTGGTTTATAATAGTGTATGCAATTTTCATTATGATTTTTCGCATGAAAACTGTCATCGTGTCATGGATAATTTTCATCGAGAACTTCTCTAGTTAATATATACTGACATATGTCATACTGAATGAATTTTTTTTACATTAAATTTGTAAGAATCATGTATGCATGAATTAGAAACTCTTTAAATATGTGGGTTTTAATAAACATTAAAATGTTTGGTGATAGTGCATGCTGGTGAAAAATTTGGTGTTTCTTTCCTTCATGAGTATTTGATCACCATAATATGTTTAGTTTGCATTTAATTAATTACTTACACAAAAATAATAATTTATGTGTGTTTAATTAATTCGTTGATATTAGAATTATGGTTGAAATCTTTTTGTTATGTATTGAAGTACCGCGATTTAAAATGAAACATTGTGTTGGCTCAATGGTAAGATGTCATGGATTGTTCTTTGAGTGCACCGATTCAATACAATGGTTACAATTTTGTGAAAATTGTTTTTCTGTTAAATAAAAAGAATTAGAATATGAAAGAGTTTTGAAACAATGTAAAATTTGGTCAACAATTGTGTTGGTTCATGATAAGTCAATATTGAATCAAGTTTTGATCAACAATCGTGTTGGTTCATGATAGGTCACAATTAGACCAAGTTTTGAACATTTCGATTTTACTATTTTGAATTTGGATTTGATAATTTCCAGGCTTAAAAATTGTACCAATACAATGATTGTTGTTATATTCATTTGAAATTAGTGTATGTGTTTCGGTCATGAATATCAAGTGGTTGCTTTAATGATATTATTTGCTTTGTGTAAGAAATTATTATCATTAATATTGTGTTGATATTATATGTCCACGATAATATGAAAGTAATTGTTAATTTTTTGTTTATCTTGATATTACAAATACCAAGGGTGCATTCTGGATTATCTAAAGGATATGGGGGTGAAGCAATGCTAACAGCATGTTACATCCTCAATAGGGTTCCAAACAAAGGGAATAAAATAACTCCATATGAACTTTGGAAACAAAGGAAGCCAAATCTTAATTATTTAAAAGTTTGGGGTTGTAGAGCAATTGTGAAAGTGCTTGAACCAAAAAGAAAGAAATTGGGTGAAAGAGGAATTGAATGTGTATTCTTAGGCTATGCAGAAAATAGCAAAGCATGCAGATTCTTGGTTATTGAATCAAATGACTCATATTCTGTTAATACAGTAATTGAGTCAAGAGATGCAATTTTCAAGAAGATAAATTTAACTCAATTTCTTATCTCAAGGATATTGTCCATTCTAATGTACAAAATTTAGAAAACAATGAATCTAATGTAGATACATTGGATGGTTCAGAAATTAGAAGAAGTAAGAGGATCCGAAAAGAGAAAGATTTTGGATCCGACTTCTTCATGTTTCTTGTAGAAGGAACAGGTAAATCCATAAATAGTTATGGACCAATTTGCTCTAACCTTGAGAGTGATCTGGTAACATATGTAGAGGTTATAAAGTCTCAAGATTCAGCATTTTGTAAAGAAGCTATCTAAGAAGAAATGGATTCAATTATGGGTAATCAAACTTGGAAAGTGGTAGATCTCCCATCCGGATCCAAACCAATAGGTTGTAAATGGATCTTTAAAAGAAAAATGAAAGTGGATGGTACCATTGATAAATTCAAGGTTAGACTAGTTGCTAAAGGGTTTACACAAAAAGAAGGCATTGATTATTTTGATACATATGCACATGTTGCAAGAATTGCATCAATCAGAGTGCTAATTGCACTAGCATCCATCCATAAGTTTGTAATCCATCAAATGGATGTTAAAACTGCTTTCCTAAATGGAGAGTTGGATGAAGAGGTATATATGAAACAACCGGAAGGGTTTGTGATCAAAAGTCAAGAAGATAAAGTGTGTAAATTAACTAAGTCTTTATATGGGTTGAAACAAGCACCCAAACAATGGCACCAACAATTTAGCCAAGTTATGTTAGCCAACGGATACATTATAAATGAATCTGACAAGTGTATTTACAGTAAATTCCAAAATGAAAAAGGTGTTATGATTTGCTTATATGTAGATGACATGTTGATCTTTGGTACAAGTATAAATGAGGTAGAAGAAACTAAAGCTTTCTTATCCAAAAATTTTGATATGAAAGATTTAGGAGAAGCTGATGTGATTTTAGGAATTAAAATCATAAGAGATGGTAACCATATTAGTTTGTCCCAATCTCATTACATAGAAAGGGTGTTTCAGAAATTCAATCATTTAGATTGTAAATCGGTCTCTACCCCATTTGACCAAAGTGTTACCAAACAAAGGTTATCCTGTGGCACAACTTGAATTTGCTAAAGTAATCAGATGCTTGATGTATGTTATGACTTGTACTAGACCTGACATAACATATGATGTTGGAAGGTTAAGTTGGTATACTAGCAATCCAAGTAAAGAACACTGGCACGCTGTGAAACGAGTATTAAAATACTTGAAGGGAACAATGAACTATTTTTGAACATATATTGGAGACCCTTCTGTTTTGGAAGGATACACAGATGCTAGTTTGGTAACATATGTTGAAGATCATGCTTCCACAAGTGGATGGATCTTCAACCTTGGTGGAGGTGCAGTTTCTTGGGGTTCAAAGAAACAAACATGCATTGCCGACATCACCATGGCTGCAGAATTTATTGCATTGGGTGTAGGAAGTAAAGAGGTAGAATGGCTAAGAAATTTATTGTATGAGATACCAGTTTGGCAAAAGCCAATGGCGCCAATATCTATACATTGTGATAGTCAATCCACGCTATCAAAAGCTTATAGCCAAGTTTATAATGGGAAATCAAGGCATATTGGTTTAAGACATAACTATGTAAGAGACTTGATTTCTAATGGAGTAATATCCATCATGTTCGTAAGAACATAGAAGAATCTTGCAGATCCTTTGACGAAATGTCTGACAAGGGATATGGTGTTGAAGACATCATTGGGGATGGGACTCAAGCCCATATCTAATTGATTATCAATAGTGGAAACTCAACCCACACTTGAGTAGCATCAAGTCTTGGGTTCAATGTTGAAAGATTAGAGTAATTGTAGTACTTGACAATAGATACATCCCAAGGCTAAAAGTACTTGTACCATAAAATTAAAAAAGGTAGGATGAGATTTTCTCTTAATGGACATATAGCATATATTTGCATGAATGCATACTTATGGGGCATTCCCGATATAGTCTACCTATGTGAGAATGAAGTTTGGCCGCTTCACGGAGTTCAAGGGCTTGACTCTTAAGTTCTCATGAAAAGGGATATATGACACAAGGCCTTTTTAATGTGTCATTTTACAATTCTCTTTAAACGGTACCGAGATTCTATGTGTAAGTTATGCACACTTGTTCTAATGAATAGTTGGTTCAAAACTTGCCTACCATACTATTTGGGAATGAGCGAAAACTTAACTTACTTGGTTCAAATCGTGAGATACCATTTTCTGAAGGCATGAAATTTATGAATTTGTGAGATTTAGTATTTTGAAAATGGTGGGGGATTGTTGGTGATTTCCAAAATAATGGAATCACTTTAGAACCAAAAGTTGTAACTCTTCATTGTTTTGGGTTCCAAAAGTTGTAACTCTTCATGGGAATCATTCATATACATTGGAACATTATTATTTACTGATAGATAATGAACCATAGCATTGATTCAAGTCAAAAATCTGATGTATATGATCATAACCTTTGACAAAGGGGTGCTTTCTCTCATGTGAAGGGTCATCTGATGCACTATAAATGCTTGGCATTTGGGCATCAGTAGGAACACGAATTTTGCTACATTAACAACATAATTCTCCCTCATTCTCTTACTCTAAATCATCCATCAATTCTCTAATGCATGAGTGAATTGCTGGAACCATAAATCTGTAAAATACTGTTAAGAGATACGTTTTGTGTGATTGTGCAATACACATCAAGAAACTTATAGTATCCTGAAGGGGATTCGCTGGTCATTCCTATTGCATCCAATATACAATTATTGGTGGGGCGAATCGAACCTAAAGGTTAGTGTGGCAACCCCATACGATTTGAGTTTTACGTGCATAACCATTAAACTTTTCAGGTTTCAAGTGCAGCAGCCTCTTCCCAACAAACAAGATTTCTAACAAAGTTCAACCACAACATGCGTTATCGTCACTTTCCAGAGTGTCTGCGGAGACAATAAGGACGTATCCAGAGTATTCCAAGGCCTTTTGCCTCCGCCACACCAAAGCTAAATGTATTTCAGATGAATTACAAATTTGAAGATTACTTGTTGCATGTTGTACCTGGAGATATGCAAGGTCTATTTGTGGAGACATGCTGACAAACTATCTCGGGTTACATTTCCTGTTTCTACAAGGTATCCCACTCCATGTTATTGGCTCATGTAGAAGGAGACCCGTCTATGGCGGTAAATATGAATGTTTTGATAGAGTAGGAGAATGCTAGTAAAACTCTGGATACTTTGGAGATATGTTGGAGGGTTAGAACCATGGTGTTGAATGAGATGGAAGGTAGTACACAATACACTCGTCTATATGCTACTCTACATCAAATTTCCCAAAAAACAAAGTCAGTTATCCAGTATCAAGTGAGGCGTAGGAGGGTGACTTACTCAAGACTTGCAAACACGGGGACTCAATAGTTTTTTTGTTTTGTTTTTATTTTTATGTATCTTGATATTTTCATGTTATAATTATGTATATTTGCATTTTAATATCGCGACATTGAACATGTTTCATATATTGATGTTTTCATGTCATTATATTTATGAATTTTATATCAATAAATTGTTCATATTGAATGTATTTGAGTGTTTGAATGCGTAAAACTGAGGTTTTGATTTGAGTGTTTAATGTTGAATGTGTTAACTAAAAGTGTTTAAGTGTTTAGTGTTGAATGTGTAAAGTAAGGGTTATGTATTTATGCATTTCGCAGTTCTGTGTTTCAGGACGTATCAGATCGCAACTCCCGATCATGGATCGGTACTTATCCCCCGAGTGGTTCGGTGCTAAACTGCCAAACAAACAACGACTGGGAGTTGGGATTCGATATGGCCATTTTTTTTTATATTTGAGGGGCATGCGAGCATTTCAATGGGTCTATTAAGCAGTTTCCAAAAAATATAACACACCAAACTCTTCATATTTTTTTTAAAGAACCCAATTAATAGGCTTTTTTTGTTGATAGTTGCTATTGACACTTCACACAATGCCAAGAAACACCAGCAAATTACGCATTTAACCCCATCGGCAGTTAACTGCCGATGAGTCTTTGTGTTAAAAAGCCGGCGGTAGTTAACTGTCGATGGGGTTAAATGCGTAATTTGCTGGTGTTTCTTGGCATGTGTGAAGTGTCAACAACAACTCTCTTTTTTGTTGGCAAAACACCTAACCCAACCAAACCATAGTTGTAGATATTTTTTTCTCCCCGTTAAATCCAATATTGTGAGACGATGTAACATTAGAAACACTTTCTTTCAATATGACATCTACTCTTTTATGATGAAATTCATATGAGTTCCATATGAATATATATATATATATGACTCATTTTCAAATTTTGATTTACGATAATTCCATTCAATAAATGAGTGAATGTTAAATAAAGTGTTGAAATAAAGTGTTTCTAACACTCCTTCAATATAAAGTATACATGATATAATGTCTATAAAGCAAAGTAAACAATAACCATTATATCATATAATTTCCTAAAAAAAAAAACCATTAGATCGTATAATGCCTATAAAACAAAATAAGCAATAACCTTTTTTTTTACAATATAACCATTTTTTTACAAGAATAAACATATACTAATAAATTGGAACATACTCCAATCTACTAACAATATATAAAAATCAAAGTACAACAAAATTTCATAATCGTTCTTATTAAAATTCATGATCTCCTTAATTTTATGTGCATAATGGTCATTTTGCAAAATTTAATTTATTTGTTTTTTAAAAAATTAATTACGGAGAATATTCATCACAAGTGTAAGCAATTTTTACGGATAACTATGAAACCAATTTATTTGTTTTTTAAAAAATTAATTACGGATAATGTTCATATTTACTAACATCTACTAACGATATATAAAAATCAAAGTACAACAAAATTTCATAATCGTCCTTATTAATACTCATGATCTTTTTAATGTCGATATTTTGAAAATAGTCATGAG
Source organism: Medicago ruthenica (assembly GCA_018208015.1). Classification (NCBI taxonomy): domain Eukaryota; kingdom Viridiplantae; phylum Streptophyta; class Magnoliopsida; order Fabales; family Fabaceae; genus Medicago; species Medicago ruthenica. Next base: position 100,767,162 of record CM031371.1, read on the forward strand.
TTTTCAAAATTTTATCATATCGACTATCACATATCGGTACAAACAAAATTTCTTCTGCATATATAAGCATATAAAATTCTGAACGAGTGTGGTTTAAATATTTAACGGTGTTTTAAATATAACATAAAAATATATTTAATAGACACACTACATTAATGTTGATATTTTGAAAATAATCATGAGGTTTTCAAAATTTTATCATATCGACTTTCTCATATATGTATATAAAAATTTGTTTCTGCAGATATAAACATTTAAAATCTGCAACGGGAGTTGTGCAAACATTGAATAGTGTTTTGCATATAAAATAAAATTTAATCAATAGAAACAATGCATTAATGTTGATATTTTGAAAATAATCACGAGTTTTCAAAATTTTATCATATCGACTATCACATATCGATACATACAAATTTTCTTCTACATATATAGGCATATAAATTCCTCAACAAGTGCAATTTAAATATTTAACGGTGTTTAAAATATAAAATAAAAATTTATTTAATTGACACACTACATTAATGTTGATATTTTGAAAATAGTCAGGTGTTTTCAAAATTTTATCACATTGACTTTCTCATAAATCTATATAAAAATTTGTTTCTGCAGATATAAACATTTAAAATCTGCAACGGAAGCGGTGCAAATATTGAACGGTGTTTTGCATATAAAATAAAATTTATTTAATAGGCACACTACATTAATGTTGATATTTTGAAAATAGTCATGAATTTTCAAAATTTTATCATATCGACTTTCTCATACATGTATATAAAAATTTGTTTATGATTTGTTTATTTAGATATAAGTACATAAAATCTGGAACGGGTGCGGTGCAAACATTGAACAGTGTTTTGCATATAAAATAAAAAATTATTTAATAGAAACATTACATTAATTTTGATTTTGTAAATAGTCATGAGTTTTTAAAATTTTATCATATCGACTTTCTCATATATGTTTATAAAAATTTGTTTCTGCAGATATTAACATTTAAAATGTGCAACGGGAGCGGTGCAAACATTGAACAATGTTTTGCATATAAAATAAAATTTATTTAATTGACACAATACATTAATGTTGATATTTTGAAAATAGTCACGGGTTTTTAAAATTTTATCATATCAACTTTCTCATATATGTATATAAAAATTTGTTTCTGCAGATATAAACATTTAAAATCTGCAACGGGAGCGGTGCAAAAATATAACAGTGTTTTGCATATAAAATAAAAATTTAATCAATAGAAACACTGCATTAATTAATGTTGATATTTTGAAAATAGTCACGAGTTTTCAAAATTTTATCATATCGACTATCACATATCGATACATACAAATTTACTTATGCATATATAAGCATATAAATTGTTCAACGAGTGCGATTTAAATATTTAACGGTGTTTTAAAATAAAATAAAAATTTATTTAATAGACACACTACATGAATGTTAATATTTTGAAAATAGTCACGTGTTTCCAAAATTTTATCATATCGACTTTCTCATATATGTATATAAAAATTTGTTTCTGCAGATATAAACATTTAAAATCTGCAACGGAAGCGGTGCAAATATTGAACGGTGTTTTGCATATAAAATAAAATTTATTTAATAGGCACACTACATTAATGTTGATATTTTGAAAATAGTCATGAGTTTTCAAAATTTTATCATATCGACTTTCTCATACATGTATATAAAAATTTGTTTATGATTTGTTTATTTAGATATAAATACATAAAATCTGCAACGGGTGCGGTGCAAACATTGAACAGTGTTTTGCATATAAAATAAAAAATTATTTAATAGAAACATTACATTAATTTTGATTTTGAAAATAGTCATGATATTTTAAAATTTTATCATATCGACTTTCTCATATATGTTTATAAAAATTTGTTTCTGCAGATATTAACATTTAAAATGTGCAACGGGAGCGGTGCAAACATTGAACAATGTTTTGCATATAAAATAAAATTTATTTAATTGACACAATACATTAATGTTGATATTTTGAAAATAGTCACGGGTTTTTAAAATTTTATCATATCAACTTTCTTATATATGTATATAAAAATTTGTTTCTGCAGATATAAACATTTAAAATCTGCAACGGGAGCGGTGCAAAAATATAACAGTGTTTTGCATATAAAATAAAAATTTAATCAATAGAAACACTGCATTAATTAATGTTGATATTTTGAAAATAGTCACGAGTTTTCAAAATTTTATCATATCGACTATCACATATCGATACATACAAATTTACTTATGCATATATAAGCATATAAATTGTTCAACGAGTGCGATTTAAATATTTAACGGTGTTTTAAAATAAAATAAAAATTTATTTAATAGACACACTACATGAATGTTAATATTTTGAAAATAGTCACGTGTTTCCAAAATTTTATCATATCGACTTTCTCATATATGTATATAAAAATTTGTTTCTGCAGATATAAACATTTAAAATCTGCAACGGGAGCGGTGCAAACATTTAACAGTGTTTTGCATATAAAATAAAATTTAATCAATAGAATCACTGCATTAATGTTGTTATTTTGAAAAAAGTCACGAGTTTTCAAAATTTTATCATATCGACTATCAAATATGGATACATACAAATTTACTTCTGCATATATAAGCATATAAATTCTTCAACGAGTGCGATTTAAATATTTAACGGTATTTTAAAATAAAATAAAAATTTATTTAATAGACCCACTACATCAATGTTGATATTTTGAAAATAGTCACGTGTTTCCAAAATTTTATCATATCGACTTTCTCATATATGTATATAAAAATTTGTTTATGGAGATATAAACATTTAAAATCTGCAACGGGAGCGGTGCAAACATTGAACAATGTTTTGCATATAAAATAAAAAAATTTCAATAGAAACACTGCATTAATGTTGATATTTTCAAAATAGCCACGAGTTTTCAAAATTTTATCATATCGACTATCACATATTGATACATACAAATTTTCTTTTGCATATATAAACATATAAATTCCTCAACGAGTGCGATTTAAATATTTAACGGTGTTTTAAATATAAAATAAAAATTTATTTAATGGACACACTACATTAATGTTGATATTTTAAAAATAGTCACGTGTTTCTAAAATTTTATCATATCGACTTTCTCATACATGTATATAAAAATTTGTTTATTTAGATATAAGTACATAAAATCTGCAACGGGTGCGGTGCAAACATTAAATAGTGTTTTACACATAAAATAAAAAGTTATTTAATAGAAACACTACATTAGTTTTGATTTTGAAAATAGTCATGAGTTTTTAAAATTTTATCATATCGACTTTCTCATATATGTATATAAAAATTTGTTTATGCAGATATAAATACATAAAATCTGCAACAGATGTGGTTCAAACATTAAAACGTCTTTTGCATATAAAATAAAGATTTATTTAATAGAAACACTACATTAATTTTGATTTTGAAAATAGTCACAAGTTTTCAAAATTTTATGTGCATAAAAATTTGTTTTCACATATATAAGCAAATAAAATCCATAATTGGTGTGACTCAACTACTTAACAAATTTTTGTTTATATAAGAGAATAAAATAAATAAAAACATTACATTATTACTCATAATTTTCATTTAATATCTATAAATATTCTACAATATTAACAATATAATTATTTTTTATATAATTATCGCACGGGTCTTTTACTAGTTTAAATAACATAAACATATTTTATGGAAAAATAACATAAATATTTTTTGGTACAAAGTGAAGATATTTTATGCCAAAAAAATAACATAAACATATTTTATGGAAAAATAAATAAAAATACTAGTGATCACGTTTCTTTTAAGATACTACGTAAGAATGAACCACATCACACGCATCGTGACTCATCTTTAGCTTCTTCCGCTGCGTTTAGAACCCTAATTTCCACAATTTCTCAAAATTCACAATTCCTTTCCTTCGGTAATCTCTCTCAGGTAATTCATATCACATCACCGCCCTAGTAGTAATCTGATGTGTGTTTCAATTTCTAGATATTAATTTTTATTTTTCAATTATCACCTTTAATTTGATGTCAATTTCTGACGATGCTGTTTGTTATTGGCTTAAACTATAGCGTTTTATTTCATCGTTTTTTAATATGAAATGTTGTAATTTTTTATAATTAGCGCATAATGGAATATGTATATGTCTTTTTTTTAATTGGATAAACAACTTAATTAAGCTCTTATGCTATAAGAGCTTATGTATAAGCTATTTTGATAACAAAAGAAAAAAATAATGTCAAACTATTTTCATATAAGCTATTTTCATAAGCTCTTCAGCTATCCCGAAGAGCTTATGAAAACAAGTTGAAAACAATTTATGACTTGTCATAAGCTATTTCCATAAACTCTCCCAAACAGTCTCACAAGTGTTTTGTAATATCCCGTTTTAATGTATCAGATTTAAGCGTTAGGAACTTCGTATGCAAGCAATGGCAAAGTGGTAATTAAGGAGTGGCATAGTTGTAAATAAGAGGAAAAAGCTTTTTGGATATATATGAAATTTGGAAGAGTTTTCTACTCATTTTTCTCATAAACAAAAATCAGAATTTTTGCTCTTCTTTCTTCTCATTTTCGCCCTTCCTTCTCACTTCACTACCATCATCAATCTTCATCCTTTAAGCTAGTAAACTCCTTCCTAAACATTTGTGAGGCAAGCAAGCTTTTGTTGGGAAATTTTGGAGCAAGAACAAGAAGGAAAGCCAAGGAATAGAAGTGGTTTTGAGTAGAAGCTTTGGACTTGAAGCTAGGGTTTGAAATCTAAAGTTTAGCAAGCAATCCTTTGTTTTTGAGGTGAGCTCTTGGAGGGTTTTAGAACCCTACTTTGTTTAAGCTTAAAAGTTATAGTATTAAGAGTTATTTTGATGGAATCATGCCTTAATCCCTTGTTGGTTTGTGAATACATGTTTGGTATGTATTATCTTGTTCATATGTCATAGAAAAATCCATTCCCATAAGTTAATTGATGATTGAGTATGTTTGGGATAGCCTAGGAAGTGAAATTATGAGTGCTGCTGAAGCCAAAATCGTGCTCCGATTTATGGGCATCGTGCTACGATTTTATGTCCTGATTTTCATGAAACTTTCGCATAAAATCGTGCTCCGATATGCTCCCATCGTGCTACGATTTTGGTCCCCTTCAGCATAATTTTTCGTGAGCTTTGGTTTGGAAATGGGGAAGGATAAGGGATAGGCATGGCATTAGGAGATGTATACATGTACTCCTAAGTTATATAGATGTGGTTAGGGATTGGTAATGGGATTATTTGTTTATAAGTGAAGTCCCTACATTCCCATAACTTGTGCAACCATTAGGATATTGAAAGTATGAATGAATTACCCATCATAGTTATAGACAAGTTTATAGTGTTGGATTCTCCAACAATTATAGGAGGCTTATGGAAACGATAAGCCAAAGTTATAGATTAAAGGTTATAGATTACATGATTGTTATAGAATAAAAGTGTCAGATTATACGTTAAAGTTAAAGAATTAAAGATTAAAGATATTGGCGTGTTTACACGTTTTATAGTGGCGTGCTTGCACGTTTTACAGTGGCGTGTTCATCAGACTCCGGGTTTCGCCGGATGGGACTTCTCCGAGAGGGTTGTCCACACGTTTTATAGGGAGTCCGGTGTTAGCCTGATATGATAGGAATTTCACCGGTTTATAGGGAGACGTATCTCGGGGTTGCTCCACCCGGGGTGCCCTCCGTAAAATGAACTCAGATAATTGTTTGTTCAACGCTAACAGCTAACATAAAACACTTTATTCGTTTTATGATTTATAGTTATAGTTAAAGTTGTTAAAGTCATAGTTACAGGAAGTTTACAGTTATAGGCTGGTTATAGTTAAAGTCATAGGCAGGTTAAAGACTTGGCGATTCTAGAATTCCCCTAAATTGCCAAGGTAGGCATGGCGACCCTAGGTTCCCTGTGGTTGCCAAACAGTAGGTTGGGTAGAGCTCACTGAGACATTATGTCTCATCCCATTCCTTCTGGTGCAGGTTCACAGGCAGGATCGCAATCAGCACGCAACAAGGGTAAGGAGAAGGCTACGGACTGATCGTGCTGTTGTTATATGTTTGGATGATTGTATTATATGGATGTATTATATGTTGTGATACATGATGTACAAGTAACAAGAGAATTGTTTTAACTTTGGATGTAATATTACAGTGTGTTGTAATATTTGTATGAACTTTTATATTGTAAATTAATGTATCCAGTACGAAATTCTAATACTCGTATAAGATCCTAGGCAATCTTATTATGGGTGTTACAATTTGGTATCAGAGCAGGTCGATTCAGACTGTGCCATGGGTCATTAAAATACAATTCAAGTTTGTGGATCTCTTGGATCCGGGACGTTATTCTAATGTTATATCTGGTTGAAACTGATCACTTTGACTTGTGTATGACAGTTAGGATAATATGTCTGGGAGGAGAAGAGGTCCTGGCAGGCCTAGATCAAATCAGGCTAATGCTGAGGAAGCCGGAGGAGACCCTAATATGCAATTTTGGGCTCAAATGATGCAACAGCAACAGGCGTTGCAGCAACAGTACCAGGAGCAGCAAGCTCAGGCTGCGTTACAGCATCAGCAGATGATGCTTATGATGCAGCAGCAAGCCCAACAACAGGCTCAGGCTCAGCAAGAATGGATGGGAATGATGCACCATGGACAAGGTGCTCAGCAACAGACACCACCACCAGCAGTGGCGAATCCATCCTACCGGGAATTTAACAGAAATCACCCTCCTGAGTTCAATGGGGAAGGTGAACCTCCAGAGGCCAAGAGATGGCTGAAACAGATAGAGAAAGTGTTCCGGATGGTGGATTGCCCTGAGGAAAGTAAAGTATTGTTGGCCATTAACCAGTTCAGAGGCGCAGCGGAAGATGAATCAGTATAGACGTGGGTTGAGAGGCGAGATTGATACAGCAGTGAGTTTACAAAGGAACACTAGCTATGACGAGATGGTTCATGATAGTTTGGTTGCGGAAGCGGGTTTTGCCAAGACCGCGAAAGAGAAAGCTGCAGCATATGAAAAGAGAAAAGGTAAATTTCCAGATCGGTATCAAGAGAATAAGCCTAAGGGCTCCCCTAAGAGAGGCAAACAATCATTTTCATCACAGGCGGAGGTTATTTGTAAATTTTGCGGGAAGTCGCATTATGGTCAGTGCATGAGGCAAACGGGTGTGTGTTTCGGGTGCAGACAACCGGGGCACTTTTTAGCAAATTGTCCAGAAAAAAAAGGTAAAGGTGGAGCTGAAGGTATTACAACAAGTAAGGGCAGAGTGTACTCCCTTGATGGTCAGAAGGCTTTGGCAAATGAAGATTTAATTGCCGGTATGTGTTACTTAGGCCAAACTCCAGTTAAGGTGTTTTTTGATTGTGGTGCAACATGTTACTTTATTTCTTACAAGTGTGTAGAAGCATTACAATTGTTTATGTCACCGTTGATACCTCCTATGACGGTATCTACCGCTACTGAGGGCGGAGTTGTAGCTAGTTTTATATGTGAAAATTGTCCGATCACTGTATCTAGCAAGACATACTATATAGATTTGGTGTGTCTTCCCATGATACAACTTGATGTGATCTTAGGAATGGATTGGTTATCTGCTAACCATGTGTATATTGGATGTGCGGAGAAGTGTATCTTTATGCCTACAGATGATACGACTGAAGGTGTGGCTTTATCAGAGTTAATCAACCGCACGCATCAGCTTACTCAGCTTATGTGTGCCCAGGATAATGGTTTTTATGTGATGGTTACTGTGACTTCAGAATCAGAACTGAGTCCCAGTGACATTCCTGTTGTCAGTGACTATTTGGATGTTTTTCCTTCAGAGATAAGTAATTTACCCCCGGAACGGGAAGTTGAGTTTTCTATTGATCTCATCCCAGGATCAGAACCAGTATCAGTGGCGCCTTATAGAATGTCACCATCAGAGTTAAAGGAATTGAAGTCTCAGTTAGAAGACTTGATTCAGAAACATTTCATCAGGCCCAGTGTGTCACCTTGGGGTGCGCCAGTGTTGTTGGTTAAGAAGAAGGATGGTAGCATGAGATTGTGCATTGACTACCGCCGGTTGAATAAAGTAACTATTAAGAATAAGTACCCGTTACCGAGGATTGATGATCTTTTGGATCAACTCAAAGGAGCTGCAGTGTTTTCAAAGATTGACCTCAGATCAGGATATCACCAGATTCGTATCAAATCGTCAGATGTGTCCAAGACGGCGTTCAGAACGCGTTACGGACATTATGAATTTTTGGTTATGCCATTTGGAGTGACTAATGCTCCAGCAGTGTTTATGGACTACATGAATAGGATCTTCCAGCCTTACCTGGATCAGTTTGTTGTAATCTTCATAGATGATATTTTGATTTATTCAAAGGACTCACAGGAACATGCTCAGCATCTGAGGATTGTTTTGGACATCCTTAGAGAAAATCAGTTATATGCAAAATTCAGCAAATGTGAATTTTGGTTATCGGAAATCCAGTTTTTGGGGCATGTTATTTCTAAAGGAGGAGTGTCAGTTGACTCATCAAAGGTTGAAGCTGTCCTTAATTGGGCCAGACCAACGAATGTAACAGAGGTTCGGAGTTTCCTCGGATTAGCAGGTTACTACCGAAGATTTATTATGAGATTTTCACAGATTGCTTTGCCATTGACACGCCTCACAAGGAAAGATGTGCCTTTCGTCTGGGACGAAGATTGTGAGAAAAGTTTCCGGACTTTGAGGAAGAAATTATCCAAGGCTCCAGTATTAGCAATACCTGACCCTGAAAAGAAATACGTGGTTTATTGTGATGCGTCCTCTAAAGGACTAGGCAGTGTGCTCATGCAAGAAGGTAATGTTATAGCTTATGCTTCTCGGCAGCTTAAATCTCATGAGGAGAATTACCCCACTCATGACCTTGAGTTGGCGGCAATAGTTTTTGCTTTGAAAGTGTGGAGGCACCATTTATATGGAGCACAATTCGACTTGTTCAGTGACCATAAAAGTTTAAAGTATTTGTTCGACCAACGGGAACTGAACATGAGACAGAGAAGATGGATGGAATATTTAAAGGATTTTGATTTTGAGTTAAAGTATCACCCTGGGAAGGCGAATGTAGTTGCTGACGCCTTGAGCAGGAAATCTTTGATTAAAGCAGAAGTACTGATGCATACCTGTGGATTGTATGAGAAATTTCGAGATCTTAATCTCAGCGTTACAGAATTGGACGATGGCGTCTTGTTACAAAGATTGGAGGTTACTTGTGAATTGCGGTCCCGAATCGCGCAAGCTCAAGAATCAGATGTGAATCTTCAGAGAAGGATTGGTCAGTCAGAATTTTCAAGGGCTTCGGATGGTACTCTGCTGTTTGAAGGTAGAGTTTGTGTTCCAAATGATGCTAGTTTAAAGAGGTTGATTTTGGAAGAGGCGCACAAGAGTAGTTTCAGTATTCATCCGGGTACCACTAAAATGTACCAAGATTTAAAGAAGGATTATTGGTGGCCAGGGATGAAGACTGATATTGCAGAATTCGTATCACGTTGTATTGTGTGTCAACAAGTGAAAATTGAACATCAGAGGCCGGCAGGGATGCTTGTACCATTGGAGATCCCTCAGTGGAAGTGGGAAGAAATCTCTATGGATTTTGTGACAGGGTTACCTCGGACTCAACGGGGACATGACTCAATTTGGGTAGTTGTCGATCGGTTAACTAAGTCTGCTCACTTTTTACCGGTTAGGACTACTTACAGGGCTGCTCAGTACGCAGAATTGTTCATAGCGGAGATTGTGAAACTACATGGTGTTCCGACCAGCATTGTGTCAGATAGAGATCCTATCTTTACTTCTCACTTTTGGAAGGCTTTTCAGAAGGCTTTGGGAACAAGGTTAAAGTTGAGTACGTCTCATCATCCTCAAACAGATGGACAATCAGAGAGAACTATACAGACATTGGAGGATATGTTACGTGCATGCATTTTAGAGGATGGAGCAAGTTGGAATAATCATCTGCCTTTGATAGAGTTTTCGTATAATAATAGTTACCATTCTAGCATCGGAATGGCACCCTATGAGGCACTGTATGGCAGGAGGTGTAGAACACCGCTTTGTTGGTCAGAGGTTGGAGATAAAAGCATTTTGGGACCTGAGATTATCCAGGAAACCACTTTGAAGATTAAATCCATTCAGGATAAGATTAAAACTGCTCAAAGTCGACAGAAGAGTTATGCGGACAAGAGGCGAAGACCTCTAGAGTTCGAAGTGGGAGATCATGTTTTCCTGAGAGTTACCCCTAAGCTAGGACTACGAGGTGTTTTCAGGACAAAGAAATTGAGTCCAAGATTTATTGGGCCATTTGAGATACTTAAACGAGTCGGACCAGCAGCTTATCAATTGGCTCTGCCACCGGCGATGTCTGGATTGCATGATGTTTTCCATGTTTCACAGTTAAGGAAGTTCATTCCTGATCCTCACCAACCAATAGAGTTGGAATCTATCGACTTGAGATCGGATTTGACTTTTCGACCCGAACCGGAACGGATTATTGAACGTGATGTTAAAGCATTGAGGAGCAAAGAGATTCCAATAGTCAAAGTTATATGGAAAGGTTCTCCCTATGGTGAAGCTACATGGGAATTGGAATCAGAGATGATGGAGAGCTATCCGCATCTTTTTACAGGTAATTTCTAAATTTCGAGGACGAAATTTCTTTAAGGGGGGTAGAGTGTAATATCCCGTTTTAATGTATCAGATTTAAGCGTTAGGAACTTCGTATGCAAGCAATGGCAAAGTGGTAATTAAGGAGTGGCATAGTTGTAAATAAGAGGAAAAGGCTTTTTGGATATATATGAAATTTGGAAGAGTTTTCTACTCATTTTTCTCATAAACAAAAATCAGAATTTTTGCTCTTCTTTCTTCTCATTTTCGCCCTTCCTTCTCACTTCACTACCATCATCAATCTTCATCCTTTAAGCTAGTAAACTCCTTCCTAAACATTTGTGAGGCAAGCAAGCTTTTGTTGGGAAATTTTGGAGCAAGAACAAGAAGGAAAGCCAAGGAATAGAAGTGGTTTTGAGTAGAAGCTTTGGACTTGAAGCTAGGGTTTGAAATCTAAAGTTTAGCAAGCAATCCTTTGTTTTTGAGGTGAGCTCTTGGAGGGTTTTAGAACCCTACTTTGTTTAAGCTTAAAAGTTATAGTATTAAGAGTTATTTTGATGGAATCATGCCTTAATCCCTTGTTGGTTTGTGAATACATGTTTGGTATGTATTATCTTGTTCATATGTCATAGAAAAATCCATTCCCATAAGTTAATTGATGATTGAGTATGTTTGGGATAGCCTAGGAAGTGAAATTATGAGTGCTGCTGAAGCCAAAATCGTGCTCCGATTTATGGGCATCGTGCTACGATTTTATGTCTTGATTTTCATGAAACTTTCGCATAAAATCGTGCTCCGATATGCTCCCATCGTGCTACGATTTTGGTCCCCTTCAGCATAATTTTTCGTGAGCTTTGGTTTGGAAATGGGGAAGGATAAGGGATAGGCATGGCATTAGGAGATGTATACATGTACTCCTAAGTTATATAGATGTGGTTAGGGATTGGTAATGGGATTATTTGTTTATAAGTGAAGTCCCTACATTCCCATAACTTGTGCAACCATTAGGATATTGAAAGTATGAATGAATTACCCATCATAGTTATAGACAAGTTTATAGTGTTGGATTCTCCAACAATTATAGGAGACTTATGGAAACGATAAGCCAAAGTTATAGATTAAAGGTTATAGATTACATGATTGTTATAGAATAAAAGTGTCAGATTATACGTTAAAGTTAAAGAATTAAAGATTAAAGATATTGGCGTGTTTACACGTTTTATAGTGGCGTGCTTGCACGTTTTACAGTGGCGTGTTCATCAGACTCCGGGTTTCGCTGGATGGGACTTCTCCGAGAGGGTTGTCCACACGTTTTATAGGGAGTCCGGTGTTAGCCTGATATGATAGGAATTTCACCGGTTTATAGGGAGACGTATCTCGGGGTTGCTCCACCCGGGGTGCCCTCCGTAAAATGAACTCAGATAATTGTTTGTTCAACGCTAACAGCTAACATAAAACACTTTATTCGTTTTATGATTTATAGTTATAGTTAAAGTTGTTAAAGTCATGGTTACAGGAAGTTTACAGTTATAGGCTGGTTATAGTTAAAGTCATAGGCAGGTTAAAGACTTGGCGATTCTAGAATTCCCCTAAATTGCCAAGGTAGGCATGGCGACCCTAGGTTCCCTGTGGTTGCCAAACAGTAGGTTGGGTAGAGCTCACTGAGACATTATGTCTCATCCCATTCCTTCTGGTGCAGGTTCACAGGCAGGATCGCAATCAGCACGCAACAAGGGTAAGGAGAAGGCTACAGACTGATCGTGCTGTTGTTATATGTTTGGATGATTGTATTATATGGATGTATTATATGTTGTGATACATGATGTACAAGTAACAAGAGAATTGTTTTAACTTTGGATGTAATATTACAGTGTGTTGTAATATTTGTATGAACTTTTATATTGTAAATTAATGTATCCAGTACGAAATTCTAATACTCGTATAAGATCCTAGGCAATCTTATTATGGGTGTTACATGTTTAAGTTAGTAGATAAACTCGGATAAGTCAATCCAAATAAGCCCATGTTATAACTTGGGTTGAGAGGGAACCTTTTAAGGCGGGGATTGGCTAGTTTGTTTGATTCGTGCAATCTTATGATGACTTTGGTATGTGCTAGTTGCGAACTTGTTCCAATTCAAACCATGGGTACAGAATCCAAACTGATTGTTGGGAAATGGAGTTGATTTTTAGCTTGTTTTGAAACACTAGGATATTTTCCTTTCCCTCGTGATTGAGTTTCACATTTCAAAACAATCAAATCTTATCCCATTAAGTAGTGTCAGCCACATGGATCAATCAAACATGTGATAATGTTATGTGATATATATATATATATATATATATATATATATATATATATATATATATATATATATATATATATATCCAACTCATTAATCTCTAGGTTTCTCCGAATAGTGTTTCTAGGTCTTCTTCTGCCTCTTGCCATTTGACTACCCTTTATTTGATCTATTCTTCTTACTACATAATCTACTAGTCTTCTCTTCGTTGAGTTTCACATAGGGATGACAATTGATCCCTGATCCTATGGGTACCCGCAAAAAATACCCGCAATGGATAGGGTAAAACCCCGCTTTCAAGGGTTCGGGTAATTATCCGTAAATTTAAATGGGTATGGATGCGGGTAAGGTTACTACATTGCCCAGTCCCGCAACCCGCATATACATATTTATATAATATGATAAATAATTTATTTATTTTTGGTGTATAATTATTAATTTATTTAGTTTTTTAGCCTAAACATAAACCTAAAAACTACTTAATACAATAATTACTCCCTCCTGCTGGTGTACAATTTTTAAGGGATATTTTGGATGTTTTTTATTTGGCTAAATACTACGATTCATACTATTTTACGAGTTGATTTGAAAAATTTTGGACCATAGTTTTATTTCAATTGTGATGTTTTTATTGTCTTGTCATAGTTAAAGTGCGGGTAATGGGTGCGGGTATGGGCACTTAAGTGCCCATAGGGTATGGGGAATGACACTAAAGTTGTTGCCCACGAGGGTACGAGCTCGGATACAAGTATTTTTTTACAAACACGGGTATGGGGAAGACACTGTAGTACCCTACCCATATGGTACCCATTGCCATTCCTTTGTTGCTTTTATTATTGTATGTTTAAAATGGGATTCCTCAAAGCATTATGACTACTGGCAGCACATGTATGACTTCTTGCATCTATGCCCTTAGCATCTTCTATGTACTTATGTGCAAATGAATTTTACCGCATTTATCCCTGATGCGAGATGTTAAATACTAAACGAGAAGTCTTATGCTGTAAAATGACATAACTGGGACTTTATGTGAAAACATTCCACTGCAGTTTGAAATTCTCTGCAAGTTTATCGATAAATTAACATTTCTTTTGCTGTTGTGATTTGGTGGAGTCTGAATTAGTCTAATTCTGCAAGTTTATCCTTAAACTATTATTCTTTTGCTGTTGTGATTCGATGGAGTCTAAATGTCTAGAGGCAAATGGTTTGGCTATCAACATGATTTATGACATAATAGTATTATGTCGTTTGATTCGTATCGTTGACCCCACCTAGAGAGACTAGTAACATACCCGTGCATCCGCACGGGTACCCGTTGGTCGGAGATGATTTATACAATAAAAACTTGAATATATGATATTTGTATATAAAAAATTTATTTGAGTATATGTTAGGTTCTTTAAATTGTTAAAAAATGTTTTAATGTTAATATATATTTAAATTATTTAATATTACAATTAAAGAAAAATATGAAATCAAACTTATAATTTAGTTAATGTTTTATCATATTTTTTGTTTAGAAATTTGATCCCTTATTTTCATGTCTATGAAATCAAAATTTTGATATGGGGTTTTTGTGTTTATCATTGACAGAACTTACTCCCTTATTGTTTATATTAATTTGTCTATAATATTATTATGACATGTAAAAAAAACAATATAAACATAGAAATATTGGATTATTGCCAAGATGTTCATGTTTAAGTCTACATAAACATAAGATTACAACTTAAGGATAGTAGCTAAGTTATATTATCTAGATTTAAAATTTAACAACTTTGATAACATTTGATGTTGCTTTGTTTAGAAAATTCATCCTAAGAGTACTATTCTCCACAAATTCATTAAGTTCAACAAAGTATTTCCAATCTGTTCCAAATTTTGTTGTTATCTTATCTTCCATGATATTCTTATAGATATCACATGGAACATTGGTGCCTTGAGGTCCATACAACAGCACTCTAGTAACAAACCTGTGATGACGCACATGTACAGTAAAATTTTGTTGTTTGAAAAATTTAAGAATTTGTCTATAATTCTTGTGAATTTGTTTATAATACTTTAATGTTAATTGAAAGATTTTATTTATAATTAATTGTTTGGTTTTGAATAAAATTGTATACTTTACTTGTATGTTAAGGGTAATTAAATGGACCTTTAGGATAGTGTGTTAATATTGGTACGTAATAAATGGTAGAGATTATTAGTAAACCTCAAAATGAAATATATTAGCGATAATTGACAAACCTTATATACATTAAATATATACATTAAACTTTATATATTCCACAAATATATTATTTTACACGAAATACATGACACACATAACAATTGTTGATTGAAAATTTAAATCTAACAGTGCAACCTGGTCGAAAGACATTGCTTTGGGAAAATTTATTGCACATAGGTCATAATTTGATAGTTAATTTCCGATCATTATTGACAATGATATCCACAGTTTGACTGTCTCCATTGTTTTCACGTAGAGTTATATTGTTACAGATGCCGTGCTTTAGATAATTCCTGAATTCACATGGTAATTTCTGCATAAGAAAATAATATTTTATATAAGTTAGGATATTATAAATTATGATTAGATGAAAAATGTAGTATACTTAACCATATACGTTCTCTGCAAGATTATGTATTTAAAAGTGTGAATTTGTTCACTGAATAAATATTATTATAATTCCATTTATATAGGTAAATTAAAAGATTTAATGTATATATTTAATGTTGGTATAGAAACATTGTAATATAGTAGCATGATTTAGGTAAGCATAGACGTATTATTGAGATTGTGTTGTAATTGAAAGTTATTGTTTAGTTTGTTAACAGTTGATGGTTGTTTTTAAAATTTGTCAACTTAAAAAACGTTATAAATTGTAATGGACAAATATAATTATTGTAGTATACATTGTTAATAAATGATCTATTTAAATTAAACATTTGAGTTGTAATTAAATTAAAAATTGAAAGATGTAAAATGTTTGTATTTTGGTATAGTACATCAAAAGTATTAATGTAGTATGGAAAATATAAATTTAGAATTTAAAAAATATTAATTCTAGATTTAAATTATTTGACTTATGTGAGTTATTATATTTGGAATTTATATATTAAAGGAGTTATTATATAATTTTAGAATTTTTTTTTTTTTTTTGTTAAGCCAGGAGCATGGGCAGGCATCAAGGAGAAGCAACGACATCCCAACTAGGTTGGCACCCCGATGAATCTTCATCCTATGCCGCCAAGCTCAAAAAATTTATTAAAAAAGAGAAAAGTAAATACAAGAGGGGGGACTAGACCAAAACCCTCCAAGAAGAAAAAGAAAAACGGAAGCAAGAAAAACAACAGCCTAAGGAAATCGGTAGCTAGGCATACCACAACGAATCCTAAAGACTGCAATCTAAGATAACTCACCCCTGGAACGGGTTCTATAAGGCGGCTTACCAATCTGAATTTGTTTCTTGACTTGTTGTTTGTGTTTCTTAGATAAAACCGGCGTGAAAGGGCATTTCAGCTGACTTCTGATCATACTAACGAATTCTACGCCAGAGTTCCAAGTCATGTTGAATGTTCGAATTACTGTGTGTTTCTCCATGCACATCGAAAACAGTATTACTATCAACTGGAGCCGCGACATCCGTTACCACATCCGTCTCAAAAGGAATGGAGCGAACAAGGATATGACCTGTATGAGAGCTAGATTGCACGTCAGCGTGCGCTACAACATGTTGAACCAGTGACACCTCCCTATCAGAAGCGGAGGAAACCATCTCAATAGAAATCTCGTGTACGTCTTTGTGCGCTAATGGGGGTGAAAGCGGAGCAATCACATCAGGAACCTTGGGAACAACCACCTCCTTCGATTCCGGACTCGTCTGCTCCACTACACCTGAATGCACGTCAATGTGCCCTACTTGGACCAATTCCAACTCAGGGCTAGTCGGATGAGGCAGAGGCTTGTGAGGAATTACATCTGACACATTTTGCAGAGCAAAACTGAAGGAGGTGGAGGATGCATTAATCGGCACAACAACAAGTTCTACAGCCTGTACTTAAGAGGTCGAGACCATTGTAACGGGTTTTTCTTGTATTTGTTCACTGTGTGGTGCGACATCCAAGCTCTCTTGCTGAATGGTTGCAATCTTAAGGGCCTTATCTGCGTGTGCCTCCTGTTGCTGCTGAGGGGCCGCAGCTTCAAGAGCCTTAGATGATCCAATGCCTTCTGAATTATCCCGTGGCTTCCACCCTTGCGTGTACTGTTTATGCGAATTTATCGACTTCTTCCCTTTCTCAACTGGAATGTGCTTCTCTTGTTTGTCAGCTTTGTTCGGATGTAACCATCGGCAAGACGTTATATTATGGCCAATGCTTTTACAATGCTATTATGGCAAGACGCAACATCCGGGATTTGGCAACTAACGGCCCCCGCGATGTACCCATGGTCTTCTCCACCCCCCATGTGGAGTTTTTGTCTTCCGTGGGAATCGAACTTTGTACCTGGGACTTAAGTACAAGTTCAATGCATTCCCACTACCAATTGAGCTTCAATTGGTAGTGGGAATGCATTGAACTTGTACATAGGCCCCATGTACAGAGTTCGATTCCCACGGAAGGCAAAAACTCCACATGGGGGGTGGAGAAGGTCGTGAGTACATCTCGGTCCTTGAAAGATAGGGAGGCCAACCCGTAAGGGAGCCAGCCGGATGTTACAGGAACGGTCTTTTATAAATGGCAACCTGTCCCGTATATCAAAGTTAGTTTAGTAAGTAACAACTTATCTCGTGCATTTGAGTTAATTCTTAAATTTTTTTAGTGAAAATTTGTCAAGTGCATGATAGTTTAATTTAATAAATGTCAACTTCTCTTGTGTATGATAATTCTATATAATCAATGTGAACCTTGTTGAGGCAAAATCCCTAATTAATTTTAAAGATAACAAACCCTAAATGATTAAAGGATTAATGGACTTTGATTAGTTTCTTGGTATTTAACTTGTGCTCTTGAGTGTTTAATTAAGACAGGAACAAGAGATGAACCATACCAAGATACAAGGAATCAAAGAAAGAACTTTGTCATAGTTCAGAAAGTTGAACTCAGTTCAGAAGCTGAACACAGTTCAGAATGTTGGACTCAGTTCAGAAGCTGAACACAGTTCAGAATGTTGGACTCAGTTCAGAAGCTAAAATGAAGTTCAGAAGCTGAACATAGTTCAGAAGCCAAAATGAAGATCAGAAGCTGAAACACAGTTCAGAAGGTGAAATCCTGTTCAGATGCAGCAATGTTGATCAGAAGCTGAACATAGTTCAGAAGCTGATATGCAGTTCAGAAGGTTGTTCACAGGTTCTGAAACCTTGTCATAAAGCTGCTCATACACCAACCCAGAAATTCAAGAACATGCATGCCACACGTGACATAAATAAATGTCCAAGAAAAACATACTTGCATGGATCAATCAAGAAATAAAGGCATCTACAAAATGAATGTCAAAAAGGACATTCAATGTTCATTTAAGACTATGAACATTGAATTAACAGGAATATTCCAAAAGGGAATATCATCCTAGATAATCAAACTACCTCACTTCATTTATGTTTCACTATTAGGATTTGATTACATCAAATGGAAGTCTTACAAGTCATCCTAAGTGAAACAAAAAGGATATTCTGAAGTTCAGAATGTTCAATACAGCACATGCTTCAATTCTGACAAGCTACAGTAAAGCAGTTGGAAAAGTAAAGCAAAAGCCAAATCACAATCTCAAAGTCAGAATCCATGAGATCTTGACACCTAAGGGGTTGGTACTGTTACAGACCAGCAAAATCCCCTAAAGCATGGGCATGAAGTGATGGTTCCACTTTCCTCTCTCCTGCACACAATCCAAGACTGATTTGCAAAGCTCTTGGCACAGCAACATTCTGATGTACTGCACGCATAAACAAGAGTTCATCAGCAATCCAGAAATTCATATGTTCACTCATACATGATGAACCCAGATGAATGTCATCAAGAATGCAACAACATTCTGAAGTATTCTCAAGAACAGAACAACATTCTGAAAGTCAGAATGTTCACCCAGATTTTCAAGTAAAAGTCAGTGGGGCCCAGGACACATGGCACAAGACCATTGGTCACCCTCCAACGGTTACAAGAGACCAAGAACTCTATAAATAGAAGTGAAAGGCTCAGCATTACATACACAATTTGCAAAGCATACAAGAAAACATTTACAAAGTGTTTGAAGCTTTAGCATCTCAAATTGATCATCACTCTAAGTGTAAATCAATTCTCTTTATCTTGTCAAAGATAAACTCTCCCCCTCCTCTTCTGAAAGTCTTCTTCTTAACCTCACTTCTTAAATTCTCCAATCAATTGTAAAGAGCAAATCTCATCTAGTTTTAAGGGTATTAAAGTCTAGGTTGAGTAATATAGTACAAAGTCTGGTGTGACTTAGTACAGAAGGTTGAGAGCCTGCTGAGGCTTAGAGAATACAGGTTGTAACCGTTCCAAGTGGACAAGATTGTAAGATGCAGGATTTGAGAGGGTATCTCAAGCATCATAGTGGAAAACTCTCACAAGATTGTGAGGAGTGGACTAACCCACATTGGGTGAACCACTATAAAATTCTGTGTGTCTTTCTTCTCTCCCTACACTCTTTATATTACTGCATACACATCACACACACAACACTGAATTTAAATATCTGATTCTGCAACTGACACTTCAGAACGTTCTGAAGTCTGTTTAACTTTGTTCTTCCAAGAAACAACTTGAGAAGTAATTTTTAAGTACAGGATTAGATTTTAAAAAGGGTCACAATTCAAACCCCCCCTTTCTTGTGACTATATTATCTACTTCAAACCTTTCCAATGCATTTTAGTTGAAAAGAGTTAAATATTTTTATAGAATTGAAACAATGTGATAGTCTACATAGTAGAAACATTTTAGTATGAACAAATTTTTCCATGTATAATAATATTATGCACTGCTACGATTGTCTCACACACTATCCCACAATCATCATTTATAGGATCTTCTTTACTTATATTGTATAGATAATGGTAATCCAACGTGACATTTTATTTTCTTAAAAATGTTTAAAAAAGGTCAAATATAATATAATATTTTTTAATAACAAAAATAATAGGAATATGTGAAAAAAATATAATCCAAACATATTTTTTTTTCCACCAGTAAGTTGGACCTACTTTGAACAAATTTTTTTCGCGATGCACGTTTTTTTTAAGAAGGACAATTTGAGTTAATTCTTAAATTTTATTAGTGAAAATATGTTAAGTGGATGATAGTTTAATTTAAAAAATGCCAACTTTTTTTGTGTATGATAATTCTATATGGCAATGTCAACTTGTCCAATGCATTTTAATTGAAAAGATTTAAATATTTTTATAGAATTGAAACAATGTGATAGTCTAAATAGTAGAAACATTTTAGCATGAACAAATTTTTCAATGTATAATAATATTATGCACTGCTACGACTGCCTCACACACTATTCGACCATCACCATATTCGTTTATAGGATCTTCTTGACGCATATTGTATAGATAGTGGTAATCCATCGTAACATTTTATTTTCTTAAAAATGTTAAAAAAAGGTTAAATATAATCTAATATATTTTTTTAATAACAAAACTAATAGGAATAAGCGAAAAAAATAATCGAGACATTTTTTTTTCAACAGTAAGATGGACCTACAATAATTAATTTTTTTTTTCGATGCACATTTTTTTTAAGAAGGGCAATTTTATATTTTCTACATAAAATTTTTTCTTTTACTTTACCGTTAAATTGATGATTTATTTTCCTGTACTTGCATCAACGACACACGTTGTTGTAATATATATTTTTATTCTATACATAACAAAAAAATTAATTATATAAATCTCAAATAATGATACCCATTACAAATAAATTTTTTAATAAATTGATTAAAGATTCACATTTTTCAGCATTGGATCGGTTAAAAATATACAAATAATTTTTGAAATACATCTTCCTTTTTAATTTTGACCAAATGATCACAATTATTTATTAAGAGTAAACATAATATTTAATTTACTTCTAATTGTAAATACTCATATCAATTTTTTCACACTTTCACTAATCAGACATTTATGTATATATTTTTAGAGGGATCAGCCATTTATATGTTTTAGCCATTTCACTCACGTTGTTGTTGTTATTATTGTACAGTACCATTTTTCTTTTTTTTTTCTTTTCCATAACCACCACATTTAAGTTTTTTAATTTATCTCTCTCACCCTCTTTTACTATTATTTTTATACAAACACTCATTTGTTGATTTTATTTATCCTCTTCACCAAATGAATCTGGGAAGCTCTCCTCAAGAAACCCTAGCCGCCGCCGAATCACTGTTCACGGCCTCCATAATCAATCTCCGGCTGCCTCTGGCTCAACCACACTCATAATCTTGATCTATTCCTTATCCTCTATCAATCTATTCAATTTATTTTCAGATCAAATAGATTTGTAAACATCTCAACCACCGCCTTCTCGGCTAGATCTCGGCCAACATAGACAACCTTTTGAAAAATCATCACCAAAAAAAGACTCTCATCCATCTCCTCTACAAAACCCACAAAGAAGATCACAATTTGAACTACCTTTTCCGGCGACCTCCGCGCCGGAAATTGCAACCACCGCGGTTGGTGTCTTCATTAAGGTCAAGTTCTTTACATCTTATCTTTCTCTTCTTTATGCACTCGTTTTTTTTGCTTGCTTGCTGTGATCTGGAATCTTCCTGCCAATCAAAGGATAAACATTATATCAACCAGACAAAGAAGTCACAATTGAGACATTTTCTTATGAAGATATTTTGTATATTTATTTTTTGTTGTTGATATAATTGTAAAATTGTGTTAGGACCGTGTTTGGATATGTACTTTTTTGTTGATATAATTGTAAAACTGTGTTTGGACTCGTTTTCTACATTTTCTTATTTTGCCTCGTATGTGATGTTGATGAATTTGAACATAAAAGTATAGTTTGTTAAATATGTCTCATGAAGCTCAACAAAAAAATGAAGACAAAACAATAAAGAAATAATGAGTTTAATTACATTTTCATAGCTTTGTGAAGATGAAAAGAAATTCTTTTACCTGCCCGTGTTCTTCATTTTAAAAAGAACTATTTTCCTGCAATGAGAGAAAATAAAATGAAGTTAAAAAAATGAGAAGAAAAAATGTACATGATAGTAAGTCAGAAAGAAGAGGACAAGGAAAATGAGTGAAAGATGAGAGAATAAGAGAGTATTGAATGATAAATATAAAGTGTATTTGAAATTTGAAATTTGAAATTGAGAATTTGGCTCCAATGATATGTATGAGTAGTAATATTGAAAATAGTGAAACATTTGATTTATTGGGTTTTGTGTCAACAAAAATCTGTCATATAGTTGGCATATAATGGAAATGACTTTTTAAAGAGCAAATAAACTAAACTATAAGCTTTTTGTAGTTACATGACATCATTATAGTTAGTTGTGGTCATTTAGTTGAATAAAAGAATTTTTAGACAACTTTTACCCCTAATTGTGTGATTTGGCAAGCAACCAGCATGGGGTATTAAAAGGTTTTCCACAACATTCAGTTTTCTTATATTAAGAAGGATAAGACAGGTTGGTTGTTGTTGGAGATTGGGGATCTTGGCAATTCATTTTGTTAGCTTACCTTTAACACGCACACAATTTTGTTCTTGACAGTCGATACAATTAATTTAGATAGGATGCCGGTGGAACAGAAAGTTTGAACCTTTACAAAGCATGCTGCCTAGATTAACTCACTTGTGAAAATTAACTATACATATATTTTTACATAGTACATGAGTAAACTTCTATGATGGGTTACCTGATTCTGAATTGAATATTGTAGTCCAAGGGACTGCATATTTTTGTGGTTCCATTCAACAGGTTTAAGGTTATAGTCTGAAATGTCATCAGTGTCTACTCAACCACAGTTTCGTTACACGCAGCCACCATCAAAGGTGCTTCATTTGAGAAACTTGCCATGGGAGTGTATAGAAGAGGAGCTGATTGAACTTGGAAAGCCATTTGGTAAAGTTGTGAACACAAAGTGCAATGTTGGAGCCAATCGAAATCAAGCTTTTATTGAATTTGTAAGTAGAATATGTTGTTTTTCTTCCTCTATTGTGTTTTTCCTTTCGAATGGAGCTACTGATTTTAGTTAATAAATCATATATCGTTACCTGCAGGCAGATATAAATCAAGCCATTGCAATGATATCATATTATGCCTCATCATCAGAGCCTGCTCAAGTGCGGGGGAAAACTGTGTATCTGCAGTATTCCAATAGACAAGAAATAGTGAATAATAAAACTGCTGCAGATGTTGCTGGAAATGTACTGTTGGTAACAATAGAGGGTGATGATGCACGCCTTGTGAGCATAGATGTTTTGCACTTGGTAAGCAGTTGTGTATGTCTATGCTATATATGCTAAAAATGTCATCATGTGGATGCTGTTCTTTTAATTTTGTGATTAGGTTTTTGCTTTGTCAGGCTATGGAAATTTTTGACATGTATGTAAATAATCGGCAGGCCCATATCAAGGCAATATCTTCGATGGCAGCTTAGTGCTTTTGGAGAAAGAGCTTGTGTGTGTTTGTTTCCTTTCTCCTTTCCTTAGAACTGCCTCTCTCTTCCCTACTCTCTCCCTCAGCTCCTACATTATTGTAGTTTAGGTTTTTCCATTATTTTTTTCATCTATGCAACTGCAAAGTGAATTAGTAAGCAGTTTTCCTCAGAGCATTTTTTTGTATATAAGTGACAAAATGAATAACACCACTCACTACCTTTGAAATCTTTAATATTATAATTATTTTAGTTTTATGTTTGAAGTTGTTATTCTTTTAAGAAAACCATTTTCAAAATAGAATCATCCATATGATCCCGCCCCCAATTTTCTGCAGTAAATGCTAGCAGTGTTGAACAATTGTTTGATGTGCTTACAATAGTCTAATTCATCACTCAGCTAAATAGTATCCTATTAGCATTTCAAGAGATATATTGATTTGCTCAAACATGGATTCCCCAAACAGCAAAACAGTAATACTAATAACAGTGATTATAAACATATACTATAGGATGATAACAGAAAAGTGCAACTTTATTGAGTTAAACCAGAGCCTATGGCTCCTCAGAGAATTTTCTCAGTCCAAAACTACATAACAAACTCCAGTGCTTTCTTTCTCTGCATCCCCTCCTTTTTACTTTCATTCCCTCTGACCAACTTACTCCAAGCTCATGCTTCAATTACTCATTACCCTATTGTCCATTTTCTTTTTCCAAGAGCAGGGTCTTCCATGATCTATGTCATAGAGATTCGACAAAGTTTTACGTTGGCTGTCGAGGCCTAACACAACCCTCTCGTTTTACCCGGGCTTGGGACCGGCCTTGGGTGGTTGAAATGGCCAACCAATATCAATTTCCAGCAATTTCTCTATATGTGCATAAATAACTAGAATGGCCTCTAGAAGGAGAAGAATAATACTCCAACAATATAAATGGACATACAAAAGTGGTTGGTATGACCAAACGATTCTTCTAATGCAACAAGACACCGTGCGATAGTTAACTCTTGATCTTAAAGATGAATTTTGCTGCAAATCATTATAATGATGTGCTGAGAATGATTTGTATCAATTGCTTGATTTTGCAATAACTTGCAAGCAATTTGATCTCCTTCCAAGTTCCAACCAAATCGGGTATGAAAGACCAGTATGTACTTCGTCAACTTCATGCAAACAAGGGCATCTGCTGCCTTATGTTAACCTAGTGCTGCCAACAACCCGCCATACGGGCCGACATGTGGCGCCACCATCCTTCACAAAATTGGCCATGTCGGAAAGCCAAAACCCCACCATCGATATCCGCCATAGCTGATGTTTGACAACACTGTTAACCAAGGGCATCTCTTGTAATGAAACTATAAACACTGAAAGAGATATCTTTCCATGACTATTTTTTCTCAATGTAACTTGTTCCATCTTTACTGAAATGTCACTGTCATGTTCTTCCAATCCACTAAGACCTTCCCCAGTTTCCTAAACCAAGCCACCCATAAAATGACCCATTCCTCCCAATTCTATGACATAAGATTATATACTAACTAGAGTTTGTACTGTGTTAAATATGCTGAGTTGAAACTGTGGGTTGCCCCACTATGAGTAAGCACTACCACCTCCCACCATCATATACAATACTTCATCTATGCACATTGTTTTTATTTCCAATGTTGCGATTTTCCCATTAGAATTCATTGCTTCATTCTCGTTAATGCAAGCATGTGAAATTATTTCTCCAGGCATTGGTAAAGTGGATGAACCTTAGGTCCACAACAGTAACACAACTTCCATAGTTTTCCAATACGGCAGCTCTAGGTAGGAGATATGACACTCCACACACCTCTTCTGACAATTAGCAACATTATTGCTCATTATGACGAGAGACACTAGCGTTGGTTTCATGTTAGGGCTAAGCAGTGGCTGACCCATAAGTGTTAAATCTGAGTGGATTTGGTATGCCCCTTAGGCCCCAACCGAAACTTAGCAGTATTAACTGAAGCTGAGAGCTCAAGGTATAGTCCTCACTCGCCGGCTGATGGATTATTGTAAGCCACTTGTGAAGTCCCAATATACTGCA
The DNA here is from genome assembly GCA_018208015.1 of Medicago ruthenica. NCBI lineage: Eukaryota > Viridiplantae > Streptophyta > Magnoliopsida > Fabales > Fabaceae > Medicago > Medicago ruthenica. Next base: position 100,792,888 of record CM031371.1, read on the forward strand.
CTTTAGGTAACCCTAGAACTTGAGACAGAATCAGCTGAAGTTTTTCAGTGCAGTACTTGGTTGATTTGTCTAAGAGAACAAGCTCCTCAGATGAATTTTCAAACTTCTGACCACCTTACACTTTTACTTCCCCCATATCAAATGCCAAATGGTCCTCGGTCTCTTAGAGAAGATTAACAATGTGTTTGGCTTAAAATCTCCAAGGCACAAAATCCATTGGACCAAAGTTACGACAAGGAAGCTTAAAAAAGCAGTGCCTTGGGTCCTTCCATGCTATGCTTGGTTATTTTTAGCATCGCTTACTCAAAGGTGTTATGTAGTTAAAAAAATAAACTTCAGTAATGATAATCGATCTGTCTGGGTCCATACCATCAAACTTGGGTAGGTCCACTTTCCTTGCTTACATTAGATACTCCTCTCTGCATCCCTCTCTTTTTTATTGTTTCATCCCCTCAGACTATTTTACTGTCAGCTCGCCCTTCACTTACTCATTACCTTACTACCCATTTTCTTCTCCCTAGAGTTGACTCATCATGGCCTCTAGCAGATGCATAGTGATAGTTTTTTTTCCAAGCGTGGCTGCTCATTAGTTCTTTCTTCTAGTTCTATGAACAATGATGTTTGTTAATTTATGTAAACGGGGAGCTGCTTTACTTATTTTGAACTTCTAGATTTGTTAACGATGTTATCTTACACAGGTTTTTGTTAATATTAGGTCATTAGATTTGTTAATTCTAGAGTTAATTCTTGATTATATATTTGTTAATTTTGAGATCCTGAGTTTATTGCTCTATGCAGGTTTTTTCAGCCTTTGGATTTGTGCATAAGATTACTACTTTTGAGAAGACAGCTGGATTCCAGGTTTCATGATTAGTCACCCTTCATATATTTTGGTTTATTTTCAGTTCTTTGGGCACAAACTTATTATAAACACAACTGTTTAGGCACTGGTGCAATTCTCAGATCAAGAAACTGCCACTTCTGCAAAAGATGCTTTGGATGGAAGAAGCATACCTAGGTGACAGTTGTATTAGTTTTTTTGGCATGGTATTTAGTTCAACTGTGTTGAATGTATGGTTGTTAATGTGGTGCATTTCTTGGTTAACTGTTAGACTGTTTTAAATAGTAATGTTTATTGACTTCTGGAATTTATACACAATATTTGCGTTTGTTATAATTGTTTGAATCATTGAATGTGTGAAATATGGTTAGCTACATCATTCCAACTGAACCAATCATGAGTTGAAAATTTGTGTAGTTTGACTACAATTTAGTAGTTACTTGCATCTTCATTGGCATGATAGCCTTTATACATTAAGCATTATTGTTGCTCAATTGTTGTTTGTTTATGATGATTGATCTTTACTTTTTTTTTTCTCCCTCTATCAGCTACCTGCTCGCTGGGCATGTGGGACCATGTACCCTTAAGATCACATATTCTGGACACTCAGACTTAAGTGTTAAGTTTCAAAGTCACAGAAGCAGGTATTACATATTTCATTGGCATCTAAGGCATACATGAATGAAACCTATGTTCTACAATTTATCTTTCCCCTGGTGATTTGTAGTTGCTTCATTGTCATGGGCATTGGCTCTACGTCGCACCCTTCATACAATGTTTCAGCCCTTTTATTTTCACGGCTGAGTAACCATATCTTTTTCAAGTTTAGTTATGTATCCCTTTTTTTTGTTTGTTTCAGAGACTACACTAATCCATACCTTCCTGTTGCTCAATCAGCTATGGAGGGAAGCGGACAGGTAACCTTCTTGAATGTGCAAAATGAAGCCTTCTCAATTGCTTATTTTAACTTGATATGCATTTGATTCACATTGGTGATGGGTACCTACTCATACATTTTTGGGCTGCCATGTACATTTACTTCCTTACCAACTAGCATGGTTTTATAATAATTTTTGCAGTCCGTGATGGGTTTGGATGGGAAGAGACTGGAGGCCGAGAGTAATGTTCTTCTTGCATCGATTGAGAACATGCAATATGCCGTAACCTTGGATGTCTTGCATATGGTACTTTGAGCTGTAGTTAGCAGTTGTCTATTTTTGAAATGATTGACTGACATCACAGTTTAGCTGATACTGTACTGCTTTTTCTCCGCTATTTGTGTCAGGTTTTCTCTTCTTTTGGACCCATCCAAAAGATTGCAATGTTTGATAAGAATGGTGGTTTACAGGCTCTGGTTCAATATCCAGGTTAGATTCTTTCAATACCTTCATTCATCTTTGTTCCGATATATTGTGTTTCTATTGTTGATTAGTTTTTCCATACTAGTGTGCTTGTCACTGTCAATATCCTCCATGTTGCTTAGGGTTTAAATTGTTAATTTGGTAATAGTATTCAAATGTGCCTATGTTTCTTGGTTTTGTGAAAATCGGGCACTTATGATGTGTGTGTGTCTTGTAGTTTCTATCCATTTGACCTTAAAACTAAGGCTCTGTTTGTGAGTTTGGAGGGGAAGGGAGGGGAGGATTTTGGAGAGAATGATAAATTAATACTTATGATTAATGTGTTTTTAACTTTGAAAGTATTATAACAACATAGATTGGATCTGAAAAACTTACCCAAACCCCCCAAAACCCTCCAAACTACTACTCCACTACAATTTTTTAGTTCCCCCAAATTAGGGGGATTTTGTATTATGAAGAAAACTAAACCCCCCAAAGCCCTCCACTCTAATAGCACTCCATTTTTTCCACTTCTTCCTTCTTTTTTTACAAACCCTCCCCTCCCTTCCCCTCAAAACCCCCAAACAGAGCCTAATTTGGCTGGAAAAAAAGTGGAACTTCACGAAGATGATTTTTTTTTTTAGATTGAAATCTCTAAAGAGAGATGCCTTTAGGTAAATTTTCTTCTTCTAAAAAATTTCTTCAGAAGTGTATGCTTGTTTTGGTATGTTTTAATATGAAAACTGTGGGTCTATAAATTTCATGGTTTGGGACTAGCAAAAATTAATAATTTGTTAAAAAGAAAATCTGAAGTCATTTATTCAACCTTTTCTGGGTTGGGGCTGTGGTTGCCGCATGCTTCTCATTGGCTGTCTTTGAAACAGTATATGTGAGTCTGAACAATGATGATTTTGGATTGGTTGGTACTTAGAAACATTTTACTTGTTTTATTATTTTATAATTACAGTTAATGATATTGTTGAGATCTTAAATTCTATGGACCACAGATGTTCAAACAGCCATTGTGGCGAAGGAAGCCTTGGAAGGACACTGCATTTATGATGGGGGATTTTGCAAGCTTCACCTCTCCTATTCACGTCATACTGATCTGAGTATAAAGGTAACCAGACTACACTGTCCATAGAATAGGTATTTATGTCTTTTTAGCACGAGACTATTGTAATGGCTAAAAGAAAGAGTATACTGTAGTGCAATAGAAAATACAGTCTTGTGCCCCGTCAATTTACTTTGATATTGTGATATCACTTTCAAAGAATATGATCCATTAGTAGTCGTTAATCACATGAAAAAATATATACTCCTGTTATGTGTAGTATGGAGTTTCAGTTGTCTCAGACTCCGATTTTGTGTTATTACAGGTCAATAATGACAGAAGCAGAGACTATACCATGCCTACTGCACCACCACCAGTTATGAACGTTCAGCCCTTAGTTTCGGGGCAACAACAAGCTCCTATGACTGGTCCTCCTGCTCAACAGTACAATACTGCTCAGTACGCTCCAAATAACAACCAGAATTTTATACCTCAAAATCAGCCTGGATGGGGAACAGCTCCACCGCCCACAATGCAACAACGGATGCATAATAATCCTTACATGCCACCTGGTACAATGCCACCACAAAATGGACCTGGAATGATGCAGTATCCCGGTCACATTCAATAGCCTTGCTCATTCATTTCAACGAAGTCAAAATTGGCCAACAAATCACTCGGCAGAAATGAGGACTATCATAAAAATTATGATCTGTGATTCTGAATGTTTGTTTCCACTTTCCACCATATTAAAATTTGAATTTTTGGATGTAATCAATTTTTTTTAAGAGCTTTTAGTTGGATGGTAGCATTTGAAAACACTACTCAAGTTTCTTTTATTTATTTATTTATGTCTTCATGATTTCTATTGGCTTCTTGTCAAAAAAGCTGTGTGTTTCTAACTTTCTTTAGAAGTTTCCTATAGCTGTTAATCCCAGAAGAAACAACGCAACTGTATGCCCGCAACATGATATAATTGTTAATCCCAATTAAAATAAATTCAGCTTTTATTCATCAAGTGTTATCATATGAAAGCATGTTATAAGTGCTGAGTTTTGCATAAAACTGTTTTCATAAACTATTACGGGGATAATTATTTGATGAAGCAGCAAATCATTTTTAAGTTTTGTCTTACCACCTTTATTTCATCGGATACTTTATGCAAACAACATAGTTTAAGACAATTTTTGTTAGTATGTACTAATGAATTAACATAATAGCTATTTATTTGCATAAGCTATTTGTTTAAGCTCAAAATTAAAGGCCCGTTTGGATTAGCTTATTTTAGAGCTTATATAAAACAGCTTATGCAAATAAATAAGTTTTCATGTATTATTTATATGTTTTAAGGTAGTTTATGAAAAAACAGATTATGAATATACAATTTTCGTTAGTGAGAGCTTATAAATTAAAATAAAAGGTAATTTATTTACATAAGTTATTTTTCATAAGCTCAAAATAAGCTCAAATCAAACAGGACCTAAATCCAAACGCAACCTGAATATTGTCCTTATACTCTTTCGGTTCATCTTCTATTATTATGGTGTTTTTTCTCAAGCACCATGCAGATATCCTTTGCTCTCTCCGTATCTTTTCAATCTGACTTCTTCCTTATCCCTTCTTGCTATCTTTTCATTGTTCTTTCACACATAACCGACATGCAAATATAAGGAATATATATATATATATATATATATATATATATATATATATATATATAAAATTATTTTTGTGACAATTGTTCTATTTAAAAAGATGCTACCCATATAAAAAATATATGAAACCCACAGTCTCTAATATAACCTTTTCAAATAACTCAATTTACGAGATAAACAGTTAAATACAACAGAATCGTTTTTTTGTCAAATAGTCTATTAGATGTAAATTCATTTTTTAAGATAAATAAGTGAGAAATCAAGATTCAAACCCTTATTTTTACATGTTGTAACGTTCATGTCAAATAAATTATGTTCACATTGATATTTTATTCTCATTCTAATCTCATCTAAAGAGAAAAGCAAATATTGTATTGAAAAAGAAAAAAAAATCACACATTCCATCCAAACATGTCTTCTATATAATCCAATCTCTGAAATCACCTACAAATATTGATATTTATTAATCTTTAACATACACTGTCAAAGTCTAAACAATGAGTGGTGTTCCGACATTGAGGTAAAGGAGTCCCAGGGTTTGGGGGTAGATATTGGATTCTTATCCTAGAAACTTGGTATCCTTTTTTATAGTGCTTCAAGATAAGGTTTTTTTGTGGCTTTTTGGTAGACCCAAATCCAAGTGGGGTGTGGATCGATGTCCCTCCTTGTTGAAGGAGTCCTAGGGCTTGGGGGTAGGAGTCTAATGGAAAGTTTCTAATAGATTTGATTCTATGGAGAAAAAAAAAATGGAGTTTTATAGATTAAAAAAAAAAAACTATTGATTACTGAAAAAGGAAATGCCTCCACTGATTATGAGTCGGGAGATTATAGCGATGGAATTAGTTTTCCTTATGAGCAAGTGATGACATTAGTTCAATCAACACTGAAAAGATGTGATACTATGAACCATTAGTTTTTATTAAATTTTACAATTGCGATTGAATTACATCTTGTATCAACAAACATACATTATCTCTCACACACACATATATACTCCCTCCCTCCCTCCCTTTTTATTGAATAACTTACAAAAATCGCGGGTATTAAGAAAATGTTTGAAGTAATAAATTTGTCATAAATGTATGTTATTATTACCAAATTACCCTTTGTTTATAGAGATATTTAATGTTCACTTTTCATATTTCAAGACATATTGATAATATTAAGTAATAAATGCATGTAGAAATTTGTAGATAATCTTATATTTAAAGACAAATTTTTTTTTTTGTAAAGTAGTCTTATAAAAAGGGACAGAGGGAGTGTGTGTGTGTGTGTGTATATATATATATATATATATATATATATGAGAATTTTTATTAGTAAGATTTAAGATTGAAAATACATTGGATTCTTAATACCCCAAGTACATCATTTATTTAGATAAATTTTTGTTAAGTAATAGTACATCAATTTTTCCATGGGAAACAAAGAGTAGGAGAATCACCCGGTTTAACAAGACATGGTCCTGATTGCCGTATATACCAACTGCAGAGAAAACATCCATCTCTACCTGATTCGACTATATTAAACCAATGTAACTCATTATTCCATTGAAAGGAACAATAAAATAGTGTTTGTTTAAAAAAGCCATATCCAAAACTCCAACTAAATTGACCTCCATGATGAAGAATATGAGATCCAAGATCATCATCTTTAGATTTACAACGAAGGGTTAAGTCTGAATTTCCTAGCAAATCATTATGAACATACACATGCACTTTATCTTGTCCAAAAATTGTCGAATGCACTACAAGAACATTGTGCGATGATAGCAATAACAACACACACATCAAGAGAATTTTTTGGATAAATAGAGGCATTGCACCTTCTATTAATCTTTTCTTTGGAAGTGAGTAATTTTTGTTATATTAAGGTCGAGATAATTGTGAGAAGAGAAGCATATATTTATAGGAAAGAACACAAATATAAAAAACATGTAAGTTTTTTAATATATTCTCTTCATCTCACAATAAATAATTCATTTGTAAAAAAAAAAATTGTCTCAAAATGAGTGACCATTTTGATTTTTTTTGGGGTACATTGACCATTTTGATTTGAAGATATTATTAATTACTACTTGTTTTCTAATTCTACCATCTAATTAAAACTAATTTCACTGCTTCAAAACTAGATGGTAGTATTTGACTTTGAAATGCACGGTAGTTTAATTACTTGTTTTCTTGACCCTTTTGGAATCAATGACTTTGGAATAATTTCCGAATCGGAATATATCACATTCAAAGCTCGTCAAATACAAAATAAAAAGTTGCATGATTGAATTTAAAAACTTATTATTATCATTTACTCCCTCCATAACTTTTTATAAGCAAATTTGACCAATTCACATTTTTTAAGTTAAATAACTTATTTTGCCCTCATTAATTATGGTGTACAGTAGTATATTTTCAATGTGTTGTTGTTAAACGTGTGTGCATTTAAAAAATTAAAGTAAGGGTATTTCAGGTATATCATTATTAAATATGACAAAAAAAGTCAATTTTGCTTATAATTAGTTACAACTGAAATGGTTGAATTTTGTTTATATTTTGTTATGGAGGGAGTATGTCCATTACTATACAGATATTTTTTTTTCGTCAAACATTACTATCCAGATATAGTACCAACAAAAACCATTCAATCTCATTGCCAAAATGTGCCCCTTTTCAAATCGACATTTGATTTTTTTAAGCGAAATCCACGTCTCTTTACATTTGAGAATCAATAACACAAAAAGTAAACGTGATATTTCATAAGAAATTACATGAGTAATATTACATGTGTGACACAAAAACAATGAAAAAAAATAATTCTAATTTCATTATTTAAGCATGTAATTATTACAACAAATTAGTGAGCATTAATTGTATATGACAAGTTTATATTTGATTTACCCCATTTATATGGCAGTAAATGAGTAGTTAGTCATTATATGGTTAAGAAAAACAAAAGTCAAATCATTAATTAATGCCATAATCAAAATCGTAATACTACACTAACAATTAAATAGTTTTTCCCCTAAAAAAATAGTTTTTAATTACAACTTTATAAAATGAATATTTTTTTTTGGGTTACCATGTTATTGGTATAAAATTTTTATCGTCGAACTCTTTTAAAGGGTTCAAGCTCCTTACCACATGAACCAATTCACTGTTGGTTATAAAATGGATCTAACGTCGAACCAGTTTAAAGGGTTTAAGTTCCTTATCACTTGAACCAATTCCTTGTTGGTTATAAAATGAAATTGCCATTAGTTTTCAATATGTACCTATTTTTATTTGCAATTTTTCATTGATATTCATCAATATTAGTATGTGTCTGGTAAGTTTTTTTTCCCGAGGGAAAGACGACTCAATTCAATTCATCCAAGACAATAGAGAAAATACAATTCGGAGGATAAGAAAAGTTATCGAGGCTAACTAGCATGTAATAGATACACCCTCCGTCCCAAAATATAAGCAAAAATTGGTCAACAAAAGTTAATGTATTTGGTTCAAAATTTGTACCAAATACATCAACTTATGTTGACTCATTTTTGCTTATATTTTGGGACGGAGGGAGTACACCCTAACAAGATTATAAGCAACTATATTAGCTTTTATTTGAATAAAAACTAGATTGTAACTAGCTTTAAAAGAAAGTAAGGCCCTGCAGATAGAAAGTATAGTGCCTAGCTCATTCTCATACGAACAAGTATTATTCATTGCATTTACAACTGACTGGCAATCAATATCAAAAGCAATTCGGTCAAAGTTGCAATTCAGGGAATGCCTTATAAGTTAATAAGTAAAAAGTTGGCCAAATATCATTTGCGGTCCTTTAAGATACATGATTATAATAAGTTAGTCCTTTAAGTTTTTTTTTTTTGTTATAAATTGGTCTTTTGAATCATAAAATATTGTACTATTATCCTAATTTCATCAAACTCGATCAAAAAGTGGATGTTTAATGTTAAGTTGGTTTGTCCAAATTTATTGCTCTCAAAACTAGAGCTCATAGGTGTGTTATTCGGTCTTGATTCAAAACAAAATTGACCGATTACTTGTATGTTGGCTTCATTTTTGCTAAATCAAATATACAAGCAAGATAGATGTTGGACCCAATGTTCCAACATGTGAGTACGACTTCAGTGTGCCCTGATTTCGCGTCTTGGAGCTGTTTATTATCACACCTGATCTTTTGAAGATTTGATTGAAGAAATCATTCATGTTACTTGTTCTCCAAGTTGCGTGTGTTTCCAGAAGGAAGATATTTTCGAGAGTTATATTTTTCAGATTGGAGATTTTTATTTGTGTAAATATATTTTCAAAAGAGATCTATGGAAAATATATTTCTGAAAAATATTTGTTTCAATATATTTTTGAAAAGAATATTTGATACAAATATATGTTTAGCCTGAAGGAAGATTTAATTGTGCAAATATATTTCTAGAAGGAATCTTGGAAATATATTTCTGAAGAATTATTTGTTTCAACATATTTCTGAGAAGAATATTTGATTCAAATATATGTTGCTGCTGAAGGCTATAAAAATAAGACACCACTCTTGAAGAAATAATCAAAGCCATCATTGAAAGAATATTTTAGGGTTTCGACTTTAGGTTGTCTTTGTTGAGCCGTGTGCTCTATTCTGTATACCACTCTATTGCTGCTACTGAATATCAAAAGCTTAGAGTTGGTTTGTTTTAGTTGAGTTGTAATATTGTATACTACACCTAAGTTTTGAAGTACGGTGTTAGTTTGTGTCTGAAGGTGTCTTCATCATACTGTTTATTGGAGTGTGTCTCATCTTTGTTATTTGAGTCTAAGATCACTGAGGCAGTGATTGATTGAGTGGATGTGAGATGGGATCTCAGGTCTAGGAATTCCTAGGCTGAAGTCAGTACGGCTAGTAGCTAGGTGATAAGTTGTAAACTTGGAGTTTGCTGAGAACTTAGAACTAGGACTACACTAGTGGACTTCCTCCTGGCTTGGTAGCCCCCAGAGTAGGTGTGTTTGTCACCGAACTGGGTTAACAAATAATCTGTGCCATTTATGTTTCTGTCTTTTATATTTTCCTTGTTCTGTTTGTTTATCGCTAGCCTGATGTTGAAACATTAAACTCAACATTCCACATGTCCCAGTGTTGGAACATTACATACAACATCAGGAAACTACCGTGCCAGAATTTCAAAATTTAAAAACAAAAAGAAGAAAATGTGTATAAGTAATCATGTTTGATGTCGTAAACACTTTTGGACCTGCCATCTTAATGTTAAATGGTCTATAAGCACTTTTTAACGAAGTTGGCTAAAAAGATGGATGATAGTGTAAATATTATATGACTTAAAGGACCAATTTGTAACAAAGAATAACTTAAAGAACCAATTGGTAACAAAAAAAACTTAAAGGACTAATTTGTTATAAACATATAACTTAAAGAACCGCGGGAGGTATTTGGCCTAAAAAGTTTTATGAAATTCCTGGCAGGAAACTGGTTCTGAACTAAAAACAGAGTATGAAAAATAAAGTGCAGAAATTAAAGAAACACAAGGAATTTGTTAACTCAGTTCGGTGCAAACTTCACCTACTCTGAGGGATACCAATCCAGGAAGGAAATCTACTAAGTAGAATTAATTCTAAGATTCAACAACCCCTGTTCTTCGTCTTATCACTTAATCTCTACCCTTCTAGACTTCTACCCAGGAAACCACCTAGGTATAAGAACCCACTTACTTCCTAACCAAGCAATCACAGTCCAGTGATTGTAAACTTAACAAAAACAAACAGATTGAAGTCACACTTCAAGACAACAAAGACATCATTCGTACTTAAAAGCTTTGAATGAATTACAACTCAAAACAATCTAAACTAACTCAAACAGATGAGTGGTGTACAAAACAAAGCCTAAAGCTTACACAAACTCTTATAATAAAACTGTATTGACTCAATTCCTCATTCTTCAATGCAGCACATCCTCTCCTTATATAGGCTTCAGCAGCTCTCATAATTCTGAACACAATCTTCAATTGATATAGTTCTGAAATACTTTGAAGCTCAAAAAGGAAACATATAATTCTGAATCAAATCAAGCAAAGATCCGTTTGAAATATATTCATTCATAAAACACGAAGCCAATCTTCAAAAGATCTTCACCAAAAATATCAGCCTTCTGGAAACTTCAGCATGAATAAATCTCCAATAAATCTACCAAAGATACGCACAGAAATAATCAGAAAGAATGCAGAAATCCAGCTTCTGAAGTTCAGCTTCTGAAGGTCAACGCTGGTCAACGTCTGAACAGTGCGTCTGAAGACCCTTCCTGCGTCTGAAGGTCATTTCTGCGTCTGAAGGTCCATTCTGCGTCTGAAGGTCCATTCTGCGTCTGAAGGCCATTTCAGCTTCTGAAACTCTTCAAATGCAATTTTCAGCTACTGAACCTCCTTAAAACCAATTCCTTGCTTCTAAAGACTTCTTTAACAACTGGAGACGCATTGCTTGAGCACTTTGATTTTACCAAACAATGTAGCCAACACTGAAATAACCAACAATCTCCCCCCTTGTACCGTTTGACCCGACTTTTTTTCTACTTCTCTACGATTTTAAGGAGAAGGTAGGCCAAACACAATATCTATTAAGTACTTACTAAAAAAATATTTTAAACATTGTCAAAGTGAATGAGGCATGGAGAGAATAATTTATTAGAAGGTAGAGAGTTACCATGAAGTTGTTCTAAAAGAGCAGATCAAAAAGACAAACTCTATTTAGTAAAAGTAAAAGAGCGATAATCACCGCCCATTATGAGATATGGTTTATGAGATAGTTCTTTTAGCATTATTCTAATGGACATAAGATTTACTCACTTGCTGCAAATGATTTGTTAAGAGATAATTAAAAACAAAAAAGAAAGCAAATGGAACCATTAGTTCAAACATCTGGAATGGATTACCAAGTGAAAATCTAGAACCACATTAGAGATGGAATAAAAACCATTAGCGACAATAAAATAAGAAATCAAAAACTCTAAAATAACAAAGGCACAAAAAGAAGTGCAAATGTTGTAGAGAATGGTTTTTGGTTAGCCTTTATATTAGTCTTCATGTTACTTCCTCGAGGTTAGCCATCAATCATCTTAAAATGTATCTAACAAACCATTATGGACTGATCTTGACAATGCAAATTGGAAAATTATCTAATACACATGTTCATGGTTTTTCTTTTTATTGTATGAGTGAGAGAGACAAAAAGAGAAGAGCTTTACCTCTAATTTTGCATTTCTACTACCAAATGAAGTCGTGACATATTGTTAAAGCTTAGTTTGGCTTAACCCTACCTGCAAGAAGAAAAATAAAAGAAAATTAAAAAGCTAAAACAGCCCAATTCCCTTAAAAACCTACAGCAATTTATCTATGATCTTTGATGAAAAAACAAAATGAAAAAAAAACAACAGTTCTCGAAGTGGTTTATGGTTAGGTGGCTGGAAGTGGAGATGATGAAGGTGAGGTGAGGAGAGCATCGATTAAGAGAGAGAAGGCCAAATAAGATAGATGAAGAACATAACAAAATAAATGAGCGGTGGGCATGGTTATTGAGCAGTGAAATATGAAAGTAAAAAAAATAAAGAGATGTTGAGCATTGTGCAGTTTAAATGCATCGGAAAAAAGCAGTCTGGTTTGCATGGGGTATGCCAAGGGACGTTCTTAAAAAGAGCAAGGAAAATATCATGGAAAGCTAACCAATCTCTTAATAAATGCAGTGGTCGTTACTCTGTTAATAACAAACTCCAAAGAAAATTTGAAATTTAAATTGGACATACATTAGGAGGTAAATATTTTAGGGTTTTATGGATTAGAATTAAATGACATAGAATTAGAGGAAAAATATTATGTTTAGATGTAGCAAGACCTAATAAGCTTTAAGAATAAGTGATTTATTTTTCCAATTAAAATATGAAGGTAAATACAAAAGGAAAATGATATGTTACAAGTTAGGAGTCATGATCCTTACCAGGGGCGGATCTACCCTTTCACCAGGGTGTGCACTGTGCAGCTGCACAGCCTCAACTTTTTATATTTACACCAATAATCTTGGTTTTACTCATGTTGCACACCCTCGACTTTTTAGCTTGCACCAATTGTACTTTTCACTCAGCAGCTCTCAAGCTGATAGCACACTATATCAATATGTCGGTGCACAAGGGTCTAGCCAAAGTACACACACCGTAAGTATTTTGAATTGTTAATTTATACAAATGAGATTAAAAGCAAAACATTCTCCAAAAAGGACCGTGAGGTTCGTATAATTTATACAAGCTCTAACATTGATCCTTTAACACTAAGCTAGAGAGGCAGACGTGATAATAAACTATGGGTGTTCGTGGTGCGGTTTGGTTCGGTTTTGAGGCTAAAAGTCATCCGAACCGCAAGATAAAAAAACATGTGGTTTGGTTCGGTTCAGTTGACTTTTAAATTAAAATCCGAACCAAACCAAACCAAACCAAACTAATGCGGTTTGGTTTGGATCGGTTGATGCGGTTTTTTCGAGACAATACAATTTTTTTCCAACATTAAAAATCAAGTAAAAAATATATTTTCAACAATGTTTTAAATTTCATCCAACATTACAATTTCATTTTCAATTAAAAAAATTTCTCAACTACATAGACCAAATTTAAAACGTGAACAAAAAATAATCATATTTTGTAAGAAATACAAAAGACTAAGATTTTAACATTCACTAAAAGTTCAAGTAGCATATGAATACACTTTTGAAATAAAATGCAAAGAAGAAACTTATCAAGAGAAAAAATATGTCATTTTTTAAAAGTTTCCATTGAGTTTCTATAAGTATTGATTTAGGTGGCATATGTTTAATTAGTGTTTTTCTTACGTTGCGGTTTGGTTCGGTTGGTAAAATAAAATCCGCAAACCAAACCAAACCAAACCATGCGGTTGGGTAGAAAAATGATCCGAATACATCCGAACAAAATGCGGTTTTTTGCGGTTTCGGTTTGGGTTGGTTCGGTTTGCGGTTTTTCTATTGAATTGGTTCGGTTTTGAACATCCCTATAATAAACCGTACCAAGTAAAATATTTTCCCAGCAAGTGAAATATACAAGATATTCAATATAAATTGTGTACATTACTATTAGTATATATTAGCATAATATACTAATAACATTGTCCAGCGATATAAGACCTTTTTATGTTTTCTATTTGTTTCTTTTTATAAGACATATTTCAAATTTTAAAGTGTATTAATTATTTCTCTATCAATATACCTCTATTTATGTTATATAATTTTCGACAATATATAATAAATACTTTATGAAAATATTAACTAGTTCTATCTAAATGGTAAACATGTACAAGAATATAAATTATCAACAAAATTAATAAAACAACTAACTTTCTTAATTCCTATGTTTTTTTTTCTCAAAAGAGTTCTATATTTAAGGAGGAAATGAGTATAACAAAGCTCCCTATTTCGAAGCTTAAAAGAATCTTACACATGCATATTTTATAATTTATTTTACTATTTAATAAGCATTCTACCTTTCTACAAAAAAAAATGTAAAATAATTAACGCAATTAATTTTATATCATTTCATTTTATTTAAAATAATTTATTTTCATATGATTTATTAAGTGGTGTCGAGAAATGTAAAGAGAGATGGTGTTTTCATTACTACTCTTCTCTATAGGCATTCAAGTTTTTTTTTTTTTTACCACAATGAGGGTGTGTGTTTAACTTGGGGCTAAATATGCACTTCGTCTATCATTTTGGATGCTCCAACTTTACATTAGATTAAATGTTATTATTCTAATATATTATATATAATATTAATAATAATTTTTTCCTTAAAAAATTTATTAATAAATCCTTTATATCTAATCCTAAACTACAATGCTAACCTAATTGGAAAAACCCTAAACATATTCCTTTTGGCAGCAACTTTACAATAAAATGGTAAAAGGTAAACACGCATGACTATGCTGATTTACCACTTGCTTTCAAAACACGTTACTTTAAATGCCTTGCTTTGAAACTTACTGTAACACCCATATAGAGATTGCCTAGGATCTCTTACGAGTATTAAAATTTCGTACTGGATACATTAAATACAATACAGAAAAGTTGTTTATTAGATACACAAGTTTATATTACATCTCACTATCCGATACAAACATCCTTCTTAATACATAAATACATCATGATACAATATCCACATGATAAAACATAACACGGCACGATCAATCCGTAGCCTTCTCTTTACCTTTGCGACGTGCCACCTGAGAAGAACCTGCACCAGAAGGAAAGGGATGAGACATAATGTCTCAGTGAGCTCCTACCCTACCTACTGTTTGGCAACCTCAGGGAACCTAGGGTCGCCGTGCCTACCTCGGCGATCGTGGGGATACCTATGATCGCCAAGTCTTAACTTACCCATAGAGGGTCATCTGACTGATTCTGCTGAATTGGTGATCAAGGGGAAACCTAGGATCACCGTCTGATAACTGCTAACTGAAGTCTGATAATTGTCTGAGTAAATATTTCCTGACTGATAATATAATAAAATATTAACTGATACTTTAAGTTAGCTGTTAGCGTTGGACAAACATTATTATCTGAGTTCATTTTACGGAATGCCCCCGGGTGGAGTAACCCCGAAGTACATTCCCCTGATAACCGGTGAAAATCCTATCATATCAGGCTAACACCGGACTCCTCTTGCCTAAGTGTGTGGTTATCCTCGCGGAAGATTCCTGCCCGTTCCATCTGGAACCCCCCGTCCTCTCTAACTGGTCGAGAGCACAGGAGACACACTGTAACTCTGTGTGGTTATCCTCACGGAAAGTTCCTGCCCGTTTCAGCGATGCTGAAACCCCCTGTTCTCTCTAACTGGTCGAGAGAACAGAAGACACAAAGCTTATCCTGATTATTAATTATTATTCCTGGTATATGTTTATACATTTCCTGATAAAACTGATACGTGTTTTCCCCAATGTCACTCTGGCGTGAACACTGAGGCACGTCCTGATAACCTGTAACTATGCCTGAAACTAGGGAATTGAATCCCACTGTTTAAGGTATCCTGATAAACTACCCTTAACTTACCTGAATTAATCCTATTCCTGTTAACCTATGCAAGGTTATGGACATATCGTTCTCATATGTCACTCTTAGGCTTAGCCGACCATATATCCTTAACTCATATATCTTCCAAGCTTTGCCTAATCTTTGCTCAAGTAATTTCTTAACCTTTGGAAGCCTTTGGAATGAACATAAATGGTGGTTTAAGTTTCTAAATATGATATAGAAAATCAGTTGCCAAAAAGCCATGCTCACGCGAACCAGAACCCCCAGAACAGCTCAACTAAGTTGGGCTGTTTAAGGCTGGTCGCTACAGCGACCTCCTGGTCGCTACAAGCGACAATAGGCAGAACTTGGTCGCTACAGCGCCCAGTTCCTCGCTACAAGCGACAAACGTCGCTACAAGCGCCTATACGGTCGCTACAAGCGCGGCTAGGCAGGGAAAAACCCAGTCTGGTCGCTACAAGCGACGGTCCGTCGCTACAGCGACCGTATCAGTAAAAACCTGTGAAAATCTGATTTCTCACCATTTCTGTCCATTCAGTGGTACCCAGGCTTCCTTAACATGATAAAAAGAATTTCCTTTCATAAATAAACAATTATAAACACTCATGAGCAAGGATTGAACAAACTAGGAATTAGGGTAACTTTATCTTTTAATAACTTGTAGGAAAACTATCTAAAACTCTCTAGATGTGTTCTAGAATCTGAAATGAGCTCACCTAAGCCTTAATTGGTGCTGGTTCAACTTGTTTCTTGCAAACCCTAGCTGTTCCTTCCTTATTCTTTCCTCTACTTGTTCTATTTTCCTCAAGACTCACTTGCTAGCAACTCCACAAGGATTGGAATGAAGGCTTGAAGGATTTGGGTGAAGGGAAGTGGCGTGTGGATGAGAGAAAGGAGGGAGAGAAACTGATTTTTGAGAGAGAGTGGTAGAGGAGAAGAAACACAATGAAAATATCTCCCTTCCCATATTCTTATAATTCCTCTTGTTTGCAATAATTACGGTTTTGCCATCGCTTAAATTACTAAATTGCCTCGCTTATTAATTGCCTCTAATACTGTTAACTGATATTAACAAGCGGGATATTACAATCTACCCCCCTTAAAGAAATTTCGTCCTCGAAATTTAGAATTTACCTGAAAATAATTGGGGATAGTTCTCTTGCATTTCTGATTCCAGCTCCCACGTTGCTTCGCCATCGGGAGAACCCTTCCATATAACCTTAACAATAGGGATTTCCTTGTTTCGCAAGGTCTTAACATCACGATCAATTATCTGGTCTGGCTCGGGTTGAAAAGTCAAATCTGATCTCAAATCAATGCTGTCTAACTCCACTGGTTGAAAAGGATCAGGGATAAACTTCCTCAACTGGGAGACGTGGAACACATCATGCAATCCTGACATAGCTGGAGGCAACGCTAACTGATAAGCTGCCGGACCAACACGACGAAGTATCTGGAATGGTCCAACATATCTTGGACAAAGTTTCTTAGTTCGGAAAGCTCCTCTTAATCCCAACTTGGGTGTAACCTTAAGAAATACATGATCTCCTTCCTCAAACTCTAAAGGTCTTCGCCTCCTATCAGCATAACTCTTCTGACGACTTTGTGCTGTTCTCATTTTATCCTGAATGGATTTAATCTTTAGAGTCGTCTCCTGAATGATCTCGGGTCCCAAAATACTCTTATCTCCAACCTCAGCCCAACAAAGTGGGGTCCTACATTTCCTACCATACAGGGCTTCATAAGGTGCCATTCCAATACTAGAATGGTAACTATTATTGTAAGAGAATTCAATCAATGGTAGGTGGTCATTCCAACTTCCTCCATCTTCTAGGATGCATGCCCGTAACATGTCCTCTAACGTCTGGATAGTTCTTTCTGATTGCCCATCTGTTTGAGGATGATGGGACGTACTCATCTTTAACCTTGTCCCCAAAGCCTTCTGAAAAGCTTTCCAAAAGTGAGATGTGAAGATAGGATCTCTGTCAGATACTATACTAGCAGGTACACCATGGAGTTTCACAATCTCTGAAATAAACAACTCTGCATACTGTGAAGCTCGGTAAGTGGTCTTAACCGGCAAGAAATGTGCTGACTTAGTTAACCTGTCCACTATTACCCATATGGAATCATGTCCTCGCTGTGTTCGAGGCAATCCAGTCACAAAATCCATGGTTATATCTTCCCATTTCCATTGTGGAATTTCCAACGGTACTAACATTCCCGCAGGCCTTTGATGCTCAATCTTCACCTGCTGACAGACAATGCATCGCGATACAAACTCCGCAACATCTCTTTTCATACTAGGCCACCAATAATCTCTCTTCAAATCTTGGTACATCTTGGTGGTACCTGGATGAATGCTGAAACTACTCTTATGCGCCTCTTCTAGAATCAACCTTTTCAATTCCTCATCGTTCGGGACATAAACTCTTCCCTCAAACAATAATGTTCCATCAGGTGCAAAAGAAAACTCCGGTTGGCTAACCTTCCTTTGAAGGTCCATATCCATGCTCTGCGCTTGTGCAATCCTGGATCGTAGGTCGCACGAAATATCTAACTTGTTTAACAAGATGCCACCATCCAACTCGGTAACATGGAGGTTAAGATCTCTAAACTTCTCATACAGCCCACACGTGTGCATCATCACTTCAGCTTTCACCAAAGCCTTTCGACTTAAGGCATCTGCCACCACATTCGCCTTTCCAGGATGGTATTTCAGATCAAAATCAAAATCCTTCAAATACTCCATCCATCGCCTTTGCCTCATATTCAGATCTCTTTGATCGAACAAATACTTCAAACTCTTATGGTCGCTGAACAAATCAAATTGCGCACCATATAAATGATGTCTCCATATCTTCAATGCAAAAACTATGGCTGCTAACTCAAGATCATGAGTGGGGTAATTCTCCTCATGAGTCTTGAGCTGTCTAGAGGCGTAAGCTATTACATTTTCTCCTTGCATGAGAACACTTCCCAGTCCCTTGGAAGATGCATCGCAGAAAACGGTGTATCTCCTCTCGGGATCTGGTATTGCCAACACAGGGGCCTTAGTCAATTTCTTCTTTAAAACTCTGAAACTTTCTTCACATTCCTCATCCCAATTAAAGGGTACATCTTTTCTGGTGAGGCGTGACAGGGGTAAAGCAATCTGAGAAAACTTCATAATAAACCTTCGATAATATCCTGCCAAGCCTAGAAAGCTCCTGACTTCTGCTACATTCTTTGGTCTTTCCCAATCGAGAACAGCCTCTACTTTAGATGGATCAACAGCTACTCCTCCTTGAGAAATAACATGGCCCAAAAACTTAATCTCGGATAGCCAAAACTCACACTTGCTAAACTTAGCATACAGCTGCTTGTCTCTAAGGACATCTAATACAATTCTCAAATGCTGAGCATGCTCCTGAGGATCCTTAGAATAGATCAAAATGTCATCAATGAAAATCACCACGAATTGATCGAGGTAGGGCTGAAATATCCTGTTCATGTAATCCATGAATACTGCCGGAGCATTGGTTACACCAAACGGCATGACCAAAAATTCATAGTGCCCGTAACGCGTTCGAAACGCCGTCTTAGACACATCTGAAGATTTAATTCGAATCTGATGATAACCCGATCGAAGATCAATCTTGGAGAATACTGTCGCTCCCTTGAGCTGGTCTAAAAGATCATCAATCCTTGGAAGAGGATACCTGTTCTTGATAGTCACTTTGTTAAGTTGGCGGTAATCAATACACAACCTCATACTTCCATCCTTTTTCTTGACTAACAAAACTGGAGCACCCCAAGGTGATACACTCGGTCTGATGAAATGCTTCTGGATTAAATCCTCGAGTTGAGATTTCAGCTCTTTCAACTCTGTTGGTGACATTCTGTACGGTGCCACAGATGCTGGCTCCGCTCCTGGAATCAAGTCAATTGAAAACTCTACTTCACGCTCTGGAGGTAAACTCGTGACTTCTGAAGGAAAAACATCTAGGTATTCATTCACAACAGGAATGTCACTGGGACTTAACTCTGACTCTGAAGCCACAGTGAGCATTACATAAAATCCTTTGTCCTGTGCACAAATAAACTGGATTAACTGATGGGTGCGGTTAATCAATTCTGATAAAGCCACACCTTCTGTCGTATCACTGGTAGGCATATATATACTCCTCTCTGAACATCCTATATAGACATGGTTAGCGGAGAGCCAATCCATGCCTAAGATTACATCAAGTTGCTCCATAGGGAGGCAAACTAAGTCCACATAATAAGTCTTGCTAGACACAGTGATAGGACAATTCTCACAAACATACTTTGCCTCAATTCCGCCCTCAGTAGCGGTAGATACTAACATCGGAGGATTCAAAGGAGACAAAGGTAGTTGCAGTGCCTCCACACATTTATGTGAAATAAAAGAACATGTAGCGCCGCAATCAAAAAGTACTTTTACTGGGTAAGAACCAAGGTAACACATACCGGCAATCAAATCTTCGTTGGCAAGAGCCTTTGCGCCATCTAAGGAGTACACCCTGCCCTTACTGGTTGTAGTTCCTTCAGCTACTCCTTTTCCACGCTTATAGGGACATTCTCGCAAGAAGTGTCCAGGTTGCTTACATCCAAAGCACACATTAGCGCCTTCCATGCACTCCCCTTGATGCATTCTCCCACACGTCTTACAAGTAGGATTAGTCCGTGGAGGATTTGATCTTGGAGAGTATGTCTGCTTCCCTCTCTGCGGGGATCCTTTCGGCTTGAGCTTATCGTGATACTTATCTGACATTCTGCTTTTCTTCTTCTCATAAGCTGCCGCTCTTTCTTTTGAGGCCTTTGCAAGTCCTGCCTCAACCACTAAGCTATCATGCACCAACTCGTCATAACTCGCAGTTCTCTGAAGGCTAACTGCTGTGTGTCAATCTCGCCTCTGAGACCTCTTTTATACTGATTCATTTTCCATACTTCATTTTCAGCATATTCATTGTGTGTTGAGTAATAGGACAACTCCTCAAACTTCTTAGTAAATTCGGCTACTGACATGCTACCCTGTTTCAATTCTAAGAACTCTTGTTCCTTCTTTACCTTGTAAGACAAAGGTAAATACTTTTCTAACATCACTCCTTTAAAGTTCTCCCAATTCACTTCTACACCATTGGCTTCCATCCTGCGCTGAGCAGATTCCCACCAGTCTTCTGCTGCGCCTCTGAGTTGGTTTGTTGCATAGACTACTTTGTCTTCTTCTGAACATTCAGCCATTCTAAAAATCTTCTCCATCTGCTTAATCCACTTTCTTGCTTCTTGGGGTTCACCTTCTCCATTGAACTCCGGAGGGTGATGCCTGTTATACTCCCGGAACACGGGATTACCAATTACTGGAGGTGGTGGTGGTTGTGGATGGAAACCTTGCCCTTGCTGCATCATTTCCATCCATTGTTGTTGGGCTTGGGCCTGTTGTTGAGACTGCTGTTGCATCATCAGCATCATTTGCTGATACTGTAACGCATTCTGAGCTTGTTGCTCTTGGTATTGCTGCTGCCAGGCCTGTTGTTGTTGCATCATCTGTTCCCATGAATTCTGACTGGGTCCTCCACTATCGTCACTGGCTTGATTAGTACGAGGTCTACCTCTTCTTCTCCCAGACATCTTATCCTAGCTGTCATATACAAGTCAAAGTGATCAGTTTTAACTGAACATAACATCTAGAATAATGTCCTGGATCCAAGAGGTCCACAAACTTGGATTGTACTTTAATGACCCAAGGCACGGTCTGAATCGACCTGCTCTGATACCAAATTGTAACACCCATATAGAGATTGCCTAGGATCTCTTACGAGTATTAAAATTTCGTACTGGATACATTAAATACAATACAGAAAAGTTGTTTATTAGATACACAAGTTTATATTACATCTCACTATCCGATACAAACATCCTTCTTAATACATAAATACATCATGATACAATATCCACATGATAAAACATAACACGGCACGATCAATCCGTAGCCTTCTCTTTACCTTTGCGACGTGCCACCTGAGAAGAACCTGCACCAGAAGGAAAGGGATGAGACATAATGTCTCAGTGAGCTCCTACCCTACCTACTGTTTGGCAACCTCAGGGAACCTAGGGTCGCCGTGCCTACCTCGGCGATCGTGGGGATACCTATGATCGCCAAGTCTTAACTTACCCATAGAGGGTCATCTGACTGATTCTGCTGAATTGGTGATCAAGGGGAAACCTAGGATCACCGTCTGATAACTGCTAACTGAAGTCTGATAATTGTCTGAGTAAATATTTCCTGACTGATAATATAATAAAATATTAACTGATACTTTAAGTTAGCTGTTAGCGTTGGACAAACATTATTATCTGAGTTCATTTTACGGAATGCCCCCGGGTGGAGTAACCCCGAAGTACATTCCCCTGATAACCGGTGAAAATCCTATCATATCAGGCTAACACCGGACTCCTCTTGCCTAAGTGTGTGGTTATCCTCGCGGAAGATTCCTGCCCGTTCCATCTGGAACCCCCCGTCCTCTCTAACTGGTCGAGAGCACAGGAGACACACTGTAACTCTGTGTGGTTATCCTCACGGAAAGTTCCTGCCCGTTTCAGCGATGCTGAAACCCCCTGTTCTCTCTAACTGGTCGAGAGAACAGAAGACACAAAGCTTATCCTGATTATTAATTATTATTCCTGGTATATGTTTATACATTTCCTGATAAAACTGATACGTGTTTTCCCCAATGTCACTCTGGCGTGAACACTGAGGCACGTCCTGATAACCTGTAACTATGCCTGAAACTAGGGAATTGAATCCCACTGTTTAAGGTATCCTGATAAACTACCCTTAACTTACCTGAATTAATCCTATTCCTGTTAACCTATGCAAGGTTATGGACATATCGTTCTCATATGTCACTCTTAGGCTTAGCCGACCATATATCCTTAACTCATATATCTTCCAAGCTTTGCCTAATCTTTGCTCAAGTAATTTCTTAACCTTTGGAAGCCTTTGGAATGAACATAAATGGTGGTTTAAGTTTCTAAATATGATATAGAAAATCAGTTGCCAAAAAGCCATGCTCACGCGAACCAGAACCCCCAGAACAGCTCAACTAAGTTGGGCTGTTTAAGGCTGGTCGCTACAGCGACCTCCTGGTCGCTACAAGCGACAATAGGCAGAACTTGGTCGCTACAGCGCCCAGTTCCTCGCTACAAGCGACAAACGTCGCTACAAGCGCCTATACGGTCGCTACAAGCGCGGCTAGGCAGGGAAAAACCCAGTCTGGTCGCTACAAGCGACGGTCCGTCGCTACAGCGACCGTATCAGTAAAAACCTGTGAAAATCTGATTTCTCACCATTTCTGTCCATTCAGTGGTACCCAGGCTTCCTTAACATGATAAAAAGAATTTCCTTTCATAAATAAACAATTATAAACACTCATGAGCAAGGATTGAACAAACTAGGAATTAGGGTAACTTTATCTTTTAATAACTTGTAGGAAAACTATCTAAAACTCTCTAGATGTGTTCTAGAATCTGAAATGAGCTCACCTAAGCCTTAATTGGTGCTGGTTCAACTTGTTTCTTGCAAACCCTAGCTGTTCCTTCCTTATTCTTTCCTCTACTTGTTCTATTTTCCTCAAGACTCACTTGCTAGCAACTCCACAAGGATTGGAATGAAGGCTTGAAGGATTTGGGTGAAGGGAAGTGGCGTGTGGATGAGAGAAAGGAGGGAGAGAAACTGATTTTTGAGAGAGAGTGGTAGAGGAGAAGAAACACAATGAAAATATCTCCCTTCCCATATTCTTATAATTCCTCTTGTTTGCAATAATTACGGTTTTGCCATCGCTTAAATTACTAAATTGCCTCGCTTATTAATTGCCTCTAATACTGTTAACTGATATTAACAAGCGGGATATTACACTTACCAACGTTTAACTCCTTCAGTTTCCAATGAATGTATACGCTGGCCAATGATTTCAAATTTGAAATCATGTAAATTCTCTTTTATTTTCAATGCCACTTAGCATGATTCCCATACCTTAATCCATCATTTATGACTCCTACTCACCAAACTCTTAAAAACACGCCCCTACCATCTGTCCCACCCTTTCCACTTCTTTCTCTTCATTAATTTCCAATGACTATTTCCAATTTTCCCTTCACAAACCCAAATTGTCTTTCTCTCCTTCTCTGTCTCTGCTCGCATTGCCAAAAGCTTTGAGACGGCAGCGGCGCCGGCAACATAACGAAGCAGAACCGAAGGAGATCCAGTGATGGTTGGCGTGATCTTAGTAACTTCAATCGCCGTTCTCATCGGTTGCATCGTCGTTTTGATTTGGCGTGGATCTAATTCTCAAAAATCAAAGCCAATTGAAGTTCCTGAACGCGTAATCGACAATTTTCCTGAACTTCAAATCGATGACAGTACCAAAAAAGTCATTGTCTTCTTTGGTACTCAAACCAGTAAAGCTGAAGGTTTTGCCAGGGTAATTAAACCAACTTCTGAACAAATTCATAATTAACTTATTAATTGATTGTTTGTGTTTTTATTTGTTTAACTGAGTTTAATTTGATTTTGCGCTCTCAACTCAATTAACAAGCGATAGCAGAAAAGGCAAAAGCAAGTTATGAAAATGCCAACTATAAAGTAGTTGATATGGTACTGTTATTATAACTTGGTTTATTTGATTTAGATTTTAATCATACTTTCCTTTTTTGGTCTTCTTTTTATGTTGATTTTATCTTATGTTTTTGATTTGGACAATAAGATGATTATGCTGCTATGGTTCTAAATCTTGGGTTGAAACTCTCACGGAACCCGTTGTTTTTATCATCTGTAAGGATTCAATGGAGTCTCTATAATGAACAACCTTGGTTTCTCAGATGATAGTCCAGACAAAAATTGATATTCATGTATTCTTTTTCTGATGCTTATCTCCAATTTTGCCCCAAATCATATTTAAAAATTGATATTCCACTTCTTTCATGTATAATTTGCAAGTTGTTGTTGATGCTTCACACAATTGGTTAATCTTTCTATTCTATTTTGGTTTAGTTTGTTTGATAAATATTTTGTACTCAAGGTTATTTGTTTAAAGCTTTAGTGTTTGCACATGACATTGAACATTTCTTTTGCTTTCAGTTGTTACTAAAATAGTTTGAATAACTTCACATCTTCTTCAGAAGAGAAGTATTGCAGGTAAGTAAGATGTCTCACTGTGCTAGAAGAAATACATTCAACTGTTAATGAATTAGGTAAGATGCTCTGATAACAATTTACATTTGTAGGCTTATAGCCGTATTCTTTTTCTATGCTAAATCAAAAAAAAAAATCTTTTTGTTTTGTTGATGATGAGATAAAGCAAATATTAGTGACATATGAGTTTCTATAGCTATCATGTGGTTTTACCAAGTTTCAAATTATTGGGTTACATGATTGACCACATTTTCTCTTTTTCTGTGGAATTGCATCGAATAGGAAACAAATCATCAATAGTAACCGGAAGATCAAGACAATGAGTGGCGGTGATGCGATTCTTACTGAAGATGTGCCATGGTGGTAATGTATATACTATATAACGATTATTATCACTAAAACAAAAAGAGAAATGTATTATAACAAACTGGTGTTTTTTGGGGTAACAGAAGAACCGCAGAGGTAGAAACCAACAAGTATCAAACATGAAAACATTCAAAGACTTTCTTACTTGGTTGTGGTAATCACATCTCTCTCTCTAACATATCTCCAACTCAGGTTTTGATACTCATTCATTTTGAGCTGCAATTATTATTAATCCTTTTGAATGATCCCCAACTCTAAATGCCCTCAAACTGGTGTTTTTTTATTAATTTCAAATTTTTCAAATATAAGTATGTATTTTGAATATGCTGTGGGATTTGAACATGATTTAATTTCTTATCTGTTACGAAGTCCATTGTGATTTGAACTTGATTTGAACATGATATAATTCACTAGCTTGAAACGGATTGAAGAGTATCATTATCTAACTGCAGAACCTTATTTACAAGGAACAGAGAGGAAATAAAATTTTTGCAAATTGTTAAAAGCAAAATTAGATGATTTTGTTATTATGGGTAAATGAGAATAGAAAAATCAATTTTAAACATAATAGATGTATTAACTTCTTTCTTGCTACCTTTCTCCTCTAGGTCTTATTTTTAACATAATAGATGAATTTCGATAGAATTTATATTTCTTTCTATAAGTCATAACAAATTAACTAATTGAAGTGTGTATAGTTAAAGAAAATTAAAGATTACTGCTCTTTTTTTTATACATGTAATTTTTTTTATCTAATATGTGAAATTATTTTAGTTTTTTTTTATATTCTGCAAGAAATGAGTTTTTTTAATTCATAGGTAAGCTCTTCCTTGAGTTCCAACCCCTCAACTTATATAAACTCAAATAATATCATGATCTTGGATGCCGTGAACAATGAGGTATCATGGCCTCTATGGTGTAATTAATGCCATGTTAGACTTTCCACACAAGAGAGGTTGATGGAATTGGTTAGATAAATTTAATCATTTTGGATTGACATTTTATATACATGACATTTTGGTTTTAATTTGTGTGTTTTTCTTGCATTCACCTTACTCCATTTGTCTGAATTCATCTCCTCTACCGTAATCTATTGTACCTTTGTAGGTTCATGTGTTTACTTTTTTCATCTCTTTTCTAAATTAGGCCTTATTATTTTGATTCTCTAATTTAGAAAGTGCTAATGGAGTTTAAATTACGCAGGATTTCATTTAAGATTCTAACAGAGAAAACATATAAGATGTTTAGGTCAAAAAAATGCCTTCCAAGTTTGTCATTCAAAAAAATGCTCTTCCTGTTAATCTGTTTGATGTTGTGCCAACCCCTTTTATGCATGATGAGCTGAATTTCCAATGGTCTTATGAGAAGACTCTGACTTCAGACGAAGTTAACTGTAAGTGATCTCTTTTGTTAAATTATTTTAATATTTTTCAATCATCATATATTAAATATCCATTTTGTTTTTGTAGATCCTTGCTTACCAAGGGTTTTGTCAAATGAGACTGGACAGAAGAACTACTTTGTCGAAGTGTTGATGAGTGTGGCAACATGTGGGATTGCACACTCACACTCCTTTTTGTAAGACGTCGATATCTTCAATTTAAGATTGGTGGTCGGTGGAACCGAATGGTTAAGGCGCGAAGGATTCATTAAAACATTTTTTTTTAACCATTGTTTGCTTTTAGGAAGTATGAGATGTAGTTTAAGGCCATTGATTTATGGACAATCTTTTTTAAAGTAGATTGTTTTGGTTTATGTATTACTCTTAAAGGTATTTGTACTACCTATTTTGGTTTAATTTTTTGTTCTGATTTGTAAAGAGAATTATTTATGATTATGCATGGTTCAATGATTATCAGTATCAGGTGCAAACATCTATATATACAATCTGAAATGGAATGGGTATTTAAACAAATTTTAAGATAGTTCATAATGAAAAATTAACGACTCTTTAAGTTTTTATGGCTTGAATTGTAGCATATTTTGAAAATTCAAAATAAGATGACAAATTACTCATGTAGATATATACCTTCCTTTTTGTTTGTGTATTATATTTTTTGTTTACGACATGATGCAGGTTTGTATAGCAGACACGCACATCACCCTTTACAAAGCTTATTAAAATTTATATCATCAACCTAAAATATGTCATGAAAACGAAGACAATTTCCTACATCTGTATGTTTTGCAATTATTATTAACAAAAGTCAAGGACAGTCACTCAAACAAGTTGACATATGTCTGCCACAATCAGCTTTCTCGCATGATCAACTGTATGTTACGATATCAAGAGTTACATCAAAACATGGTCTGAAATTTTGTTAACTTATGAAGATGGTGTTTCCATTGATAATACTTCAAAAATAGTATATAAAGAAGCTTTCTGAAATGTGTCATTATAAAAATGATATCACATCGTCATTGTTACTATGACATTCTTATTGTTAGTTGCGTTTGTTTATTATAATTTTGAAGGTATTTATTATTGTTCAATGTATATGACCCGTGCGGTAGCACGGGTAGACGATCTAGTTTTTAAAATAATTTGCACTCCTGACCTAAAGTCTTGGATACGCCGCTGATCCTTACTCTACTAAAAGTTATTCTGTCATGTATTGTTATGTTTAATATTTATATTTTAGAAGATCAAACGTACCTAATACTCAAACTGTTTTCATAAGTTTTTGTGGAAATAGACATTTTTCATAGAACTAATATTATTAATAGATAAGAACAAATAAATCGATTCGTTGTAGGGGTGTGTGTATTATAAAATGTGAATGGTGAAACAAATCCACACGTACGACGGCGCCAATTTGATAGAGTTGGATAAGGCTACGTGCTTGTTGTTCTTCTTCTTCGCAACACAAACACGGCGAAGAAGAACTCAAAACTATGGCAACACTTCAAGCTTCTCTTCTCTCTAAACCTCTTCTCTTCCCATTCCTCATTCCTAACCACTCTACTCTTCTTAAACCTCATCACTTTAATCCCACGCGCCTCCACCCGCGCGTTCCCTTCACTTCCCTTCTCTGCACTTTTCAACCCGATACAACACTCCCCCACTCCGATTCTCCTAACCTAGAACCTTTAAATTCCACGGAAAACGAGTCTGTTACGATTCTTGATTCAAATTCATCGAATTCAAGATTTCAAGGTGTTGATGAAGAGAGTGTGGAGAAGAAGGATGGGAAATTACCGATAGTTGTGTTTTTTATTGTACTATGGGTGAGATTGAAGAGGGCATTTTCGGAA
This sequence comes from Medicago ruthenica, assembly GCA_018208015.1. NCBI lineage: Eukaryota > Viridiplantae > Streptophyta > Magnoliopsida > Fabales > Fabaceae > Medicago > Medicago ruthenica. The sequence goes on from CM031371.1 coordinate 100,821,670, forward strand.
TTGGTTAATTGGTGGCCGTTTTGGAGGCAGGAGAAACGGTTAGCCAAGTTGATTACCGAGGCCGATGCGAATCGGTTGGATGCTGCTAAGCAGACTGCGCTTTTTGTTGAGCTTAATAAACACAGGTTAGGTTTTGTCAAATTCCAAATTTCAAAATTTGTCTTTTTAATTTTAATTATAATGTAGGAAAGAAAATTTTACATTTTCTATTGTGTTTCGAAAATTGGGTTTTGGTGTTGTTTCAAAATTGTAGGACATCCAAACCATGTGGTTTGGACTCGACTGATTAACGATGGCACAATCGCCTATCATGATCAGCGCTAATGTATTAGCTATTTCTATAGCAAGAGATAAAATAAAGTTAAACTACTTTTGTATAAACTATAAGCCGTTTTCATATGCTATCGTGGAGAGGACTTATGAAAATAAGCTGTTTTCGTAAGTTCTCCCAAAAAGTTGATTCAAATAAGTCAATCCTAACAGACCCTTAATAAACTATTCTACATGAACGATAGCTATCCATGTGTCACTATCTTACAAAAGCATAGTAAAACTCAACATTAAAATGAACATAATAGTTATTTTCTGTTGGGTTTGTAATTCTTGAGATGGATTGATCATAAGTCCACTATCATTTATTTTGTTGTAGTCCTGAGTCTGTGATAAAGAGATTTGAAGAAAGGGATCGAGCTGTGGACAGTAGAGGAGTTGTGGAATATCTTCGAGCTCTAGTTGTCACTAATGCTATTGCAGAATATCTTCCTGATGAGGAATCTGGGAAACCTTCTGGCCTTCCTACCTTGGTAATCACTTTGAAATTGATTTTTTCATGTTTTTTCTTTGTATTTTGCATCAACTTTCAGTCTTTATTACTTAATTTACAGTGCTTCATTGTTCATTAGTGGAGGTGGAGTGCAACCAGGCATCATGTTTTCTAGCTATTTGTTGATACTAGGCCGTTTTGATCAAATTGCTTTAACAATTGTCTGTCTATTAGGTCATTTACCTTGCTCTTATTTTTACCTTAAGCTGCTTATGGTTTTGGGATAGTTGTTCATTGGGAAGCTAAAAAGCATAGATACAACTTCGATGTTTTGAAAAATTCATTTAAACGAAGAAATCTGGGATTTTTCTACCAAAATCCCGTAAAAGGGTTTCAATCCTTAAATTTTTTCTGATTTTTTAGCCGAATTTCGGAGGAACCGCCTCAAAATGACTTTTTTTTACTACCGAGAGGAAGAATCAAGCCTCATAACCTGAAACACAATCATAATGCTAATAGGTTTCACGTTAAAATTATCGTCTAAGACGACGGAGAAATTAGGGGGGCATTCAAACAGGATTTAAGTTGGGGGAATGAGGTGGGAAAATGCCTCAAGTTGTCAAATGTTAATTGTAATAGAAAATGTTTCTTAAGCTCAAAGAAATTTGTAGCACGCAACCACAGAAGTTGTAATGCTGTTTGGTGTTGAGTTTTGGTCCCTAAAAACCAACAAGAGCATAAGCTCGATGTTAGTAAAATGACGATACAAAGTCAACGGTAGACATACAATAGGGTGAGAAGTGAATGCATTTGAGAGAAAGTAAGGTGTAGCATAGCATCAGTTGAGAAGAGCATAATGACGTTGTTTGATCAATGTCATTGACAAACCTAATAAGTTGGGGGATTCAAACAATAGGGGGGCATTCGAACATGATTTAAGTTGGGGGAATGAGGTGGGAAAATGCCTCAAGTTGTCAAATGTTAATTGTAATAGAAAATGTTTCTTAAGCTCAAAGAAATTTGTAGCACGCAACTACAGAAGTTGTAATGCTGTTTGGTGTTGAGTTTTGGTCCCTAAAAACCAACAAGAGCATAAGCTCGATGTTAGTAAAATGACGATACAAAGTCAACGGTAGACATACAATAGGGTGAGAAGTGAATGCATTTGAGAGAAAGTAAGGTGTAGCATAGCATCAGTTGAGAAGAGCATAATGACGTTGTTTGATCAATGTCATTGACAAACCTAATAAGAAAAAAAAGATTTGCTGGTTTTCTTTCTACAAAAATTTTTTAATTATTATTTTAATACTCAAACAAATTATTAAGTAATATTTCTCCAATATATGCTTATAGATCTTTTTTTTTTTGAAGAAGCTAAATTAGCCAACTTAAATTGGCACCGGGGAGAATTGAACCTGAGACCTTGAGTAGGAGCACACTCCAAGGTCCCAAGCCAACACCACCAAGCCAACCCAAGTGGGTTTATATGCTTCTGGATCTGAAATATTTGATTTGTGTTCTTATCATATAATACATGATAGAATTCATGATAAGCTTGAAAGACAGCTATCAAAAGACAATTTTTCCTTTGTTAACATGAACTTTCTTCTGATCACATTAACATCTTCATTTGACAATTTCAGTTCATAATTTACTTGGATTATGCTGTGGAAACTTATGTCAAGCTTATATTTTTCAGTTGCAAGAGTTGAAACAGAGGGCATCAGGTAACATAGATGAGACTTTTCTCAACCCTGGAATATCTGAGAAGCAGCCGTTGCATGTGGTTATGGTAAAAATTTATCAGAAGACTTTTTTTTTGTATGCTTTGAGTGGATAGCCTATACTTATATATATTATAGAAATACATTTGTTCAATTTTCTATTTGCATCCCAGATTCTATTGTTTGATTGTTCTCGGAATCTCATGAAGCTGATTCATTTTTTAGGTTGATCAGAAATTATCAAACAAATCACGTTTTGCACAAGAGCTTATCTCAACTATTTTGTTTACCGTTGCTGTTGCGTTGGTCTGGTACGAGCTTCTAGTTTCCCTATCTCTCTTTCATTTTGGTTTATAACATCCACCCTTTGATGCATACTTGTATTCCTACTCTACGTTTTTTAGGTTTATGAGTGCTTCCGCACTTCAAAAATACATCGGAAGCTTGGGTGGGATTGGTTCTTCAGGTGTTGGTTCAAGTTCATCTTATACCCCAAAGGAGCTAAACAAGGAAGTAATGCCAGAAAAGGTTAACCCTTTAATCTGCTCTTACTTATATTCTTTTATTCTTCTATTACAATATTACAGTATGACATATAGATTATTCTTTCTTTTGGAAAATACATGATTGAATAGTTTAGGTGTGTACTAGCAAGAAATTTGGGTTGTCAGTGAGTATCGTGGATGAGAAAATTGTAACACGTGAACAATTATTTTATTATACAAAATAAGATAGTCAACAAGAAAGTCGGCATTACTAACTATTTCATCGACCAGTCAACAAGAAAGTTGGACAATATGACCACCCCCATTAGTTCTTGAAGTATATCCAATACTATCAAATGAGTTATTAGTTTCCTTACCCTTGTTTGTCAAATGGAAGGTCTTGCATATACGATAGTATCAGCAAATCAGAGATTCTGCCACGTATTATATAATCATAATTTTAATCTTTATCTCTCTGTCTTGCCTTGTAGAATGTAAAAACTTTTAAGGATGTGAAAGGTTGTGATGATGCAAAGCAAGAACTTGAGGAAGTTGTGGAGTACCTAAAAAATCCAGCTAAATTTACTCGCCTTGGAGGAAAGTTGCCAAAGGTCTATAGAAGTTATTAGTCTTTTTGTTTTTAATTTGCTTGTAGCTTTTGTTCATATATCTTTCTACTTTACATTTATGTATGCATTCTCAATTGTTTTTAACAAAGTCTCTAGTCCCATCACTGTTTAGGAACTGATAACATATTTACTCTATCTTTGTACATGCACATTGTGTTTTGCACACTAACAAACATGTAAAGCTTTGGTATCATGATATTATGTATTCTTATTATTTATACTAGCTAAAAGACGGGCACTCGTGCTCGTCTTTCCGCTCTTTTTATTGCGCTAACGTTTGAAAATTATGAACGGTGTTTCTTTTATGAAATTTTGATTTTGATTAAAACTAAAAATATAAATGTTTGTTGCTTTCAAATTATAACAAACCAAACTAATCATGATTATCCATTTCAATGATACCAACAATATAACAAAAAATATAATCTAAATTCTTATTTTTTTAATGACACCAACAACAATCTTTATTATAGAAAATGTTGTTTATGGGTATAATTGTGATAATGAAAAAGTTAGTATAGATATACTCATCTAGTTTGTTACACTTTTTATAAGATAAAGGAAAAAAACTTGACATATATATACTCATATCGTGTTTGTTACTCTTTTATTTTATAATTTGAATTTACTCTTATCTATTTGTTATATGTGTTATTTGTATTGAAAGTTGAGGGTAATATTAGAAAGCGAAAAAGCCAGCCCAGAAGAGCCAAAACATGCTATTTTCTTTATATATAGTATAGATTTCATGTTATGTTATGCTAATGAACTTGCTTTTCTTTGAAATGCTTCCTTTATATGTGTATAGATAAAAAAATCATGCTTGTTAGTGCAATTTGATTGTAATATTTTGCTTATGAAGTCAGGCTAAGATGATCCTCTTTTCAGGGGATTCTTCTGACAGGGGCACCTGGAACTGGAAAAACTCTGCTAGCCAAGGTCAGATAAGTTCTATAGTCGTATATTTTTGGGAAGTTTTTAGAAGGACTTAAATCTGGACTCTGGTTCTTATCTGTGACGTTGATATTTTTTACACTCTTTGCATAGTACTACTGAGCTATAACTAAAGTCGAGCTTCATTGCAATATTCATAATAAATTAATCCATTGAACTTCATTATTATTATGATCTGATTGTTTGCTATATCTGGGACCTTGAAGGCTATTGCTGGAGAAGCCGGTGTTCCATTTTTCTATCGTGCCGGTTCGGAATTTGAGGAGATGTAAGTCTTCTTTTGCTAGATTATGTTAAGAAGTGGGCACATGCTATGCTAGAAAGGGGGTATATTCTGTTATTCTGAAAGTAGTTCATAAAGAATGTTGTTGTTGTTAACAACTATGCTGTCGATCCTGGATAGTGGCGCTACACGTCCAACCCAAAAGCTGGTATACCGGGATAGCATGTGGTGGGATGGGATGGCCTCTATTTTTGAATAATTTTTGGAGAAATTACATGATTAATACTTTAAAGACTTAGTTACTGTAAAATCAACCAAATAACAAGTTCGTGAAATATTCATGATTTACCATAAACAGTGACAACTCTTCAGCAAAACATAGTTGTAAATTTGACAAGCAAAAGTCAAGGAAACAAAAAGTTAAAGTCTTGAGACTTGAAGTAACTAAATATTAAAACTCAAATAAAAATTTTAGTCAATAGAATTGAAGATTATCATCATCAAGACTGAGATGAAGTTGCCATGGCTGAACAGAGGAGGGAAAACACATAATGAAGTTTACTCTGCTCTATTATCATGAAACAGAGGGGGGAAAAACAGCCTTAATGTGGCCTTCTCTGTTCTATTCGCACAACAGGGAAAAAAACATAAAAACAAGGCAGAAATACACATTGAGTTGCACTGAAATTGTGCTGCTCGGAGAATACAGATGCAGTGGCAGGGTCGACGGTGGCTGCTCCGCGGAGGTTCCCGTTCTTGTTCTGCTTGCAGAATGGATGTTTTGGAGGAAATTTTTGCAGAATAGAGAATGAAAGGGAATGTTAGGGTTTTTAGTGGGCAAAATACTGAAAGTGACACTGACAAACTCTATTTTACGGGTATTTTTGGGTTTTTGAGACCCTCCTTGTAGCACATCTGTTGTGCCACAAGGGAATGAATCCAGACAATTTGAACATTACAATATATGTCACATTGTGATGAGTTATAAACATACCATAATTTCTTATTTCTTTTATATTTGTGGCACTATACGTTGGTAAATTAGATGCTAAAATGTTTTCATGTGATCTTTCAACAAAATTCCTAACTTTGATCTGTGTCTTTTGGCATTTGTGAGTTGTATTTTTTAAGTCAGTCTTCCATTGCATTAAGGAAAGTTTAATATGTTGGCTGGTATGGATAATAGGATTCATATTTTTTGTTCATGCTCAGGTTTGTTGGAGTTGGTGCTCGACGTGTAAGATCGTTATTTCAAGCAGCCAAAAAGAAGGTTTGTTGCTTTTTGTTGATGATCTCTCAAAACAGTCTCCTATTTTAGTTTACTAACACACAGGACTTCTACATGTTTCTGATTGTGGAACATTTCTTCTTTATCTTTTGTAGGCTCCTTGCATTATTTTCATTGATGAAATTGATGCTGTTGGATCAACTAGGAAACAGTGGGAGGGCCACACCAAGAAGACATTGCACCAACTTCTTGTTGAAATGGATGGGTTTGAGCAGAATGAGGTATCTTTGAACAGTTTGAGTTGCAATTTGTTCGCCTCTTCTTTTCCAAATTTATTTATCATTTTTATGCTGTAGGGAATAATATTAATGGCTGCAACAAACTTGCCTGATATTCTTGATCCAGCTCTAACGAGGCCTGGTAGATTTGATCGACATGTAAGTTTTTATATTCATTGTTCCCCCTATAAATGAATTTATGAAGAGAAAGAAGAGCAGTAGAAATATGAAAATAAGTCCTATCGCAAGAATTAACAAATTAAACAAGGAGACAAAGGAAAATAAAAAAACATAGGTAAAAAATCCTTTCCAGTTTCTCTTTCAATCCAGGTCGTTCTACCCGGTTGATGTGTATATAATATAGATGATAAGATGACTAACAAATTCTGGATTCCAGATTGTTGTACCAAATCCAGATGTACGTGGTCGGCAAGAAATATTGGAACTCTACCTGCATGATAAACCTACAGCCGAAAATGTAGATATTAAAGCAATAGCCCGTGGTACCCCAGGGTTCAACGGGGCAGGTGAATATTATTTAAATATATTTGACATGACATAACTCCTATCAATGCGAATCATATACTTCTTCAAATCCCCGACTGATGTTCTCTGTAATTATATCACATAAACTAGATCTGGCAAACCTGGTGAACATTGCTGCTATTAAAGCTGCGGTTGAAGGTGCAGAGAAATTAACAGCTTCTCAGTTGGAGTTTGCAAAAGACAGAATAATTATGGGTACAGAGCGAAAAACCATGTTTATATCTGAGGAGTCAAAAAAGGTATGTGTAGGAATATGTATATATCAGGAAATTCAGTTTGCTACTTTAGAACTGTGGCTTATTTTTCTAATCTTGTAATCTTTTCAAAACTTTTGAACACAAACCTTCTGTGCTGCATTATCTTAAAATTCCCGCCTCTTCCCTGTAGTTGTGAACCTATGTTGTGAGGTTACAATAGGCATATAAGCATACTAAAATTCTAAACATAAATTTATTATCATAATGGTAACCATATACCTTGCTTTAGGCTTCACATCAAAATACTAAAAATACTTGGACAGAATTTTGGTAATTTGACCATTCCATATACTGTCAAATGAAATAGTCTGAGAAAATACCAAACTTTTATATTTATGAAAATAGAAAATTGCATGACCATCTAATGAATAGTTAGTTGCTAAATCAGTTGTTAGCTGGTGAGTTGATATGATAGATAAATTGGTCTGTTGTAAAAAAAATCCCTATACCTTATACCATTTCCCAGAGTAACTTCTGACCTGCTGATTGCTCAAAAACAAATATTTTTTCAATTTTTTGGCCATTTTTTTGTCTATTTTGTTTAGCATAATTGGATTGTTGTGTTGGTATTATGAAATGTTCTTCTATCTGTACCACTCTGCAATAGTAATTATATATTTGTCAAATAATAACCTTTTTATGATTAATAAAATATTAATCCGTTGATGCATGCTCTGTTATGTTATTAATGGCTGTAAAAATACCAGCTTACTGCTTATCATGAGAGCGGCCATGCAATTGTTGCCCTTAATACCGACGGTGCACATCCAATTCACAAGGCAACAATCATGCCCCGTGGATCTGCTTTAGGAATGGTTACTCAGCTTCCCTCAAGTGATGAGACATCAATAAGTAAGAAGCAGTTGTTAGCTCGTCTTGATGTTTGTATGGGAGGACGGGTTGCAGAAGAACTTATCTTTGGTCGGGATAATGTCACAACTGGAGCTAGCAGTGATCTTCAATCAGCTACCGAGCTTGCGCAATACATGGTAATATTCTGCTTACCTGTTATGTGGCAAGTGCAGTTGTTGTATTTATTAACTCTACAAAAATCATTCAAAATTTTTATTATTTTATATTGTCTTTTGTTGATGTTCATTTGTGACTTGGAATATTGATAACTAGTAACTGAAATTCCGGATATATATTACTTTCTGCTGAAATTCTTTACATATCGTATCATTTCAAAATGAGCTTGAAATTCATTGCTTATGTCTGTTGTTTTTTAACTCTTCACAAGGTATCAAGTTGTGGGATGAGTGATACAATCGGACCAATTCATATAAAGGAGAGACCAAGTTCAGAAATGCAGTCACGTATTGATGCAGAGGCAAGTTTTATAAACTTATAATTTTTTAACATTTCTAACAGTTGAAATCATGTTTGGACAATCAAATTCATGGTTGTAGCTGAGCTTTTCCTGTTCTGCAGGTTGTTAAACTCCTTAGAGATGCATATGATCGTGTGAAAGCTCTTCTGAAGAAGGTTTGTTGAGTATTATTGCATATCTATTTTTTTTATGTATAGTTTTTTTTTATTATATATTAGAACCAAAAGTAACCTTTTGAGGTGCATAAATTCATTGAAAAAATTGGCAACCCTGAATTATGCAATGTTTGATATATATACTGTTGGGTATGTACAAAGTCATAACCAGCCATTTTTGTAATTTTTTTAGCATGAGAAGGCATTACATACGCTGGCAAATGCATTATTAGAGCGCGAGACACTTAGTGCAGAAGAAATCAGACGATTGCTTCTCCCGTATCGGGAAGGAAAACTTCCAGAACAACAGGAACAAGAAGAAGCAGAAGGGGATCTTGTATTGGCGTAATATTTCTCTACTTCGTGTCTATTATTGTACTAATTATAGTGGAAGCTCTGTACAGTATAATTTCCTATAGGTAGTTTTTTTTTTAATCTATTCTGCAGTTTCCCTCCTCAGCCCATGCAATTCTTGTCATAAGATGATTATAGGAAGTAATTATACACCTTTGAATATCTGTGTAGCAAATAATCCTGCTAACAGTGACAAAGGTCCACTATCGGAATACTACAGCACTTGCTGAGGGCAATATTTTTTTGGAGAACTGTAATTTTTTTAGACAGATATTTTATTGGACATTTGAACAATTGTGTTTAGTAGCCTATGCATTCTTCATTTTAATAAGAATTTCTTATTTATTATGAGATTGTGTCATTCTGACCCAAGCGTCTCGTAGCAAGGTTAAATTGTCTATGAAATTGCTAAAAGAAATAAGATGCAACTCTGAAGCATTATTGTTCCCAACCCAAAGTTCCTGAATCCTGGTCCGTATTGTTGATATGGTTGAATGATTAATCTTTGAATTAGCTGGAAAATGGTATTGTATAGATATTTTTACTTAAATTTTGGAGTCTCCAACATATCAACTTGGAGAGAACTTTTTTCAACCTTATTTTATCGTTTGCCTTAATTAAGGAAACCAAGAGGTAAGGAAAATGATGATTTTAAATTGTTCTCCAGTTTCTATGAAAATTCTCAATATTTACTTGAGTGTGAAATGAATATAGAGCCAATAAATAACAATTAACACAATGAAACTTAAATTTAAATCTTTAAAAACGTCGAGACTTGTGGATCTCTAAAACCTCCGCACCAGTAAACAAGCTCAACTACTAGGTTAATAAACTGTACTACCTACACCCTCTGTTACTATTATAAGCAAAAAATTACATTTAAGATTCATTTAATTATGATGTATGTAGTTTTTATTATAGACCACATACATCATTTATTGAATTAATCTAAAATGTGGATTTTTGCTTATAATAGTAACCGGAGGATGTATTTTGCAAAACTTCTAGCTTCCTTACACGATCACCTTATTCCTCATTTTTAATTGCATTCCCTGATGAGCGATGACCCTGTAAGTTTGAGGTTGGTATATGTTAACCAATTCCAATTTGAGTAGTTACATGTGAAAGTGTGTCTTTATTGAACAAAGCCATCTGTTTCTCTTCTATTATGTGACAATCAATACCAAGGTGCTTGGTTCCTTATTTGAATTTTATGTCTAACGCCATATGAAGGAAAGTTTGTCTATCACACTTGTTTTTGAACATTGCTAAAGGTCCAAAGAAGGCAAGTTAGCAACCAAATTTCACGAGGGGCAAATGCTAATGCACGATACTCATCAGCTTTCAAAATTGTGTTTTTGAAACAGCCCCAAAATTGTTTGTTTGAACACATAATTTGGTCCAAGAGCGATGCTAGTAAACCGGTACTGCCGGTTCCTAAGTATTGATTATTTTAAGAATGATGATGTGGATTATGGACAAATGGTTAAGGGAGTGTTTAAAAGAGTGTGTGAGAGGTTGTCCATAACATTCCTCTTCGGGAGTGATACTAGCAACAATCGCTTGGACACGCTTTTAGACACTTATCCATTAATTTAAAACTCTTACATCATTAACCCATTTGTGTTGGTCTGGTTGTGTTGTGTTGGGACCTTGGATCATGCTCTTCTCAAGGTCTCGGATTCGATGTACACTATCAATCAATTAAAAATCAATGTTAAATCTATTAAAGAAGAGTTTTATCATCCATTGTGGTGTATCCAGTTTAAAGGATTAGTCTATGCAGTTGCGCGCAGAGAATACTTAGTTCACAGTAAAAGAAAAGAGAAATAACTGTATTATTATCAAGACAACTATGTCAAATTCATTTTTTTTCTTTAAATTCAAACATTTTTAAAATGTAATTTGTAACAGACAATTAATGTGATTAAAAAATTGGCAGTGATAATGTATATTGATAAATTATGATTTAATATTTACCTATATTTAGGGATCACATACCTCGAACATGATTATATCTGGTTAATGAAATCTATAAGAAACCAACAAAAAAATTATAGTTTATCATTTAAATGACAAAACATATGTATGTTAATTTAAATTTTGAAATAAATGGATATTACTTTAATGATGATATCTATATATACATCATCATCCTTTCATTCTCTCATCTTTAATTAACTCTTATTTTTCCATATACCTCAGTAATCAAAAAATAAATAACATGTGGAACATAAACCAACTCAAACAATCAAATAGAAGTAGAATTATATTAGCATTATACTCTATTTTAATAGGCTCTTTTCAACACATCTTTAATTTGTTAAATTCAAATAAGTCTCACTAAATTTATACGAGGCCTCTCTTAAAAAAAAATTATATGAGGCTTACAATAAACCTATAGCTTTTGTTACAAAAAAATTATACTCACCTTGGTAGAACCTCATCCCATGAAAACTATAAAGAAAAAAGAAAGGAACTAAAGTATGTGCAAAGGAAACATAAAAATCTATGAAGCTATAAAATTTTGTTACAAGAATTAATCTCGGCTATCACAAATAGAAACTTCACCTGACCAATCAAAATAACTCTACAAACAATGTTTAACCACCATCTTATATACAATGAAGAACATACCAAGAAAACAAAAACCTTAGACATCTGCAAGAAGCACCTGATCTATCACTTGTTACTGCACTGGATCGAATCGCGTCTCATATATTGTTGTTCTTTTACTACAGAAAAAAGAAACCAGTATATATAACAAAGGATAATCAATAGGTCAAATGGAATTAAATCACTCAGTACAAATCGCCAGTCCGTCTCCTAAGCCTCCAAGAGGAAAACCGCTGAAGCTTCATCCGTGGCAGCTATATGTCCTTGGAAGAACCTTCTTATTATAAGCTCCTATACCCGATCAATTGGTTCGGTGCGGTCTTGCAAAGCTATTCCTTCTGAGACATCGGCAAGTGATTTGAGATTGCACTTAATAACGGCTTCAACGAAGTAGCAAGTCTCATCTTTGGTGTTCCCCTCGGGTATATCCACCACAAAAGATTCAATTACTAGTGTTCCTGGCCTTCCATCAATAATTTCAGGGTGGAGAGACATCACTGACGAATAGTTCTGAAAGATGATTTATATCACTCAGATTAAAAGCTGGAATTTTGTGGTGTGTGAAAGAAATATATCAAATGCACATTAAACTATAGTTATGAAGAAAAAAAACCATCACAAAAGCAAAATGTAAAATATTGATTTATTAGGCACACAATGTTGAACATATAAACGTTCCAATTGCTACTGCCTAGCGGTCAGTTGTGAGGAAGTTTTATGCAGGTGTCTGGGTTCAACTCTTGGTTTCCACCCTTCCCCCTCCCCGTGTGCGTGTACGTACTGTGGCCACTAGGCCGCTCATCTATTACAAAAAGATGTTGAACATAAAATATTGGTAGAAGGATAGAAATGAACTAAAGAGTTATTATTTTAATGAAGGCATACTTTTTTCAGAAGAATCAATTCAGACACACATTAGCACAAGATTTTAGTAAAACTAAAAAAAATTAGAACAAAAAAAATTTCTGCTCATTTGTTGTAATGTAGCAATGACACTTCTGATTGAGGTGTGTCCGACAATTCATTTTCTAAACTTATTATCGGTGTTGATGGGTCAATGTCAGTCTCCGGTATCCATGACAGTGTCTCATAGGTTGTAAGGATATGTTCATACCGTAAGTCTATGATCACCGCCTATAATCCTGATGCTGAGAACATGCTCATTGTCATCAAGGAGCTCCAATCTTTCTGTACTTGTAGTAGCAGGAAGCCCTGATTTAACATCAACTTCTCTAAGACTTCCAATCTCAAGGTTTCCCCTTACAACACATCTGCTTACAAATGGTTTGTACTTCTGCGGCTGATCGAACCTTCTTACCAAGGACCATACCTATATAAAGCAAATCTAGGCATCATATAAACATCACACAAGCAGGGTAGCATTATACAAAAATATTGTCAGGAAGCACACCGAACTCTTTATTCAATAGCAGTAGCAGTGAGGAAGAGAAAATCGAACAGAATTGGGGTTCACTTAGTAATTGGTCATTTTTTCACATAAAACTGTAATGATTCAAGTTTTGCAACACACTTCTGCATCAACCAAACCTCGCTGATAGAAGCTTTGATGTGATAAAAATGCATAATGTAAAAGAAGAATCTCATACTCAATCAAAAACAGAAGTTCCACTACATGATTTTTACACATGCCAAAGATGCAAAAATAGATTGTTCAAGTTGATCTTTTAAATAGAATATAAAGAGCAGTAATTGGTATGAAATTTACCAGGATTATGATGAATAGATTTGACTTCTCTAAAGCGAGCAATTCCCTTTAAAGAGTAATAAAGCATGTAATCCCAACTATTAATTTTCTCAACAACGGTTGAGATTTTCTGCTTTACCCTCTAAAGGAAATTGCTTGCTTGAACAAAGCTAAATCTGTGACCACGCTATGCTTCACAAGGATCACACTACAAATAGATCATCTTCCACCTAAGTTCTTCTTAACACACAATTGTTACCAAAACCTAAAAGATAGTAGCAGATCAGATCACATTGTACCACAAAGCAGGTCAACCATAAAATAGACCAAAAACAACATCAAAACATTCATATGCCTATGTAACACCAACACTTCAGAACAGATTGAAGAAATGTCCAGTATCCGACAAACACATAAAAGACACGACATATGTAGCTATCTACGTTCAACCACTTTTGTTTTCTCAAATTATTACGAGTATAACTCGTCAGTGTCGTGTCTCATGTATGTGTTTCTTAGCTCTTTACCAAAAATCAGCTAATCCTTTTAACATTTACATAACCATAACCTTCCCTCCAAATATATTAAACCACCAATCCTAACAATAAATACACCATCACTATTTTTTTGTCTTTTTTTTAATAAAAAAACACTATTTAAGGAAAATAAAAAAACACATTCCAAGTTCCAACAACCTTAACTGAATATCTAACACAACACGACACAACCATAACCATGCATCCAACAACAAAAATCTTCACACACTCACACACACACACACACACACAGATTCAATTCAACAAAACCATAAAATAAAAATAAATAAATAGTATTAAAAAAACAAAAGAAAGAAGGGCAACCTGAGGAACCGGTGCTCTAATATGCTTAACAAGAGCTGAAGCACACTGATTATGTCCAGGCTGCTGCCGGTGATGTCTTCTTATATATTCCATCTCCATATTACTAAACCTTCCACTTCCAATTCCATTCATTTTTTCACCTCCAATAATACTTCTTCTATACCTATTCAAATTTTCCTTGTTCTGCAAAAAATCTTATAAATATAACAAAAAGCAAAGAAAAAAAAAAGAAAGTGTGTGGATTTCAGAAGCAGAATATGCAAAGTATGTGATTGGATATTCAGAGTCGCCACTATGGATCATGGAAACTAATTACCTAAGCAAAATTTGTTATTATCCTAAAAAAGTAAACGAATTAATTAAATTAAATTGTTAGATATTTATATTTGTTTATTATCATCACTTGTTATGTTTGGTAAGTTCAGTTGTTATTGTTTTTTGATTATAAAATGTAAAATATCTTTGATAAAATATTGTTTGTATGTTTGGTTTTAATTCAAAATGGGGTCCACTTATATAGTGCTATTATTACTAACTAACAGTTTGCTTGTCCTTTTGTGTCTTTGTTGCTTTCCTCATCAGGCATTAGCTGATTTGGTTGTGTGGGGAGTATTTAATGTGTTTGTTATTTCATCATGTGTGATTTTAAATTTTAATTTAATTTGCACTATGTAAACTCAAATCTGATTCAGTTCATTAAAAATATGGTTTGATCCGTTGTAGATTTGAAGACGATGGTTGGAGTTGTTGAGCGAAGGTTGTTCATCAAAGTTGGATGGTGTATTTACAAGGACTTCAACGTTCAAATCAATGAAAGTTTAAAGAAATCATAAATGTTTAACCAAATAATAAACGTACGTCTCACCAAGATGTGAGTATCTTATACATGTCAAGGTAATTGTGCGATGATCATAGAGAGTTGTGATTCAATAACGAGATTTGGTCTCCTGCATCATTAGTTATGATGTGGTCAGTGTGGTGTTGTTAGCCCATATTTTTATGAGCTAAGAATATGCTCTAAATATGCATTAAATGCTGAAGGGAATCTTGCAAAGATTCTGTTTAATCGAAGAACAAAAAGAATCTTGGAATTGTTCACAGATTCGAAAGGATATTTACAAATACAAGGCTAAGGCAAAGAACTTCGTCTAATTCGAACCAGAAGGCAAATCGAACTAGCGTATGATCGAATCGAAGCAACAAAGTTCTGGACTTAGCACAATTCTGACAAACTTTCACAACACTCAGTTCGACTTCGAAGGACGCAACCGTTCCAAGGAGCAGTTAAGTGCATGCAGGGTGTACGTGGCAGGACATTTGGCAGTAGTACAGTGTTCGACCGTTAGGGCAGTTTACTTTCGAAAGTCTATATATAGTAGTTTTTTAGTCAGAAAACAGGTCGCAATTCATTATACACAAAATCCTTGTAAACTCAAAGTACCCACGCTATCGAGAGAAACGAGTGAAATGGGATCCAAGTATGAATCTGTGAACCATCTTTTTTATGTAAAGCACATTTTACAATTCAATGCAATTTACTTTTTCATGAAATGTATCTTTTAAGCACTTTAAAGTTTCATGCAAAGTTTAACGTTTTTCATTTAAATTCTGTTCATTTATGTTTCGATCGAAACATAGTGTTCATTCGATAAGAACTTGTTTTTCTTTGTTATTTGTAATCCAAGTAACTTTTATGTTTAATTCTCCCAAAAACTACACTAAAATGTTTATGCGTAATGAACATTCATATAATTTAAAGAATTCAATCAAAGCACTATGCTCCTGAGATTCACTAGTTGGTCTCGCAAGCAATTAACCTAAACTAGCGGTTGTTTACCAAATTTGGGGGTAAACAAATTGGCACGCCCAGTGGGACCTGTGCTTTAATTGAATCTTTTCTATCAAAAGTATTTTCGTTTGGATTTGCAAATTTTTATTTGTGCATTCTTTCTGGAAATTGTGTTAGTGCATGTTCTTGAGGAGTGGGAAAATACTCCCTGAAATGGTTAGACCACCACCCAGAAATACAAACGCAAATAATATGGAAAATGCAAATGTGAATGATAACAATGTGTCAGCGCCTTCGAGTGCGTTAAACACTTCGAATGTGACTGGAGCGACCATTTCCGCTCCCAGTTCTTCGACATTGGGCGTTACTATGCCTATCAGTGCATCAACAACGATGCCTTTTACCACTGCAGGCTCTGCAGTTTCGATACCCGAAAATTTAGGGAGCCAGCCATCCCCAGCAAGAGGAGGAGGCACAATAGGCTCTACGTTTAGTATGCCTTTTTCACAATATATGAGTCAAGGCAACAGTAGGAATGTACCATATGGTATGCCTACAACACTGATGCAAGGGCTGCAAACCAACCCTTCATTGTATTCAGAAACTGTGCCTGGCGCTTACTCGCCTACAAACCAACGTTTGGCCTCCAGTTCTGTTAATCGAAATGCAGTGCCACCACTAACTAATACATCCTTGATGTCTTTAAGGCAACAAATGGATGAAAGTAATCATGATATGGTTAATATGTTGACACAACAAATTGGTACAGTGTTTAATCCTTTGATACAAAATACTAACCAGTCTTATCAATTGTTAGCCACCCAGATGGGTAGAATGGCTGATTTCTTCGGGGCTCCACATGTCCCTAATCAACCAGTCCCTCAGATCCAGAATCTAGCACCCATACAAAACATCCAAGTACCAAATGATGCTATGGTGCCTATGCCCAATAACTTAGTGGTACAGCCTAATCAAGGACAATTACAAATGGGTCCAATCGAACCATACGCTCAACCACAAGTACAACCACAAATCGAACCAAATCCAGGGATAGTCTTAGTAAATCGAAATCAAAATGCTGATGAAGTGGTTCGAAATGTCCAACAAAATAATTTAGGGGCACAAAATAACATAGCAAATTTGGTCGAAGCTATCTTAGTCCAAAATGGTTTGAATGTAGGTTTACATAGACCAAATTTTGTTTCTGCCTTGTCAGAGTATGTGCTTCAGACTGAACTACCAAGGGGTGTCAAAATCCCAAAATTCACTAAGTTCGCTGGTGACACTAGCGAATCAACTGTTGAGCACATTGCAAGATTTCTGACAGAAGCAGGAGACATAGCCAATAATGAAAATTTAAGGATGAAGTATTTCCCAAATTCTTTAACAAAAAATGCCTTTACATGGTTTACAACCCTCCCTCCACATTCCATACATAATTGGAATCAGTTAGAGAGAGTTTTCCATGAACAATTTTACATGGGACAATCAAAAATAAGCCTTAAAGAATTAGCAAGTGTTCGACGTAAAGCGCCTGAGTCAATTGATGATTATCTCAATAGATTCAGACTCCTAAAGGCAAGGTGCTTCACCCAAGTCCCTGAACATGAATTAGTCGAAATGGCTGCTGGTGGCCTAGACTATTCGATTAGAAAGAAATTAGACACTCAGTATTTGAGGGACATGGCTCAGTTGGCTGATAGAGTTCGACAAGTCGAACGGCTAAAAGCTGAAAAGGCTAGGAATTCTAAATTTCATAAGAGGGAAAAGGTTGCATATGTCGAAGCAAACGACAGTGACCAAGAGTTCGATGTCACTTATGAAGATGTCGAAGACAATGAGGTTGATCTAGCAGAATTAAAACCTGGACCTCCTTATGTCTGTAAACTCCTTAAACCTTCGAATGGGAAAAATCCTGTTGAGCCTAAGAATGATAAATTTGTGTCTAAAACTTATACGTTTGACATAACCAAATGTGATGAAATATTTGATTTATTAGTTACAGATGGCCAGATTATTGTTCCTAAGGACTTAAAAGTACCCCCAATCGAACAACAGAAGAAAAGGGGTTATTGTAAATTTCATAATTTCCTTGGCCATAAAACCTCACGTTGTATTCTTTTCAGGGATCTGGTCCAAAAGGCTCTCAATGAGGGGAGACTCAAATTTGGTGAGAAACCAAAGACAACTCAGGCGAATGTTGAGGCACCAAGAGCTGTTGAAACCCTCTATGCGGAACCTCAAGGAGTAATGATGGTCGAAGCCATGGAGGTGTCTGAAGTGAAAGTTCAAACCATACCTGAAGAAGACTACAACGAAAAGATGAAGGTGGTGTATCCTCGAACTGAAGAAGATCTGATCGATTTTCTGAATAGATGCAAACTCGAAAACAAGAATGTAATGCTGTGTCCCCGCTGCAGTGCAGTGTGTGATAGAGAGGCTACTGAGGGCCTCAAGAAGTACCAGGTTATCAACAAGGGGGCAACGCAAAACCAGCGATTCGATAAAGGCAAGAGGACTATGGTGCAGTCGAACAACGGCCAGAAATCTGGTCGAAAGACTACCTTTATTCCTCCTGGTTCGATTCCTGTCGAAAAATGGATGCACCAGGGGCTCATAAGGTTCAACAAAGGAACTATGGAGGTAGGTGGTTCCAGTGGAACTAAGCAAGTTGGCCCACAGGAGGCTAATAAGTATTCTTACCGAAACAATTACAAGGGTAAGAATCCTATGACAAGGACCCAATGGCGCAGGTTTCAGCGTCAAAAGAAATTGGCCGAACAGAATCTGCAAACTGGCCAATATAAGGATGTGTCCAGGAGGCCAGCAAAAGAAAGACTCTTTCCTCCGGTGAATGAAGATAAGATGGAGGACGAGGATCTACTGGACTCTGAACCTGATTTCGACGTCATCTGCGTGGTGTCCATCTTGCCATCTGAGTATGATGTCGAATCAGAAGTGACTGAGATCGAAGGTGAATTCGATCATCTTGATATGGCTGACCCAAAGCCTGTGTGTTACTATGTGATGAACAATGGCTGCATTGAGGAGCAACTAGCCTCCTTTGAGAGGCCAAGTCTAGGGATGAAAAGCCATCTCAAACCCCTTTTCATCAGAGCAAAGGTTGAGAACGTTGGGATCAACAAAGTGCTCATTGATGGGGGAGCAGCTGTCAACTTGATGCCTCAATCTACGCTCTACAGGATTGGGAAATATGACAGCGATCTATCTGCCCACAACATTGTGCTTTCTAATTATGAGGGCAAAACTGGCTATTCGATGGGAGCCATACAAGTTGATGTTGCTGTAGGCAGCATAATTCGACCAACTCTTTTCCTGGTGGTTCAATCCAAGGCTAACTATAACTTGTTGTTAGGAAGGGAATGGATCCACGGAGTTGGGGCAGTACCATCCACTCTCCACCAGAAACTGATTGTTTGGAGAGAAGATGGGATTGTTGAAAACATAGAGGCAGATCAAAGCTTCTATAAGTCAGAGGTTGACATTGTCACCCCACAAACCTTTGACAAAAATTTGGCTAACATAGCACCTTGTGGTGACAAGGATTCTGCTTTCGTGCCAAGTGACAATGTTATTCATTCTGTCAAACTCCACCCTGCCCATGGCTTTATATGGGAGAGAGAGGAAATTAATGATGTTTCTTCTGAAGATGGAGTCATTCCACCAACTGGGTGGAATATACATGAAAATTATTATGACTGAGGCCACTGCATGGGCCAGGATTACGGCTTATATGGCCGAAAATAGATTAAATACGGCCCTTGAGGCTGAGTTTCAACAAAATATGGCAGTAGAAGCCAAGATCGAAGATCTGGAAGTCAAAGAAACAAAGGATCGAAGACTTGACTGCATCTATGACGATGAGCCGCTGGGGTTCGAGAAGGATCCTATGAGCGAGGCGCCAAAAATGCAAGCACAAGATCCTTTGGAGGAGATCGATATTGGAGATGGCTCGATTAAAAGGCCAACTTATATCAGCGCCAATATCACTTCAGGTCTAAAAGAAAAGCTGGTGCTGCTTCTTAAAGAGTTCAAAGACTGCTTTGCATGGGATTACAACGAAATGCCTGGGTTAAGCAGAGAAATGGTCGAACTGAAACTACCTATCAAAGAAGGAAAGAGGCCAGTGAAGCAACTACCAAGAAGGTTCGCGCCAGAAATTATGTCCAAGATCAAGGATGAGATCGAAAGGCTGCTGAGGTGTAAATTCATCAGAGCTGCCAGGTATGTCGAATGGTTGGCAAATATAGTCCCCGTTATTAAAAAGAATGGAACTCTTAGGGTTTGCATAGATTTTAGGGATTTAAATAATGCTACACCTAAAGATGAATATGCTATGCCAGTGGCAGAAATGTTAGTAGATTCAGCAGCTGGCTTCGAATTTTTAAGTATGTTAGATGGTTATTCTGGTTATAACCAAATATTTATTGCTGAAAATGATGTGTCAAAAACAGCATTTCGATGCCCTGGTGCATTAGGCACTTATGAATGGGTTGTCATGCCTTTTGGCTTGAAAAATGCTGGGGCCACTTATCAAAGGGCCATGAATTCTATGTTCCATGATTTTATAGACACATTCATGCAAGTTTATATAGATGATATAATCATCAAATCCTCATCCGAAGATAGCCATTTGGATTACCTTAGGCAGTCTTTCGAACGGATGAGGAAACATGGATTAAAAATGAATCCATTAAAGTGTGCTTTTTGTGTGCATGCAGGAGATTTCCTTGGTTTTGTGGTGCATAAAAAAGGCATCGAAATAAACCAGAACAAGACAAAGGCTATTCTTGAGACAAAGCCTCCTTCGACCAAGAAACAGCTTCAATCTTTGCTAGGGAAAATCAACTTCTTGAGAAGATTCATTTCGAATTTAAGTGGCAAAGCTCAAGCTTTTTCGCCATTGCTTCGACTCAAGAAAGATGAACCATTCAAATGGGAAGAAGAGCATCAAAAGGCTTTCGATGAAATTAAAGAGTATTTGATTAAGCCTCCAGTACTAATGCCTCCTAGTCAAAGTAAAGATATGAAGTTGTACATTGCTGCGTCTGACAATACCACACACAGCTACGAGGCAAAGCCCTAAAAACCGTCTTCTTGTTCGCCAATCGACGATGATTAACGGAAGTTGCTTTAAAGTTAAGTAAGTTTCGAATACCAGTTGCTGCTACTTTTTTAGTAATGGTGATTAGTAAGTCTTCTGAAAGTTTATCCATGATAGAAGAAGGAAGTTGATTTTTCTAGAGAGTAGGTTTTTTCTGGAAAGGAAATGAAAATGGGAGAAGTGAAAAGTAGGTTTTGTACTCATTACTGAAGGGAAACTGAAAAGACTTGGTTGAAAAAGTTGAAAAAATTCAACACGTGGCAAGAGGAGAACTGAAAGATCTCTGAACCAAGCCGTCGGTTACTTTTTCTAGGAGCCAAAGATCTCCGAAAATAGTGTTGTAATAATAACTGCTTTGGGAACTGCTCGAGGTAAATGACGTCATCGTTTAAGAAGATGTAAAGTTTCCGTCGAAAGTTACAGTTTTTTTCAACATGTAGGAAAAAGAAAAAATGTCAACTTCTTCTCTTCCTTCGATCACGAATCGAAGCAGACATTTTTTGGGGGCAATTTGTTAGCCCATATTTTTATGAGCTAAGAATATGCTCTAAATATGCATTAAATGCTGAAGGGAATCTTGCAAAGATTCTGTTTAATCGAAGAACAAAAAGAATCTTGGAATTGTTCACAGATTCGAAAGGATATTTACAAATACAAGGCTAAGGCAAAGAACTTCGTCTAATTCGAACCAGAAGGCAAATCGAACTAGCGTATGATCGAATCGAAGCAACAAAGTTCTGGACTTAGCACAATTCTGACAAACTTTCACAACACTCAGTTCGACTTCGAAGGACGCAACCGTTCCAAGGAGCAGTTAAGTGCATGCAGGGTGTACGTGGCAGGACATTTGGCAGTAGTACAGTGTTCGACCGTTAGGGCAGTTTACTTTCGAAAGTCTATATATAGTAGTTTTTTAGTCAGAAAACAGGTCGCAATTCATTATACACAAAATCCTTGTAAACTCAAAGTACCCACGCTATCGAGAGAAACGAGTGAAATGGGATCCAAGTATGAATCTGTGAACCATCTTTTTTATGTAAAGCACATTTTACAATTCAATGCAATTTACTTTTTCATGAAATGTATCTTTTAAGCACTTTAAAGTTTCATGCAAAGTTTAACGTTTTTCATTTAAATTCTGTTCATTTATGTTTCGATCGAAACATAGTGTTCATTCGATAAGAACTTGTTTTTCTTTGTTATTTGTAATCCAAGTAACTTTTATGTTTAATTCTCCCAAAAACTACACTAAAATGTTTATGCGTAATGAACATTCATATAATTTAAAGAATTCAATCAAAGCACTATGCTCCTGAGATTCACTAGTTGGTCTCGCAAGCAATTAACCTAAACTAGCGGTTGTTTACCAAATTTGGGGGTAAACAGGTGTGTGGTTTTTAGTAGATTGTTCGTGGATTGGGTCGCTTTTGTTGGACGGATTCGGCCTTGCTCCTGAAATATGATTAGTTATGATGTGAGTATCTTATTATTATTATTATTATTATTATTATTATTATTATTATTATTATTATTATTATTATTATTATTTTCTCTTTTTAAAGGTGGTCCTTCAAATTTTAATTACCTTAATTAGGTTTATGAATATCCATCTTATTTCAACATTGAGGTTCTTTTGTCACTAAGTTGTCCAACTTTTAGCACCATGATAGGTCCGCAAGTGCACGAAAATATCGGTTTTAGTATAAAAGATGTCGAATCCCCTAGAGACCAATGTCAAGTATTGTTATCTATTGTCACATTGTTTATCTAAGGCGATGCTAATTAGTTTGGTTGCAAAATTGGAAAAATAACTTGGTTTTAATTACTTTTAATGACGATAGACCGAAATATAATTCGCGTCGACTGTGAATACTTGTTAAGTTATATTTTATTATTATAACATGAAAATATTTTCGCGCGTAAAAAAAATTAAATTAAAGAGGTCGCCAACGTTCGCGTGTACAACACCGAATTCTAGACTTTGTAATCTATTCGATCGCTTTCGTGCGTACGCCTTACGACTTCAAAAACTCTGAAAAATAATCATTTCTGTTTGAAAAGTTATTTTTAGTAGAAAACAAATTTAAAGGTACCGTCGGCTTTCGCGCGTCCGTTACCAGATTTTAAGCTTATAACTGCCAGCTTTCGCATGCACAGTTACAATTTTAAAATCTCTTTTGGAAATTTGTAATTTCTAAATTAATTAAAGAAAACACTCTCGCTGAATTTTAAAATTAATTCCTGAATATCTGCAGACAGATACAAGTTTCACTCTTTCGATATGAAACCGGTATCACATTATTCCAACTTTCACCGTCAATATTCATCGTTAAAGACTAGAATTTTCAGACTTAAAAATAGTTCCTGTTACAATTTCTAATCATACAACTTAACAGAATATCATTGGTACAATGTTGATCTTATTTCAGACTCTATAAAAATCTACTCAGACATAATGGAATAATAATCTAAACATAACTTTAACAAATTTATATTCGTACTAAAAAGTAAGTAAAAAAAATAAAACCTGTTACTGTTGGAATCTTTAATTGAGTATAATTTCCACTGCCACAATTGAAAACTATGCAATTATATTAAAACAAACAGCCGCAACACACAGAATGAAAGACTTCTCAATTGCAATAGATATGCGCAGCAACAGTAAGCAATTGGAATTGGAAGATTACGTAGCACCCATGAGATAATCAATTAAATTTGGATAATTAATAATAACTAGCAAATGGTAATTTGAAATATGATAGAGTAATGGTTACTGGAATTAAAATTGTAAGGGAAACAAAGTACTCAAAGTGTTAATTTATGCGGTAGCAGAAAGTTGTTTCAGCAAGCTTTGAATTAAAAAGAAGCTGAAAACTTGACTACAATAAGCACTTAAAAGTGAAAATAAGCTGTTTCTAAATTAATGGTTTTCTCTCAAATCATCAAAGAATGATTGCTACAAGATTTCTACATTCATTTGACGTCAAAAAATGGATATTGCATTTTTTAACCCGTTTACACTGTTGAATTTTTTGTGTCATATTTTGAAAATGACATTACGACTGAAACAATAATTAAGAAATGATCATATGAACGGTAATTAACTATTGTTCCAGTTACGACGATTAACTATTGTACCGTCACAATGTTTTTTTCCTTTTTCCTATAACTGTGTTACATTTAATGTTTTTATTATTTTATAATTTTTTTTGTTGCAATGTTTTGTTATTTATTGACAGTTATGACTGAAAAAACTGTTGATAATTCTGTAGAGTCAAAATCAAATATTGTTGAGTTTTCCGTTGAATTTAAATCATCTATTGTTGAAGCTTTCGTCGAATTGAAACCAAATATTGTTGAAGCTTCCGTTGAATTGCGCCAAAAGAGAAGTGATTGACGTACCCAAATATATGTCACATTACTGCAATTTGCTACAATAAAGTGGTGGTTGAGTTGACAAAATATGAAACCGGCATATCTAAAACTTTTTTTCTTTCAATTAGAGGACATCCAACACAAAACTCAAATACCCACATTATGTGTTTTGGCTTAATCCATGATCACTTTGTTAATGTATGTTTGAAGAATGAGTGTCCAATACCTCCATCATGTACCGAGTGAAAACTGCACAAGGAAGTTGAAGTTGAGACATGGAAATATACTTTTTTTGGATATACAATCTTTGTTTTGAGAACTCATGGATATTGAAAAAGGAGAACAACCACCCAAAAAAAAGAATCAAATGAAGTTAATCCAATTCTATTGGATAGTGAAGATGAAGAATTTGAAGAAGATAAATAAGCAATTTTCACTAGATAGGATATAACATTTTTTTTTGGTGTTCGTATATTTTTGGTTGATAATGCACCAACATATTTTTCGTGGTCAACAATGCACCGACATATTTTTGTGATCGATAATGCAATGATATTTTTTTGTAGCCAATATATCACTAACATTATATAAATACAAGTCTTTTATATTTTATGTGGTGGACTAAACATCGATAGTTTATATGGATAATATTACACTGCATTTTATATAAATATACGTCTCCGGTTAATTTACAAATTCATTTTATCCTTTTTTTTCATTTCATTTTACTATGATATTTTCTCGTATATCTAATTCTTTCAAGTGAATCATGTCTGAGGATGAGAAGGTGTATCAAGTAATTAGAATCTAACCATTGCGGAATTCTTCCATTGGAAGTCTAGCTGACTGAAAAGTTCCGTGATATTCAAGTGCGCCTATTGGCTATTATTGAGTTTTAATCTCCAAAAAACACAAAGGCAAGTTATGTTGAGACTGGATAGCTTGTAAAACACTCCACAACTGCTTTCTCTGAATATAGTTAAAAAGTATTATCTTGTTCTTTAATCATAAAAGATACTTGTTGATTATCTATAGTAGGGTTCAAATGAGATGCACAGATACACCAGAGATTAGGAATCTGTCCCATTTCTATCATTGGTTGCAAAAAAAAATTCAAGTTTTGTCTGGTTAACCATCTAGTGGGAAAATCCTCAAAATCATATCTTTTTGTACCTAGCTCGATAGTAATATCTTTATTGTTCAACTGAGATTCTTCATCTTTTTCATTTTCATTGTTATTTTGAATTTCTGAGCTAGCTTCATTATTGTGTTGATCCACTTCACTGTTGTTTTATAATTCCTGATCCTCGTCACCGACTTGTGTTGCATCTACAAATTCTGATTCATTAGAGTCAGAATCCTCTTCATCTTGCACTTATTTTCTCTTAATTTCATCATTTACCGCTTTTTCCAAAATTTCATCATTCTCCAAAGCCAACTCCTTGTATCTGTTAGCCATAGGCACATTCTTTTTCACTCCAGTTGTTCCTACTTATTTATGATTCATGTTTCTATCATTCATCTCACATGTATCTTTGTCCAACTCAACTATTTCAACTTGCTTGTTCTTTCCCCCGTTGTCATCTATCTGCACAAACTCATTTCTTGCATCTTGTATGCTCTTCTTTTAGCTCTTATCAACTAGTTCATTCTGATTAGGTTCAGGTTGCACCCTTTTGTTAGAAATTTCATAATAGTGTCCTGTGCACTTGCATAATGTACATTAATCAGGTAAATTCTCATACTCAAGTTGCACAAAGAAAACATAGCCTTTTCTTTCAACCAACACCTTTTAGTATCTTAGGCCTCTAGTATTCTTGTGATAAACAATAAATTATAACCCAAACTTGAGCAGTAGTCTATTTTAGAGTATTAAGGTCAAAATCCTCTGACCATGGGAACAGTTTCAAATATTTAGGGCTTAAAACCCATGAATTGATAAATCTAACTCTTCTAACATCTTCTATTGAGGAAAAAGCAAATTCATAATATCCCTTACCGAGAGAGGTGACTCAATATCTGTCTATAGACTTCCATAAGGAAGATAACTTGTTTTTCAAGGAAAATATTGTCGGAGATTGTGCACCTTTAGCCAAATTACTCTACCATGCAAATTGTGCACCCTCTGCATCTTTTTTCTCCCTTCCTTTCAATTTCAATAAGTGGTTTCTGTTGGAGATTTCCAAAATAGGTGAGAAAAACTGAAAAACAGAAAATTACACATGGTAATCGATTACCATATTGATGTAATCGATTACATCAAGCAAAATTTGCAAACGGTAAACAGAGACTTTGGGTAATCGATTACCTGCATATGATAATCGATTACCACGGGACTGGATGTGTTTTTCTGCACTTTTTCTCATAGTTTTGGGTTCCAAAAGTTGTAACTCTTCATGGGAATGACTTGTATACATTGGGAAGTTATCATTTACTGATAAATCATGAATCATTGCATTGATTCAAGCCAAAAGTTGAATGTATATGGTTGTAACTTTTGATTAAAAGTTGCATT
Organism: Medicago ruthenica; assembly: GCA_018208015.1. Lineage (NCBI taxonomy): Eukaryota > Viridiplantae > Streptophyta > Magnoliopsida > Fabales > Fabaceae > Medicago > Medicago ruthenica. The sequence continues at coordinate 100,848,581 of CM031371.1, forward strand.
CTCTCATATGAAGGGGCATATGATGCACTATAAATGCATGGCATTTGTGTATCAGAAGGAACACGTTTTTGACATCAATTACAGTCAAATTCTCCCTCATTCTCATACTCTAAATCATCCATCAATTCTCTAATGCATGAGTGAATTGTTGGAAACATATTTCTGTCAAATATTGTTAGGAGATACGCTTGGTGTGATTGTGCAATACACATCAAGGAACTCATAGTATCCTGAAGGGGATTCGCTGGACATTCCTATTGCATCCAATATAAAGTTATTGGTGGGGGCGAATCGAACCTAAAGGTTAGTGTGGCAACCCCATACGCTTTGAGTTTTCGTGCATAACCATTAATCATTTCAGATTTCAAGTGCAGCAGCCTCTTCCCAACAAATCAAGATAATTAACAATCTTTAGGTTCGATTTTATGGCTGCTTCATTGAAAGAAATGACCTCTGACTTTGTTAAGTTGGAAAAGTTTGATGGAGGAAACTTCATCCGTTGGCAGAAGAAAATGAAGTTTCTTCTCACAACATTGAAGGTGGCTTACGTTCTGAACATGGCAAGGCCCGTGGAGAAAGATGATGAAACCATTGCTGAGACCAGAGAGAGACAGAAGTGGGACAACGATGACTACATCTGCTTGGGACATATCTTGAATGGTATGTCTGATTCTCTGTTCGATATCTACCAGAGCAGCCCATCGGCAAAGGATTTGTGGGACAAATTGGAAACCAGATACATGCGTGAAGACGCTACAAGTAAGAAATTCCTTGTCTCACAATTTAATAATTACAAAATGGTAGATGGTAAGCCTGTTATGGAACAATTATATGATATTGAACGTATTCTTAACAACTACAAACAACATAACATGCATATGGATGAAACTATCATTGTGTCATCCATAATTGACAAACTCCCTCCTTCATGGAAAGATTTTAAACGATCCATGAAACATAAGAAGGAAGATATCTCTCTTGAGCAATTTGGAAATCACCTTCGTTTAGAAGAAGAATACCGAAAACAAGAAGGTATTAAAAATCAAATTACTCAAGAGAAGGTGCATGTTGTGGAAGAGGGAAAATCAAGTAAGACTTCCAAAAAGAGAAATCATGAAAATGATGAGTCTCAAAACCACAATGGTAATAACATTAAAAAGAAAAAGAAAGGTAAATGTTATTTTTGTGGGAAAGAAGGACACTTTAAGAATGAGTGCAGGTTCTTGAAAAAGAAGAACAAAGAAAAGAATTCAAGTGCAACAAATGATGATCTTGTCGCGGTCATTTCTGAAATCAACATGATTGAAGATGTTGATTCTTGGTGGATAGACTCTGGTGCTACTCGTCATGTGTGCAAAAACAAGGAATTGTTTAAGACCATCAATGAAGATGGGAGTGTTTTGTACATGGGAAATGCTTCAACTGTGCAAGTCCAAGGAAAAGGGACCATAGAGATTGAATTCACTTCTGGAAAGACACTTACTCTTAAAGATGTATTTTATGTTCCTGAAGTTAGGAAGAACTTGATTTCTGTACCATTACTTAATAAGAATGGGTTCAAATCTGTATTTGAGGGAGATAAATTTATCCTCTCAAAAGGGGGTATGTTTGTAGGAAAGGGATATTTGTGTGAGAATATGTTCAAATGTAATATTGCAAATATTAATAATAATGATATGATTTCTGCTTATATTGTTGAGTCTTGTGATTTATGGCATATGCGATTGGGACATGTTAATTTTAGAAAATTGGAGGATATGATGAAATCAAATCTAATTCCTAATCTTGATAAAAACTTTGATTCATGTACTACTTGCATGTTGACTAAAATTACAAGACAACCTTTTAAAAGTGTTAAAAGAAGTTCTAGGGTGCTAGATTTAATTCATTCAGATGTATGTGATTTACATGGTTGGCCCACCATTGGTGGTAAAAAGTACTTTGTTACTTTCATTGATGATTGCACTCGATTTTGTTATGTTTATTTAATGCATTCAAAAGATGAAGTCTTAGATAAATTCAAAATGTTTAAAGCACAAGTAGAACTTCAACATGAAACTTTCATTAAATGCTTTAGAAGCGATAGGGGAGGAGAATTCTATCATCCGAGTTATTTTGAATCCACCGGTATTGTGCATCAAGTTACTGCACCATACACCCCACAACAAAATGGAATAGCAGAAAGGAAGAATAGGACTTTGGTAGAAATGGTTAATGCCATGTTGTCTTATTCTGGATTATCTAAAGGATATTGGGGTGAAGCAATGCTTACAGCATGTTATATCCTCAATAGGGTTCCAAACAAAAGGAACAAAATAACCCCATATGAACTTTGGAAACAAAGGAAGCCAAATCTTAATTATTTAAAAGTTTGGGGTTGTAGAGCAATTGTGAAAGTGCCTGAACCAAAAAGAAAGAAGTTGGGTGAAAGAGGAATTGAATGTGTATTCTTAGGCTATGCAGAAAATAGCAAAGCATACAGATTCTTGGTTATTGAATCGAATGACTCATATTCTGTCAATACAGTAATTGAGTCAAGAGATGCAATTTTTCAAGAAGATAGATTTAAATCATTCTCTTATCCCAAGGACATTGTTCATTCTAATGTACCAAATTTAGAAAACAATGAATCAAATGTAGATACATTGGATGGTTCAGAACTTAGAAGGAGTAAGAGGATCCGAAAAGAAAAAGATTTTGGACCTGACTTCTTCATGTTTCTTATAGAAGGAACTGGTACATCCATAAATAGTTATGGACCAATTTGCTTTAACCTTGAGAGTGATCCAGTGACATATGAAGAGGCTATAAAGTGTCAAAATTCAGCCTTTTGGAAAGAAGCTATCCAGGAAGAAATGGATTCAATTATGGGTAATAAAACTTGGAAAGTAGTAGATCTCCCACCCGGATCCAAACCAATAGGTTGTAAATGGATCTTTAAAAGGAAAATGAAAGTTGATGGTACCATTGATAAATTCAAGGCTAGACTAGTTGCCAAAGGGTTTACACAAAAAGAAGGAATTGATTATTTTGATACATATGCACCTGTTGCAAGAATTGCATCAATTAGAGTGCTAATTGCACTAGCATCCATCCATAAGTTTGTTATCCATCAAATGGATGTTAAAACTGCTTTCCTAAATGGAGAGTTGGATGAAGAGGTATATATGAAACAACCAGAAGGGTTTGTGATCAAAGGTCAAGAAGATAAAGTGTGTAAATTAACTAAGTCTTTATATGGGTTGAAACAAGCACCCAAACAATGGCACCAAAAATTTGATCAAGTTGTGTTAGCCAATGGATACATTATAAATGAATCTGACAAGTGTATTTACAGTAAATTCCACAATGGAAAAGGTGTCATGATTTGTTTATATGTAGATGATATGTTAATTTTTGGCACAAGTTTAGATGAGGTAGAAAAGACTAAAGCTTTCTTATCCAAAAATTTTGATATGAAAGATTTAGGCGAAGCAGATGTGATTTTAGGAATTAAAATCATAAGAGATGGTAACCACATTGGTTTATCCCAATCTCATTATATAGAAAAGGTGCTTCAGAAATTCAATCATTTAGATTGTAATCCGGTCTCTACCCCATTTGACCAAACTGTTAGTTTGCAACCAAACAAAGGTTGTCCGGTGGCACAACTTGAATATGCAAAAGTAATCGGATGCTTGATGTATGCCATGACCTGTACAAGACCTGATATAGCATATGCTGTTGGAAGGTTAAGTCGGTATACTAGCAATCCAAGTAAAGAACATTGGCATGCTGTGAAACGAGTATTAAAATACTTGAAAGGAACAATGAATTATTGTTTAACGTATAGTGGAGACCCTTCAGTTTTGGAAGGATACACAGATGCTAGTTGGGTAACTTATGTTGAGGATCATGCTTCCACAAGTGGATGGATCTTCAAACTTGGTGGAGGTGCAGTTTCTTGGGGTTCAAAGAAACAGACATGCATTGCCGACTCCACCATGGCTGCAGAATTTATTGCATTGGCTGCAGGAAGTAAAGAGGCAGAATGGCTAAGGAATTTGTTGTATGAGATACCAGTCTGGCAAAAGCCAATGGCACCAGTATCCATACATTGTGATAGTCAATCCACACTATCAAAGGCCTATAGTCAAGTATACAATGGGAAATCAAGGCATATTGGTTTAAGACATAGCTATGTAAGAGACTTGATTTCTAATGGAGTAATATCCATCATGTTCGTAAGAACAGAAAAGAATCTTGCAGATCCTTTGACGAAAGGTTTGACAAGAGACATGGTGTTGAAGACATCATTGGGGATGGGACTCAAGCCCATATCTAATTGATTACCAATAATGGAAACTCAACCCACACTTGAGTAACATCAAGTCTTGGGTTCAATGGTGAAAGTACATTATTAGAGTAATTGAAGTACTTGTTAATAGATACATCCCAAGGTTAAAAGTACTTGGACCATAAGATTAAAAAATGGTAGGTTGAGATTTTTCTCTTAATGGACATATAGCATACATTTGCTGAAATGCATACTTATGGGGCATTTCCGATATAGTCTACCTATGTGAGAATGAAGTTTGGCCGCTTCACGGAGTTCAAGGGCTTGACTCTTAAGTTTTCATGAAAAGGGATATATGACACAAGGCCTTATTAATGTGTCATCTTACAGTTCTCTTTATTAATGATATTGAGATTCTATGTGTAAATTATGTACACTTGTTCTAATGAATAGTTGGTTCAAAGCTTGCCTACCATACTATTTGGGAATGAGCGAAAACTTAATTTACTAAGTAATGGTTCAAATCGTGAGATACCATTATCTGAAACCATGGAATTTCCAGTTTTATGGGATTTAGTATTTTGAAAATGGTGGGGGATTGTTGGAGATTTCCAAAATAGGTGAGAAAAACTGAAAAACAGAAAATTACACATGGTAATCGATTACCATATTGATGTAATCGATTACATCAAGCAAAATTTGCAAACGGTAAACAGAGACTTTGGGTAATCGATTACCTGCATATGATAATCGATTACCACGGGACTGGATGTGTTTTTCTGCACTTTTTCTCATAGTTTTGGGTTCCAAAAGTTGTAACTCTTCATGGGAATGACTTGTATACATTGGGAAGTTATCATTTACTGATAAATCATGAATCATTGCATTGATTCAAGCCAAAAGTTGAATGTATATGGTTGTAACTTTTGATTAAAAGTTGCATTCTCTCATATGAAGGGGCATATGATGCACTATAAATGCATGGCATTTGTGTATCAGAAGGAACACGTTTTTGACATCAATTACAGTCAAATTCTCCCTCATTCTCATACTCTAAATCATCCATCAATTCTCTAATGCATGAGTGAATTGTTGGAAACATATTTCTGTCAAATATTGTTAGGAGATACGCTTGGTGTGATTGTGCAATACACATCAAGGAACTCATAGTATCCTGAAGGGGATTCGCTGGACATTCCTATTGCATCCAATATAAAGTTATTGGTGGGGGCGAATCGAACCTAAAGGTTAGTGTGGCAACCCCATACGCTTTGAGTTTTCGTGCATAACCATTAATCATTTCAGATTTCAAGTGCAGCAGCCTCTTCCCAACAAATCAAGATAATTAACAGTTTCCACATATATCAAATTTTTTCTTTTGTATTTCTTCGTGATTTCGTCGTCTAAGTGTGGTGTTGTTCGTCGTCTTGTGCCGAGTTGTTTGATTTTGTGTCTTGTTGCGGTGTTCGTTTGATTTAAGCATGAGTATTCCAATGACTTATATTATATCATATTATTTGTAGTCATTTTGCTTTTATATACTATTAACTTGAGAGCTATGAATTTGTTCTGATAACTTGGACATTGATCCAGCTATTTAGTAGTGTGCTTGCTCGTTTACAAATTATACGAGTTGATTCAACGGTATTACTCCAAACCTTATTATTTGGGTGCTTCAAGATACTCCATATGGTCACCCTGAAAACTTGCTTTTGTCGGGCATCTAGATTTTGTATTGAAGCAAACACAATTGACGCAAAACTAATATTAGGATCAATAATAGCAAGGGTGGAAGGCCACATAGCAGTACATTGCTAACAAGCAACACTTTTGTCATACTCAAATAAGACATGGGAGCTATCCTCGTCGTGAATTGTACATATCACACAAGAGACCGAACAAGGAACACCTTGACTTTGTAATCAAAGCCTCATACGGAGGCATTGCGGGAATGCGCGTCAAAGAAAATTCTTAACCATAGTATAAAACAGATAAATAATAAATAATAAAAAAAAACACCACATGTAGTATTTAATGAGATAGTAGTTGAGTTAATCAATACCAATATACAAAGAAGATACACCATTTTGGGATGAATTTTTTATTTCCAATTTTACCCATTCATTTAAACTATTTTATTATTTTTATTTAAAGTATCAATTAATAAATTAGTTAAATCTCATAAAATAAGAACAATCGACAACAATAGGAATTATATTGAACACTATAAAAAAAATCCTATTTTGACCTCATATAAAAAATATTATGTATAGGTGTAAAACAATTTCTTCCATTTTTACCCTTCACTTCATTATTTTTTACCATATTATCGTTCTTTGCCAACAAAAGCAACGTGACAGTCTTGACGCTAGTTGCAAATAAATTAATACTCCCTCCGTTCCAAAATATAAACAAAAAATCTCATTTTTTTTGTCTCAAAATATAAGCAAAAAAACCAACTTTTATGCTATTATTATGTTGTTTCAATAAAAATCATCTTTTCCAAAGTAAAATTAAATGTAAATTACAATCAATTTGTTCTCCTTTCTATTTCCATTAAACTTATTTTAAGGAGAACACAAAAAATTATACCTCAAATTACTATGTTTTAGTTTTTTTTTGACAAAATGTTTTACTTTTCTTAATAAATGTGAATTGGTGTTTTTTGCTTATAAATTGGGACGGAGGGAGTATTTAAGATGTGCAAATTTGAAAAATTCTCATTTTCGTTTAAGATTTATTGCATAAAACATTCCTTTTTAATAATAATTTTCTTAGATATAAATAATAAATAAAATCTAAAAAAGTATGTGAATAAAAAGTATTCAAATATGAATGCAATAAATTCAATAATTATATTTTAGTCAAATATTTTTTTAATATAAGGATATAAACCATTTTAGTCAAATATTTTTCCTTTTAAATTTTGTCCATTCATTTAAACTATTTTCTTATTGTTTAAACTAGCGCCAAGACAGACACTAACATGTCTGACTTTCCGTTCTTATTGACAATGAATGATAAAATGGTAAAAAAATAAATAAATAAATAGTAAAATTGGAAGAAAAAATGTTACATCCAAACACAACTTCTTTTGTATAAGGTCAAAATAATATTTTTTTTATGACGTCTAGCAATGTTCCTATTGTTGTGAATTGTTCCTCTTATTGTCGTGGATTATTCATATTTTTTTTGTCAAGTAGCCAAGTGGTTTGAGCTCAAACATTTTAAATGTGGAGAAGAGGAGAGTTTTAGGTTCGAAACATGACCCTTGCATAATATTGCAGCTATCAACTGAGTTGTGCTTACATGACGTATTATTCTTAATTTAATGGGATTAAACTAATTTTTTTTATTGATATTTTAAATAATAGAATAAAAATGATGAAATAGTTTAAATGAAGGGTAAAGTTGGAAGAAAATATCTAGCCTTAAAAGATGTATCCCCTTTATAAATTGTTGTAGATATATTGTTATATATGAAATCCGATATCTTTTTTTTGCTTTCTTTATTCCTTTTTAAGAGAACTGATTACATGTTTTATTAAATCAACTTGTTGTTTTAGTAGCAAGTTGAGGGTAAAATTGAACAATATTGGACACTATGAAAAACTTTATTTTGACCTCATATGAAAAAGATTTTCAAATTTGAAAAATTCTCATTTTCGTTTGATGACTAAATTTGACAAGTGTCACAAACCGTTTAAAGTAATAAAGTAGTAAGTAACATCGTCTCCACATAGAATGTTGTTTCGACTAGGCAACTAGCTAAAAATATTAAAATAAAAAATAAAAATTAGTAAAATGGGGGGAGTTTGCAAGTTTGATTTGATTACGCAAAACAATTGAGTTTTTTTTGCATAAAAGTAAAGGTTTTGATTCAGAGTTTTAGCGGCAATTAGGATTTTTTGAATCCTCTCTATCTCTTTATCGAGGTTAACACAAATGCAATTGCTAGTCACGAAATGAGAGGTCTGATTTAAGTGGTTAGTTCTACGGGATCTAGCGTCCTTCCTAATGGACTAGTCTTTTGGGTTGGGCTATCCTCATGTGCTTAAGCCCCAACAATTGGTACTTTCATTGAGTGTTGGACCACGGAAAAGGGCTACCTATAGGTTGGATTAAGGTGTTCCACCGAATACTAATAAGTGAGTGAAGCCGTCAAAGAAGGAAAGGGATATCATCGGGCCAGTCTTGATAGAGTGAAAGCTGTCGTGGATGTCATCTCTTGAAGGGCGTGACAATGTTAGGAGTCGCACATCAAGTAGATATAAGTGCTCGACGTGCTACTTAAGCCACGAGGCTCTTCCACCTAACACAATTTTACAATGTTTACTATTCACGTAACTTACTTTGACCATTTTTTTAACTAATATATAAATACAGATGTTAGCATGTAAAATGTTGTTTGATTTGTCTCAATTAATATTTTTATCATAGACAAATAATGATATTAATGGTCGAAATTGTATATTGACATATGTGCAGTGGTTGACTGCAACATGTGTTTAGGAACACAAGAAGCATTTTTTTAGATATAAATCTCCTATCTCCTATGCATACATTTTAGAATAGTGAAATGAGACAATACACATGGCATAATAAAATGAAATACATAAGAAAATTGACATGTGACAAGTTGAATTAGGGGTGGCAAAACTGGTCTAACCCGTCAGGTGGGCCCGTTTAGCCCGCTATTTTTGGCGGGCTGAGTCAAAATTTTGAACTTGCTTCCTATAGTTGGCTCGTCCCGCTTAACTCGTTGAAAAAACGGGGTGGACTCGTGGCGGGGCGGGCCGGCCCGCTTAACTCGTTTTTTTAGACTTATTTTATCTTTTTAGATTTATTTTGATTGTTGGATTTATTTTATGTTGGCAGATTTTCATTATTTTGCTATTAAGTATGATGTTGAGTTCGACAATTTATTAATTATCTTGTTTTTACCACAAATTTATTCGTTGCATATTCTTTTATATTTTTTTATGATAAAAGCAACATAGTTTTTTTTATAACAATTAAGTTGTAAAAAAAATGCATTAAAAAAGTTGTTTTTTTCTTTGAAAAACAAAGTTTTTTGTTTGGCGGGCCGGCCCGCCAACTCGTTTGTCAGCCACTAAACGGGACGGGATGGGATTTTGGACTCGGCCACCTAATTTGACTCTGTTCGTCTCGTCCCGTTTTAAGCGGGCTTAGACGGGGCGGGCCTAAACGGGGCGGGTCGGCCCACTTTTCCATCCCTAAGTTGAATCATAAACATATGAATATGAAAATAAATATATTTGTTACAATTTTAAAAATTAAATTCCAATTACTACCATTTATGGCTTACCAAAAGGACAAAACATACACCAACAATTAAATATTAAGATATACTAATTACATTCAATCACAATTTAAAAAAAAACAAATAAGGAATTATATTAAATTAACATAATGAAAATAAAGTCAATTTTTTTTGGTCAAGAAAAAGTCAAATTTAGATTTTATTACATATATATATATATATATATATATATATATATATATATATAGAGAGAGAGAGAGAGAGAGAGACTCATACAAATACATATGTTTTGAAATTCAAAATTCAATTTCGAAAATAACAAGGGACACTTTTATCTATGATAGATAAAAAACACGGGACAAATACTTATAGCTGATAAATACATATAATAAAAGAAAAATATTATTAACTGATACATAAAAAACACAGGATAAATATTTGTCAATGATATACACAAATATATATATATATATATATATATATATATTCACTAATAAATATTTAAAAAATAAAGTAAAAAATACTGTTATTGATACATAAAAAGAAAAACAAGAGATAAAAATAAAAATAACACAAGACAAATATTCATCACTGAAAAATATTAAAAAAAAGACAAATATTTGTCTCTTATACATAAAGAAACATGAGACATATATTTTCAATGAATAAATAAAAAAAACACATGTGTAATATTTACCTCCTAATACACAATAAAATGTGGAACAAATATATATCACTAGAAAAAAAGAGTTATTTTTCGTTGATACATAAAAACACGGGACAAATATTTGACCGTGCTAAATATTAAAAAAATATGGCACAAATATTAATCCCTGAATCATCTCTAAAAAAAATAGTCGCTAAATCATGAAAAAAATACACGGTGAAACTATTTGTCATTGATAAATATTACTTTTTTCAAAACCAAAGTAATGCAAGATTCATTATCCAAATTCATTATAAAAAAAAAGAGAAATACAAAGAAAGAAAATGGAAAATAGTTCAACACCTTTTCAAAAATAATTAAATTTAAAGTTAGGCAAGTCTAACTTATTTCTTATATATTTTAAGTTAATATTATCAGGAAGAAAAGGAAACCAAACAAAAGAAGAAAATGCTTTCCTAAAAAAAATGCTAAGACAATGTTAGATGACCTAACTTTATAAATTAATTGATAAATATTAAGAAAACACTCAAATATTAAAAAACACAGGAAACATATTTGTAACTGATACATAAAAAAATATGGACAAGTCTTTATCACTGTTTTTTTATGAGGTTTTATCACTGATAATTATATGAAAAAATAGGACAAATATTTGTCAATAATAAACACAACATATATTTGTCATTATAAATATAAAAAAATAGGACAAATATTTATCAAAGATACATAAAAAATTTGAGTCAAATTTTTGTTATTGATAAATAAACACTATTAAAATATTATTCATTGATACATAAAAAAAATATAGGAGTAATATTTATCATTCGTAAATCTAGAAAAAAAAAACAAGGAACACATATTTGTGATTGATACATATAAAAAAGGCAAATATTTTTTGTAGACAAATATAAAAAATAATTGAAATATATTTATCACTAATAAACATAAAAATGTAGGACACAGATTTATCATTGCGACATAAGAAAATACGGACAAATTTAAAAAAACATGGGATAAATGATTTTCTTCGATAAATTAAAAACAAAAAATATATATATTTAGAGATTGAAAAATAGTACTCCCTCCGTCCCATTTTATATGAGTAGTTTACAAAAATCACGTGTATTAAGAAAAATTGTTGGAGTAATAAAGTTGTCTCAAATGTGTGTGACTATTACTAAATTACCCTTAATTAAATATATATTTAATGTTAACTTTTCATATCCCAAGACAAATTGATAGTATTAATAAGATGTATATTTGGAAAAGGAGTAATCAATGTATCTAGGAATTTGTATATGATATTATATTTAGGGACAAAACTTTTTTATAAACTTCTATAAATAGGGATGAAGGGAGTAGTCTATGACCCGTGCATTCCACGGGTTAACACACTAGTAATTAATACAACCCAGGAAACTATGTAAGAAAAAGTATTCAAATATAAATGCAATAGTTATATTTTGGTCAAATAGTATTTTACTACAAAAGTCAAATAAGATCTTACGTAAATGACCTTTTTTTGTTTTGTTTTTAATTCATTACATTAACTTCCCTAGTGTTCTTAAATAGCCTATTGTAAGGCGTTACTTCTAATCCATCAACAAAATAATAGTATATTCTAAGGTGTTACTTGTCAACGTATCAGAAAGTAATGGCAATCAACATCAATCAACTCGTTTTCATATTTGTAATTGTGTGCATTGCTTCAGTCGTGTTTGCAGGTAAAAACTAGTTGTTTAACTAAATTTTGTTGTGTTTTCAATGAAATGACTCTCAATTGTAGAATTTGAGAATGGCGTTTTAAATGTCTATATTTTAATTTTTATTTTTGAGTTTTAGAAAGTAGAAACCATGATTTTATGATAATATGTATACAATAGATTTGAAATGACAATGTGTTGTATTTCTAATTTCTAATTCTAATGGGGTTTAATTGATTGAAACAGTTGCAGATTCAACTAATTCAGGTCATTGCTTTATTATGGGAGCATGTCCAGACGACCCAGTTGTGTGCGTTGAATATTGCTATCTAAAGAAAAAGGCAAAAACTGGCAATTGTTTGAATGGCACAGGCTATTGTTGTTGTACATACATTTGAGAGTTTTATGTTTGATAATTGTACCTTTTCAAATGTTTGTAGACATATATCTATAAACACAGTCTTTAAAATTTTCAGAAAAATTAAAAATAATACCAGTATGAATTTTATTTTTAATGAAAAGTTATATTGTATCATAGTAATTATGAACTCTCTAATATTAGAGTCCCAAAATAGATTGGAAGTACCCTCCCTCTCTGGAACGCTCTCTTCTATCTCGAAAACACTCTATCGTTGGCCTTTGACATCCACCCCATCCCACAAAATCCAAATTTTAAGTTTAAAATGTAATCTATGATGGTGGTGGTGCGCTCAACCTTCACGACTGCACCATCGAAAACCCTAGATGTGGTAGTCAGTCGTCGACGCTGCCACAATTTGTTTAGACCTTTTACATCCTCGTTTTGATGGTTCGTTTTGTTCCTTTCTTAAACACTGAGTTAATTTGTTATGCGTAGAATCTATAAAAATGGTTGTTTGAAAAAAGAATAGTAAAAAAAATTATAAGAAGAATAAAATTGAAATAAAACACCAAAATATATTTTTTTTAAAATATTATTTTGGGTTTTAAAGAGTCTGGTAGCAAAATTTGTGAAGTAAAATAGTGTATATTTAAATCAGTGTTCCGGAATATCATATATTATACTTACGGGACCTTGATTTTCTTTTTCAATTGGGTTTAATTTTGTACATATTTTATTGCATTTGTTGTGTAATAGTGGTGGTTTTAATTTAATTTGTTTTTTTTTTTATTTGGTCTATTTGCTCTCTTTTTCTTCTCTCCAGTGGCCGAGTACTTTCTAGATACCGAGTAGCTTTCAATCAAATTATTTGTTGTTTCATATTTTTAGATTCTAAGTGCCCAATTTTAAGAGTTTCAATTTATCAAAAAACAATAAAAATTTTAAAATTTAATGTTAATATTTTTTTTTAAAAAGTAATTATTTAATTGAGTACCTAATGAAATAATTGGATACAAAGTAGTTTTTTTTTGAAACAAGGATACAAAGTAGTTTATATGAGAGAAAAAAAATCTTAATTGTATTTTTCACACTCCAAGTATCGTGTTTGTGTGAGTTTGACTTCGACTTATGTGTTAGCGGTTTTAGTTTCTTATGTTTTCTTCATATGTGATTTGTTAGCCCCATCCCAACTTTCTTCAAGTTTATGCTCACGAGACATCATTTATTGATTTGATACTCAACTCGTATGGTCAACAAGACTCTTCTTTAAAATTAAAACTTAAAAACATAAGAAAATACAACAAAAAATTATTGAAAACTTAATTAGAGATTTGAGTGCTCAACAATACGACGTTGAATAGCTCAACTGTTTAAAAAAGAGTTTGAGTGATGTGTCAGTAAATGATGTCAAATCGACATAAATTTTAGAGAAAATTGAGAGGAGTTATTGAATTACAAAAGAAAAAAAATATAGAGTTAAACCCATTTAAAAGATAATTGAAGGTCAAAAGTGTAGTTAACACACAAGGAAAAAACAACAAGATTAGAAGATTCAAAACTAGGTATATCTTTTAATATAGATATAAAATAGGACAAATAGCTCTTTTGGTCCTTTAAGTTTGATAAAAATATCAGGTTAGTCCTTTAAGTTTTTTAAGTTTCAAATAAATCAAGTTGTTAATTTAATGAACCTATTTGAAATTTTTTAAGTTTTTAAGTTTCAAATAGGTCCTTAAAAGGATAATGATGTATTAAATTAACAACTTAAAAGACCTATTTAAAACTTAAAAAACTTAAAAGACTAATCCGGTATTTTTGTCGAACTAAAAGGATCAAAAGAGGTATTTAGCCTATAAAATATAATACTTTTTAATTAAATACCATTAATTTATGATAATATATACAATATTTTTTAGCAAGACAAAATGGAATATATTACTACGAACAAACATTCTACTCAACACAAGGAGAGCTAGGATCGAACATAAAGAGTTTAACAATGAGTTACACTGTCAAAACATACAAAGCAAAGCGAAATAGAAAAGCTACATGCCAAAACCCAAACATAATAAGAGATTAAGCCACCAATTATGATAATCAAAAACAAAATTAGCATTTTTTACTTTCAACCACAAAAAAAGAGAAAAGCTTAATTTTGTCCGTTAGTTGCTGCAGCGACTCTTTCTTATAGTGAAAAGTTCTATTATTCATTTCTTTCCAAATCATCCAAACACACGAAAACAATATTAAATGTAAAAACACCGAAAAGTTTTAGAAGATTCATCTGTTTGTCTAAACGGAAGAAAGTAACATGATAAACGAAACATATCAACTTAAGAGATGCCAATTCAATGTCGAAAAATACACCAAATAAAATATTTTCTAATTCTTTTTGTTCTAAAAAATCCAATACACACACACACACCCTTCTGTCATACTCAAATGTGAGTAAATTTTCTCTTTTTTCATATTTATTGAATAATTCATGTATCTAATTTATATGATAAACCAAATACATCAATTATTCAATAAATATGGGAAAAAATATCTACTTATATTTGAGACATGATGAAGTACCACATTTTATATCGTATTTTCCATGATCTCAAATATAAACAACTATTCTTTTTATAGGTTTATTGAATAACTAATGCATTTAATTAGTTTATACTCCCTATGTGCAAAATTATATATCACTTTCACAATTTCATAATCATTAAAAAAAGGCTTAATTCCACTTTTCCCCCCTATATTTTGCCAATTGTGCGATTTTGCACCCCATGTTTTTTTTTGAGCGATTTTGCACCCCAACATTTACCCCCTTTCTGATTTTGTAGCCCCTTTTCTGATTTTGTTGAATTTTGCTGATGTGTCCTTGCCATGTGTGTAGCTTTGCTGATGTGTCCTTGCCATGTGTGTAATTGGCATTTTTAAAAAAAGAAAATTCCACATATGTTAGAATTGAAACACATCAATTCACAAAGTTAGAACTTGGATCCCTAATTGATTTCTTCCTCCATTACATTAATCTTTTCAAATTTGAAACTCAGATTCATTTCTTCCTCCATTACAACCTACACCAACAACACAATTAATACAAATAAGTGAACAAATTAAAAAGAAAAGAAAAAGACAATCATTGAAGCCAAAACCCCTATCTCTCTCGGCAACGGCAACAGATTCACTGTCCACCTCCTCTGCTGTTTGCCGCTCACCGCATCGTCTCTCTCGCTCTCATTGGCGTGTTCCTTCCTTCCTTCCCCTTATTCCTCTGTCTGTGATTGAATCAAAATGATTTAGGGTTTACTTCTTTGTTATCCATAAAGGGTCCTTTGTTTATTCAATTCAGAATTGCTCACCTTCCTTCTCTTATTCCTTCGATTCTTCCTTCGGAGTCTGAATCTGAATCTGAGTATGAACAGGATCTATTAGGGGGTCAAAGAGAAAAGGGTCGAAAAGAGAAAAAAACATTAAAATGGTGATTATTTTTTCTGGGTTGTTGTTTTTCTGGGTTAGTATGATGATTATGTTTAAGATTATGAAGGATATAAAGGAAGAAGATGAAGAAGATAATAGCATAGGAAAGGTACCAGTTAACAGCCTTCAATTTTTATTTTTTTAAAAAATGAAATTACACACATGGCAACACATCAGCAAAAAATTCAACACATCAGCAAAAAAATCAGAAGGGGGCTACAAAATCAGAAAGGGGGTAAATGTTGGGGTGCAAAATCGCTCAAAAAAAAACATGGGGTGCAAAATCGCACAATTGGCAAAATATAGGGGGGAAAAGTGGAATTAAGCCTTAAAAAAAAATATAGTTAATGTGATGTGGAAAAGAGAAATGGTGAGTTAATTTACAAAAATATTCTTTATTGATGGTATGAGAAATATAATTTAAAAGAATTAAAAAAAGATAGAGTAATACGTAACATATGATATAATAGAAAGGACAAAACTTAGGTACAATTCTTTAGGTGCTTTTCGTATGGCTCTTAACTAAAAATACAAATTTTTTGGATATAACAAACTTTGAGAAAATTAAGGATTTAAGGAAATCATGGTGAATTTAGTTAAGAACCATACGAAAAGCACCTAAGGAATTGTACATAACACATTAATAGTTTATTGATTCTTTTTAGGAGAGTTTGTTGATATTATAAAGGCTTAAATGCACTTTTCACCCCCTAAGTTTGCAAATGTAGCGATTTTGGCCCCCTTTTAAAAAAATGGCAAAAGAGACCCTCCATGTTTAGCCCTTTTTGCAAAACCCTAATTTTGACCCGGTCAAACCAACGTGTCACGCCACCTGAGTATTTTTTGAATTTAAAAATATTAAAATTGCCACGCGTGTATATTTTAAATTAAAAAAATATAAAAATGAAAGAAAATAAGGGAGAGGCACGTGAGTGTGACCTCTTCTTTCTTTTCCTCCTTTTCTTTCTTCCTCATCGTCGCCCTTCCTCTCCCCCTTTTTTCGGCCATTCTTTCCGGTCACCTACCGTGGTGCTTCCAACCACCTTTTGTCAAACAAAATATATAATATTCATAATCTCCTCCTTCTTTATCTTATCCTTAAATTTATTTTTCGATCGGAGATATTTTTTGAGTTTCAAACCGCCACTTTCATTGTTAGATCTTGACCACCACAAAATGTTTTTCGACAAATTTTTTGTAACATCCGGCTGGCTCCCAATGGGCTGGCCTCCCTATCTTTCAAGGGCCGAGATGTACTCATGGTCTTCTCCACCCCCTTTGTGGAGTTTCATGCCTTCCGTGGGAATCGAACCGTGTACCTGGGGCTTAAGTACAAGTTCCATGCATTCCCACTACCAATTGAGCTAAAGCCCCAGGTACACGGTTCGATTCCCACGGAAGGCATGAAACTCCACAAAGGGGGTGGAGAAGACCATGAGTACATCTCGGCCCTTGAAAGATAGGGAGGCCAGCCCATTGGGAGCCAGCCGGATGTTACATTTTCACCATAAAAGTACTCTCCTTCGTATTCCCTACAAAACTCACCAAGAAAAATCATGTTTGGATGACCTTGCTCCGGCGACCACCGCACCGAAAAACATCACCACCGTGCCGGAAATATATGTTTAATGTTAGCAGCGGCCACAACGAAAATCAGAAATTCATTCTTGTAGTTTTGCCTGAATCCATTGTAATTAACCCAAATCTAGAAATTCATTTTAATTTTTTCTGAATCAATTTGTAATTGATTTCTAAGTCTGTTGTTGCTGGATTTTTTCTTGTTGTTGCTGTAATTTTCCCTGAATCATTGTAATTGATTCCTCATTGTAATTTTCCCTTTATTCTAGGTCTGTTGTTGCTGGATTTTTTCAGGAATTGTTTTATTGGTTGTTATTGTTTTGCCTTCAAATTTTCTATTTTCAGATTTTGTTTTCTCGAAGCTTGATTTTTTTTGGGTTTGAATGTTTGGGTATGAAGAAGATGAATAAGATCAATGGATGAAGAAGTTTGCAAATGTCACGTGCTCCCTCCAATTTATCCTTTCTTTTTTATTTTTTTTATTTTATAAATACACGCGTGGCTTTTCCATTTTTTTTTAATTTAAAAAATACACAGCTGGCATGACACATAGGATTGACCAAGTCAAAATTGGTGTTTTGCAAAAGGGGCTAAACATGGGGGTCTCTTTTGCCATTTTTTTTAAAAGGGGGCCAAAATCGCTACATTTGCAAACTTAGGGGGTGAAAAGTGCATTTAAGCCTATTATAAAATGACATAAGAACAAACATATTTTGTTCTTGTCAAAAAAAAAAACAAACATATTTTGTTAAAATATTATATAATTTGAGACGATGGAGTATTATAATCAAATACATAAAATTAATGAATATTTTGTTTATATTATTTGAGAATAGAGGGATTCCACGAGAATTCAATTCATAAATGATACCCAACGTACTTGACTGACCAAAACCTAGAACAAACAAAATTCACAAACAACGATGCTAATTATTTTTTTAAAGGGTTATTTACATTTCTAGTCCCTACAAATATGACGTATTTAAAGTTTGGTCTCTGTAATCACTAATTATTTCAATCAGTCACTGCAAATGTTAATCCTTTGAAATTCAGTCCCAATCCATTTAATGACGGCCACATCACTAATTAGCTGATGTGGCAGCGCTGATTGAATAAGTGGCAGTCTGACTTAGCAAAACTTGGCGTAAACCAACAAAAATGCCCCTGTGATGTTAGTCAAAAGTAAGTATATTTTTATATCGTTTCCTCAGGGACTAATGTGATATCATAAACCGTTCAACACCGATTATCATTTTAAGTTAGGGTTTAATCATTTGTTTGCTATAAACTATTCAACTTTAAAACGTTAATAAAAACGAAGAGTAATAGGGCGTAAAAGCGTTATGATCAAAGTTCATCAATCAAACATCGATTATATTCTAATGATCATATATATGGATTCTAGCTTTTTTCTTATATACGATATTATCATGTATCACTCGACAACATCATTCATGTCTAAACGATGTTGTGAGATCGATCATATCGTTTAATCGACGATTTCTCAATCGATTAAACGATCCAATAGCATAAAGTTCTGATACTTTTGTGATTATCAAAACACAAATCTATGTCTAGAATGATTGTTTTGATAGAAGATTATTCTAACCCTAGATTCAAAAGTATTTTTCAATAACATTTAAATCAAACATAATAATGAATAACAAGAATAAACTCAATGATTTATAAAAGGCTAGAATCATATATTTGAAAGATCAAAAGGTTACATCTAAGTTTGATTGATTACCTCTAATCCCAACAAAGGGGATTTAGTTGTTCATTGTCATGACAACAATACAAAAGTGGAAAGAAAGATGAAGATCTAAAGCTAAGACTTGATTTCTCAAAGATTCTTAGTTAATCTACACTTGAATCACTTTTGCTCTATGAAGAACACCTCTTTTTAGCCCTATTCTCTTTCTGAAAGTATAACCTCATAATTAGAAAATGAGCTAAAAGGCTTAAATACTATCTGGTTTTTTTATGGCTCGCTGCAACGATGAGTTGGTCGCTGTAGAGATTGAAGCTTTCTTGGCCTTTGGGTTTGCTCCACGTCAGCAAACGGGGTTCAAACCGCCCTTGGTCGCTATAGCGACCAGATTTATCGCTGTAGCGATGAAACCTTAGTTTCTCCCTGCCTAGGCGCGCTGTAGCGATGAAACCTTTACAATTCTTCATGTTTCTTTGCTCAATTTCATGTCCTAGCATGGTATTTCCTGCACAAATGGATGGGGTAAGACATAGGATCAATATTTTGACATTCTATCAATAATTCTGAGCTTTTCCTATGATAACTTGCAAAACAAGTAACATGAATGCCTAAAAATATAACAAAAGATAACTGCTTTCTGGCACTTATCACCCTGAGGGTCTCAGCCAAACACGAAATGACACATTTACCCTTAGATCTTCATCCTTACACACAAAAACTTCATCAAGCCAGAACTCTATCGAAACCAGAAAGCTTCTCAAAATCTTCTCTATCACCTTCATCAAGCATAAACCAACACATCTCAAACCAAAAATCTTCAATAATCTCAAATCTTTGTCAAACACATACCACTGTGAAAGCTTATGAAATCCAAAGCTTCTATTTGAAACCCAAAGCAGCGGCAATGAACCAGATCGACGTCGAGCAAAGCTTCGACTTCGCTTGGTGTTTTGTTTAAGAAAGAGGGTTTTAAGAATGAAACTATGACGAATATGATTTCGATTTCGCTTGGTGTTGCTGTTGCTGTTGCTGCTTATGGTGAAGCTAAATTTGATACTTGGGGTGTTACACTTCAGCTTGTGGTTGTTGTTTTAAAGCTACAAGTTTGGTTTTGATTCAGATTTTGCTTAATTCGAAAGGAATTTCGTTGATTTAGGTCACTGTGCAGAACGAAGAGGGATATGGGTTTTGAAATTTTAGGGATTCATGAGTTTTTGGTTTTTGTCCTTCATATGAAATCAGGGGGGTATTTTTGTCCTTTCAAAGGGGTATTTTTGTCCGTTCACACCAACTTTTGTTGTCTCAGAATTCCCCTTAACCAATCAGATGAGTGGCGTGACAATAATTAACTGAGTTGAGGGACCAAATTTTAAGTGATTAATAATATTTTAAGTGATTAATAATTGCGGTGTTTGTTTGAAATAATTAGTAAGTACACGACCAAACTCCAAATGAGTCATATTTGTAGGGACTAAAAGTATAAATAAGCATTTTTTTTAATAATCGCGTAAAACTTAAAAAGACATCTAATTTGAGACGAAAAACTATTCTAGAAAAAATTATCACTAATTGGTGTACAAATATTAGGTAAGTCATTTTCATCTCCAAATGTGTAACCAGTAGCCAAAATAGTCATTCGTTGTACGAAAATTTTCAAATAGTCTCTGACTGTGAACTCTGTTAGTCAAAATAGTCATTGTCGTTAAAATGCTTTGTTAATACTATCTTATCAATCCTTCAATATACTTATTTACAATTATATCATTTTTATAAGTATTTACTTAATATCATACCAGTTCCTATAAAAAAAGAGTTATTGTCAGTATTGAGAAATTATTTTAATGTCAGAGACTATTTTGATTAACGAGGAGTGCTATAGACACTCTCTTTCTAACACTTTTTTTAACAGATACTCTTTTATTAGATGAAATTTATGTGGGTACCACACTTTAGAAATAGATCCCACGTAAAGTGATGAAACTCACATGAGTTTCATATAATACGAGAATGAATGTTAAAAAAAAGTGTTTCTAGCATTTTTCGTCAATCTTTGATTAACATAATGCAGAATCAAAAACTTTAATATTTCAATACATTATTATTATTATTATTATTATTATTATTATTATTATTAGATGTTTACGAAAATGACTTACATACTAACAAGTAACAACATTACTCATACTCTAAATCTACTAGTTGGTTATTGGATACGTGTTGGATTAGAGTCATTCACTTCATAATGACACCCCATTGTCAACAAAAACGTACTCCCACCGCCTTTTTTATATGAATAGTTTACAAAAATTATGGGTATTAAAAAAGTTGTTGGAGTAATAAAGTTGTGTCAAATGTTTGTGACTATTACTAGATTACCCTTAATTAAATATATTTAATGTTAACTTCTTATATACTAAGAAAAATTGGTAGTATTAATAAGAGGTATATTTGGAAAAAGAGTAATCAATGCATCTAGAAATTTGTATATATTCTTATATTTAAAGACAAATTTTTTTTATAAACTACTCTTATAAAAAGGGACGGAGGAAGTACATGACTGACTGACCAGAATCCACTGCAATTGCAAACAGACAAAAATTGACAAATTTTGAAACCTTAAAAGTAGGACCCACATCCAGTGACATGAATAACTTTTCCCTCTCAACTTTTTTCACAATTTGCATTGCACACAGTACAGTACACATTCATTCTCCACTCACTCATATCTCTATCCGTTTCCTTCCCAACAAACTTCCAAAAATTATTAAAATTACTTTTTGTTTGTTGTTCTCAAATTTCATCTTTACCAATTACCAATACCCCGTGACTGTATGCGTTTCAGTTACTACCATCTGTCGCTTTCTTACTCTTTTTCCTCGAACTTTCCTTTGCATATTCATACACACACACACACACTCTCTCTCTCTCTAATCGCTTCCGGTATGTATAATTCTTTTTTCTCTTCATTATTGTTTTTCATGTTTCAATTGTTGATTATTTGATTTATTGTTATGGTACTGTTCTCAATACTTGAAACACTGATGCCATTTTCTCTTATCGCTCATTACTTTATTTTTTTTATATATGTTATTTCATGTACGAACTTTCCACCGCTGTTTAGCAGTAATTAATCTGCGTTGGAAACTAGGGCATGCAAGTTGGATTTTCCACTTCCAACCAGATTTTCTTCCATATGCGAGAGTTAGTAATCAAATCAAAACCACTAACGACTTGTCAAGGGGCTGCAATCTCTTACCACTTAAACCAATCCATTAACAATTGATTTTTCTGTGTTTGATCAATGTGTTAGATTATACTTTCAACAAATTTGGATTGGATTTTGAAAGGGGACATTTTTATATATTGGGTGTGTTTAACAATGTGTTAGTTTAATCAATTTTGGATTTTAAAAGGGGGCATTTTTTGTTTTAATTTTTATTCATTGGATGTTCATTTTTACATGGGAATAGAATATTTTCCTGTTTGATTATTTGGTACATAAATGCAACTTATTGGAACACATTTACCATTTGGAATTATATTTGATGATGTGTGAGTTAATTTGGGGTTAAATTGTAGTTTTATTTTCATTTTTTTTTTGTTGTTTGTGTTTCCAGGAAAGGAATGACGCAGTCATTTTAAGTTTGAATTGATTATTTGGGTGTTTGGTTTGAACATTTGGAAACCATGATTTTGATTTTAATGCAATTGATGATTTTGTAAAATTTATTTGTTTAAAATTGAGGTTGAAATGCAGTGAGATATGTTTGAGTGTTTTTAGTCTTAAAGTAAGTTTAATGTACAATTTTGTGTAAATTTTCAACTCAATGCAATATTTAATCTGTATTGGTCAATCCCGAAGACACACTTCATTTGTTGTTGTTGTTGTTGTTTACATGGATAGACTTGTGCTTTGATTGATAAATGGAGTATCTCATATTCTAATTGTCAATGCCGCTTTTTGTTTCAGGAGTATGCATTGAGAATTTGAAGCAACGATAGGAGGTAGTCAGTAAGAATCATAGGCTGCAGTTATGGGTACCTTTCAGCAAGAGAAGTTTGTTAGGTGACTTTGATTATGCACGAGTTAATTTACATTTTGTTGTAATTTTTTGTTGCTGTCTTAGGTAATTTTAGAAGCATTTACTGTTGAGGCCGTTCTTTTGTTTTTCTAACTATTCAGAGACTAAGAACCACTCTTTCAGTTACCACTCCTCCACATCAAAGTGCTTTGAAATTTGCAAAATGCTAAAGCTTTTAAATTTGTGAAGTTTAGTTGCTTAGTCTACATATTTGATTAGGCCGTCTTGTGTAGAGGAATATTTGATCTATGAAACACGGGCAGAAGTACTGACACATAGATACTGACAAGTACACTTTTCATCATTGATAATTTAAGAAAATGGAAGTAATTGAAATGTAATCACATGCGTCGTGTCGGACACCAATACATGTCAAGCACCGACATGCCTTTAATCTGAAGTGTTGATGCTACATACGTTAGAATCATCCATTAAGTTTTTGTTATTAATTTTTTTTGTAATGTTCAGGTTTCGGGATTCTAATTCAGAGGTTTCTAAGAGAAATTATCCTGCATTTAAGACAACACAGTCGGGGAGATTTAGAAGTACAATAAGTTCATTTTCTGAGAAGTTTCAAAGGGGACTTGAATCTGGTTCTGAGAGGATAAAGAGGTTCAGAACAACATTCGACCATCATCACTATGACAATGCTCTTTCTCGAAATTTTGGTTCGAAAAGGAAAATCCTCGATCCACAGGGTCCCTTCCTTCAAAAGTGGAACAAGATATTTGTCTTGTTATGCGTTATTGCGGTATCATTGGATCCTTTGTTCTTTTATGTCCCTGTGATTGATGGTGAAAATAAATGCCTTTCACTGGACAGAGGGATGGAGATTACAGCCACTTTTTTGAGAACTTTCTCTGATGTTTTTTATATAATCCACATGATTTTCCAGTTTCGTACTGGATTCATTGCTCCTTCTTCTCGAGTATTTGGAAGAGGTGTTTTGATCGATGATTCGTGGGTAATTGCTAAGAGGTATCTGTCATCATATTTCTTAGTTGACATTCTTGCGATTCTTCCACTCCCACAGGTATACCCCGTTAATATGTTAAGGGTTTATGAGACTTAGATTCAATATTGTACATTATGACGTGTTCATTTGTAAGCTTATTGACTCTACCTGATAAAATATTGCTAGGTGGTGATTCTAGTTATCATCCCAAAGATGAGGGGCTTTAAATCACTCAATACAAAGAACTTGCTGAAAGTTGTTGTTATCTTCCAATATGTGCCTCGTTTATTACGGATAATTCCATTATATCAAGAAGTTACAAGAACATCTGGCATTCTCACTGAAACAGCTTGGGCGGGAGCTGCATTCAATCTGTTACTTTACATGCTTGCAAGTCATGTAAGTCTCTATTACATTCTTCTCACATATGTTTTTATGGAATTATTTTTGGCAATATTTCTTTCTATTACATGTTTATTTACATTCTATTTCTGGGTTCACAGGTTTTTTCTTTTAAATCCGTTTATTATATACCTTTTTAATTTTGTGCCGGTGGTTTTATTCTACCAACAAGTTCATTTTGTCTGATCAATTGGTTAAAATCTTTCAGTCATAGTAATAGTTACATTTATCCCGCCCTCTTCTAACATAATCCACTCCCGATGCAAATTCCCTACTACCTCGCCTCACCTGCCATAAGCCATACATTTTCCGCCTTTCCCTTTATCCTCAAACAAACTCTAGTAATCGTGAATAGCTATTATATTTCTATTTCCAAGATTTTATGACACTAAAGAGTTCTTGTGAATATTTTTTGAGGTTTTAATTGTTGGACCTTTCTTGATTCAATAAAGCTATAAGAGATGGATCAGCCAAAATACGTTTCTTTAAGTGAAAGTGCACATTTTGTTCTGCTCAAAATATTTAAGATTGATGACATAGATAGCATGATGATGCTGGACAATAAAAAGAAAACAATTAATAACTATATGGATTTAAGATTTTTTATTAAATTTTTCAAGTTTATTTTTTTGGACATTATTTTAGGTAGATTTTGTTTTTTAAGAGTTCTACTGTTCTAGTCTTGTATTTGCAAGTCTGAAGGATTCCTAGTTGGCTTGGGTTTAGTACTTAGTATCATTACTTTTGAGAGTTGTTTCTTGCAAGTTGTTCTCCTAGGAAGTTGCATTTTAGTAATTTGTAAACATTGTTCCTAGAGTCGAGACATAATCTGATAGATCTTGTACCATAAAGTTATGGCAGATCCTTTTCATGGTCTGTCCCACTCCCACTTGAAGAATCCTACTTGAACACTTCTTTGTTTTTTGTTTTGTTATAAATGAAATAAGCCTATTCATGTTTCATCACCTAACAGCATAAGCTTTTGTGATTGCTAATTAGTTCATAACATAGTATCAGTGTTTCTTTGAACAATCAATTAGTATCAAGTTTGATCCTTGCAACTCCCATTGTTCTAATAAACATCGAATTTCAAATTTTCAGCACAAGGTTTTGTGCATTGCCCATGTTTCAAACCCCTAGGGCTCTTTCGTGAAGGGACATGTTATAATATAAAATAAAACCGTTTGTTACATTACCTTAACAATTAGACAGATTCTGATACTATGTCTGCAGAGTATGAACAAATAAGGTTCATGCTTAAGTTTCGTGATTGTGTCTGCAGAGTATGAAAAAATTCTCTTGCATTTTCCTCTGCATTTCGATTAGACAATTAGACAATTTTTGTGCATTTTGTTTACGGTCACTGATGAAGCATATCAACTTGTTAATGGAGCCTTTGTCATTTGTATCATTCTTGAAGTGTTGCTGTGGACTGTGTTTGTGTTCATGCTTCATAGGCCACTTTGTACGAAATTGTAGTTTCAAAGTGATGTCTGTATCACTTTATTTTATTGCCAAAAATTGTTTGTTTAAATCTGGCACATCGATGTTGCATTTTATTAGACTTCTTGTTATGGCAGTTATGGACAGTTATTATGCAGTTATTAGGAATAAATAAAGGAATAAGAAACTGATTATGGGATATTTTTGAATGGTTATGGGTGGGAGAAACCAAGCTTTCTAATTCTTGGAGGGAGAGACCAAGACTCTCGAATTTCTTGGATAGTAATTGTGTATAATATATCTTTCCTTAGTTTATGTGTGAATTCTATATTATCTAGTGTGTAAGTGTTTGTTGTAAACGTTTCTGCCATCAATAAAAGACAGTTTCTATAATTAAAATGTATTTTGGTACCAGTTTCTAACACATTTCTTATCACAAAATTACAGTATTGATGGATGTTTGAAATGATGTTATCTCCATATCCTTCTGATTGCTAAGTTATTTGTTTTGTTTAGGTCCTTGGTGCCTTTTGGTACTTGTTTTCTATAGAACGAGAAACCACATGCTGGCAAGAAGCATGTCGAAGTAATATTATGTGTAACAAGGCAGACATGTATTGTAATGCTCGGGGAGGGTTTAAGTCTATTTCAAAATTCTTGAATGATTCTTGTCCAATACAGGAGGAAGATAAAAAACTATTTGATTTTGGAATTTTTCTTGACGCCCTTCAATCCGGTGTTGTGGAGTCGAGAGATTTTCCCCAAAAACTCTTCTACTGTTTTTGGTGGGGCCTAAAAAATTTAAGGTGTGCTTCATTTATTCTTTTTTTTTCTTTCAGTATACTATATGAACTTATACTCTAAAGCAAATCATATTATGTTGCTATATAATTTTACTAAAAGTCATTATCTTATATTTTCTAATTGTTTCTTCATCTTTTAATTGCAGTTCTCTCGGTCAGAACCTCGCAACAAGTACCGATTTTTGGGAAATCTGTTTCGCAGTTTTTATTGCCATAGCTGGTTTGGTGTTATTTTCATTCCTCATTGGAAATATGCAGGTATGTAGTAAATAACTCCAAAGTATCTTTTAATCATTCAATGAAGCTTGGAAGCACTATTTATTGATCTTCAATTCAATTTTGTAAACTTGATTGCCGGTGCCCATTTTACCTTTTGTGATTTCCAAAATTAAGTTTTATAATTCTTTTCTTTGTAGTAAAATCAAACTTATTTTTCTTGTTTATCTTTAGATAATACCCCAAAATTTTAGGCCTTGTTTGATTGTTATATGGTTTTAGTTTTTACAAACTGTTTCATAAAATATAATTTTGAAAAACAACTTTTAAAACAAGTTATCCAAACAACTTTTTTTTTTTCATTTTAATTTTTTTAAAAGTAAACACTTTGTGTGAAGAGTTATTAAACGGACTACAAGTTCCCTGACCTCTATTTTCCTATTTCTACAATTCTTGATATATTGATTGTGAAGTTGAAATATTCATATATGATCATATGTATCTTCATAATTTACTATGTTACCTAAAATAAATAATTTATGACCAATGCTACAACATGCAATAGAAGTTGCAGTTTTCCTTTGTTTTCATGCGTAGAAAATTTTGTAATAGAGAAAGGAATGGATAAAAATATAAATTAGTTTAATGTACTAAACTATTATAATCATAACTGTACATGTATACGCGCAAAAATTTCGCAGTTGAGATATTTTGTCCATTAGTTATAATGATGTTTCTTTGTGCATTATGATCAGTATTCTATCACATTATTTTAGGTGTAGTTTCATGTGATGATTGTTGTCTGATATATAACTAAACCTTTTTTTTCTTCCCTGGTTACAAATAAAGCAAACTGTGGGACATTTTTTTATCAGGATCAAAGGAAGGAGAAGGAGTAGAACCATAGTTGTTTTTGAGTTTTGATTTCCCATGAGAAACTCGCATTAATGTTTAGACACCTGTGACGTGCTTTTATTAGGTTACTTTCTTCTAGGTTTTAACGGATTCTACTTGATTTGTTTTGAAACAGACATATTTGCAGTCAACACAAACAAGATTGGAGGAGATGAGAGTAAAAAGGAGGGATGCAGAACAGTGGATGTCTCATCGATTGCTTCCTGATGACCTTAGAGAGCGAATCAGACGGTATGATCAGTACAAATGGCAAGAAACCAGAGGTGTAAATGAAGACAATTTAATTCATGATCTTCCCAAAGATTTAAGAAGGGACATTAAGCGTCATCTTTGCTTGGATTTGTTGATGAGGGTAAGTTTTTCCAATTTTTTTAATCATCTCTTGATTCATCATATCAAAAGGAATTCTTATGACTTTCAATGACAACCCTTGCAATGCAAACAAAATACCATTGCTATTGGAAGATCAAAGATTACATTGTTGGTTTTTCATTTAACATTTTGTAATAATAACCAAATATTTTTCTCTGTTGTGTATGAACTTTAGGTGCCAATGTTTGAGAAAATGGACGAACAACTTTTGGACGCAATGTGTGACCGTCTTAAACCAGTGCTTTACACAGAACAAAGCTATGTTATCCGAGAAGGAGATCCTGTTGATGAGATGCTCTTCATAATGCGAGGCAAGCTATTGACCATAACAACTAACGGTGGACGAACCGGCTTCTTCAATTCCGAGTACTTAAAAGCTGGCGACTTCTGTGGAGAGGAGCTTCTCACATGGGCCTTAGATCCTCGTACCTCATACAACCTTCCCATATCCACTAGGACAGTCAGAACAATCGTAGAAGTTGAAGCCTTTGCGCTAAAAGCCGATGATCTGAAGTTTGTGGCGTCTCAATTCCGGCGCCTTCATAGCAAGCAACTTCGCCACACTTTCAGATTCTACTCGCAACACTGGCGCACATGGGCTGCGTGTTTTATACAAGCTGCTTGGAGGCGCTACAGCAAGAAGAAACTTGAAGAGTCTCTTGTTGAAGAGGAGAATAGGCTGCAAGATGCATTGGCAAAGACTGGTGGTAACACAACAAGTTTAGGTGCCACCATATATGCTTCTAGGTTTGCTGCCAATGCACTCAGATTATTGCGACGAAGTGGCACCGCAAGGAAGACAAGGGCGCTAGAGAGAATGCCTGCTATATTGCTTCAGAAGCCTGAAGAACCTAACTTTACCGATGATGAACAATAGTATATAGTTATGTGGTTGGATATGTCTGGTTTATTAGTTAGGAACAGTGAACATGCAATGACATTTTGCTAGAATATGGCGTCCATATAGGAAAGGTGAACATGCAATGACATTTCGCTTGAATATGGTGTCCATATTAAATTTTCAATGAAGTCGTATATGTAAATATATGTTATTAAATGATCTTTAGGTAACTTTTGCTTTCTATTCATTTCTTCTTGAATGCTTGGTCACTCATGAAGGCTCGTGGATGTAGAGACCATATATACAGGGGCGAGCACACATAATCCTCAAGTTTTTAACCACTTGTGTCAACTCATATGCGCAAAACATCACATTTTTGTTTTAATTATTTTGTAAAGATATATGCATGTATGAAATTGAAAATTTGAAAGAACATATATCAAATGTTTTAGTTCAAACTACTTTCTTATGAGCATTATTGCATTTCCAACTTTTATCCATGAAAGTAATGGGAATAAGTAGTGGCATTTGAAAATTACAAATCTAAATCGTGTGCAGACACAGACACCGTATAAAAATACACTCAAAACAACTATTGATGAGACCAAAAGATAGAAAAACAGTAAAAACAAATACATTGTAGAATAAAAAGAAAACAAGGTTAAGAAAAATGACCAAAATAAATTCATGTATAGGATATTGGATTAGAAATCTAATTCTTCCCATAATGATCCACTTCCCCTAATGACTAGTCAAAACTGGTAATTGAGGGACTTAAAAAATAATGCAAATTAACATCCATTGCTATTGCTATGTGCTACAGATGCAGTATCACGCAGCAGTGTCACCTCCCTCTTCAAAAATGCTGGCAAAGCAAATGCAGCTTTGTGCATCTGCAAAAAGAAACACAATACATTACTTTTTTGTATTTATTAATTTTATTTAGAAAGCAAAGTAAATATTATCTAGAAAGGAAATATATAATTTCATACTACCATCTAATTGAATCAATAGACAGAATAAAACTTGGCAAAAGAATAAATGAGTGGGCACAATACAAGAAAGAAAAACAGGTACATAAAATAAACATATAAAGTATAAACACCATTCATGAGAAAACACAAAAAATCCACGTGCTATTATTACTCGGAAACGGATTCGCTATCGTTGGGACATCCTGCATTCACACAGCTAGTGCATCAGTGACTATTAGATCAAGATTAGACCATTCACAATGCATGCAGATTTTGATTGTTTTTGAAAATCCAAAAGAGGGACTTTAGAATCTGAACCGTCCAATCTTGATCCAAGGGCCACCAATATGATGATTGTACGAAACTATGAATAGAGTCTCTCAACTGCATGTAATCTATCTCTATTTTGTTATTGATTCTTTCAAACTATGAAACACAAACGCAGACACGTCGACACCGATAAAATTTTAAAAAAATAACAAAAATCTATGTAATCACAAGTGTCAGTGTTGTGTCGGTGTCGGACACCGTACACTCCTTCAACTTTGTAGAAGCAACAAATATGTTTGTACCGTATAGTATTTACTAACCTCTGAGTTATAGAACCTAAGTTCTCTTATGTGCTTAGCATTGCCTTCAACTTTTTCAATAGGATTGATGGGGTTTACAAAATCAACAGTTGACCCCTCTTTTGAGCATAAGATAAATCCTATCACACCACTGCATATAAATAACAAAGGAGATTCAATCATTATTAATTGTTGATCAATAAAAAAGATAGTAAACCAAAATGTAAAAAAAAACATGTCCTTGATAGTGTGTATTTAATGTGTCCATTTTGTGTATGGATGTTATCATGTTACTAAAACACCCTTTTGTGCATACTTGTGTCTAACTTTAAATTTTCTTCTCTCAAAACAAATTAGTAGTGTTTAGAAAAAATGTTAAATGTATCTAGTAGTTTCAAATGGCGCTTATGTTTAGAAATTTTTTCAAATGAAATTTAGAATTAGAAACACATATATTTGTTTAGGCATTGGTGAATAAAAATAGTAAATGTCTCAAAGTAACATAACTACCTTGGATATGTTGGAACACTTGTCCATGCATAACGTACAGAAGCAAATGTTTGTTGACAAATAGATATCATGTCCTGAATAAGGTGAGTATGAAGCCACATACTTTCTGCCATGTTACATAGCACTCCACCAGGCCTTAATGCCTTGGCTAATGTCACAAAAAATGGTTTCTCTACAAGTTCCTGAGCAGGACCTAAACCGCCAAAGAAAGAGATAATAAGAGATTCTGTAATTTAGCAAAGAAAGATTCTCGCTTATGTAGCATTGACACAAACGCAGAATATAGACACGTTGACATTGAAAATAATTTGAGAAAATAGAAAAATTTGCTTTGGTTTCCGACACTGAAACGTGTCAGACACCAAATACACCTTCAACATATAGTATCGGTGCTACATAGGTTCTCAGGCATTTCGATCTCTGGTTTTTTAAAATACTAATTTAATTTTTCATTTTAGTTGATGAATTAGACAAGAAATTTAGCCCAAAAAATAAGTATGAGAAACCTTAGGATATTATAGTTTTTGATGAAATCCAAAGCAAAATTGGGCTTAACGTAGAGAATCAATCATCATTCATCCAACATAACAGACTAAATGTATGGCCATAAACTATTTTTACAAAAATAAATTAAAATAATAATAATTCACAGTAAATAATAGTCCAAAAATCTAATAGTATCAGAAACATACTAAATGAATCAACAATAAAAATGAAATGACATACCAACTGGATCAGAGGAATCAACAATTATAGCATCATACTTTCCTTCAGGAGT
This sequence comes from Medicago ruthenica, assembly GCA_018208015.1. Taxonomy (NCBI): domain Eukaryota; kingdom Viridiplantae; phylum Streptophyta; class Magnoliopsida; order Fabales; family Fabaceae; genus Medicago; species Medicago ruthenica. The sequence continues at coordinate 100,880,498 of CM031371.1, forward strand.
ACATCTAAGAAATTCAACAGCTGCACAAATTTGGTGAAAAGAAACAACATCAGAATATTTAAAATATAAGCTATAGATTTGAAAAAATCAAATCAAACATTGACATTAGCATATAATTAGAAATAGATACCATCACCAACATGCAGATGTACTCTAGGATCTTCAAATCCAACAGCTAACTCTGGAAAATACTTCTTAGAAACCTAGTGAATGATCAATTGCAATGAGTTTTTCCCATTTTTTTTTAAAAAAAAAAATCAACTATATGGTTGATGAATTACTTTATTTTTTTCTTCTATAACTTACATCAATAACCATTTTATCTATCTCACAAATATCAACATGAGTTACAGAACTATGGCGGCATACTTCCCTTAGAACTCCACCATCTCCACCACCAACAACTAAAACCTGGATTAACAACATTAAAACCATTTAGCATATGTATAAAACAGAAGAGAAAAAAGAATCAATATGTGGAATAACAGATAACACTATTATTAATTACAGTGATACTAATGTCCATTTTACGACCGTCCCTCACCCTCAGGGAATTTGAACTCCGCATCTTGAGATTAAAAAATCAAGCTCTTACCACTAAACTACACCTCACGAACATTAATAACAAGAATAATAATAATAATAATAAAGGAAATGCTAACATGTGCCCTTAGGGTATATGTTAAGGAACTCAATATGAAAATTCTGTCTTAGAAATTGTGTCAATTTATTTATAGCAATAAATACTTTTTATTTATAGAATCATTAACATATGTCCTTACCCTAATGACATATGTTAGCATGACCCTAATAATAAAATCTGATTGGTCTACAAATTATACTGCCAACCATAATAATAAAAATTTAAAGCTTGCAACTACACAGTCACTTATTCAGCACTTCATAAACAGTTTGATCAAGATCGAACAATCAACGATTAAAACTTGGAAAGTTAGCTTTAAAACAAATTTTAAAATTTGCACGTTTGTGACTCGTCTAATCAAAATCAAACGGTTTGGATCGATTAACAATGGATATCCTCGACTGCATGGAATCGAATTCCCTCATGATGATAAGATAAAACAAAAATAACATAACTGTTTTTGGGAACTGAATTGAACAAAGAGGGAGATGAGTTATCATCTCTTGGTAAGCACATTCATCCTTCTCAGTCAACTGAACAATTCCATCAAGTACAAGCACTTTCCCATAAGTTAATGACTGCAAATCCAAAACAATTGGTGTTAATCAATTATAGTAAGAAAAAAAATCTTGAGTATCAAGTAAGATGAAGATGACATACCTCAAAAACCAAAACCTCTTGGAAATCTGATTTTTCCTCGTACAATTTTTTTTCTACTTTTATTGAATGTGCTTCTCCTAATGTTAAAAACCAAAACCATCAAAACTAACAGTACACAAAATATGAGCATGATTGTAAAATTAATTTCTTTCAAAATAGTTGTAAAACAGAAAGAAAAAAATGTCCAAATTTTTAGAAAAATATATATTTATCAAAAATGTTGATGTCACATTGAGTTAGACAAAATCACAATGAACTACCGTGATTTCTCAAAAGCTCACTTTATAGGTTTAACAAAATCACGGTTTTTCCAACTCACCGTGATACCAAACATGCACTCATACAAAATAGACTTAGTATAACATTGCTTATAAAAAGGTTTAGTATCTATCGGACAAACATATAGTTTAGATTTAGATTGTGTCCAATGAGACTCCAGACATTCATCCCGACCATTTGATCAAGATTAGAAAGTTCATGAGTCAATGTACATGTGGATTTTTTTCAAAAATCTAAAATCCCAAGCTTAAAATCTCGACCATCCAAACATGACCATCAAACAGTCAAAATGTGATTGCACACAACATAGATCCCATATAGTCCACCTTCACCCTCCTTAGCCAAAAGTTATTACCAACAATTCAATCTCATACTTTAATTGCATATTCTACATTCTCTACAACAACCCAATGGTCACTTAAGAAATATTATTACAAGTATATGTATTTATTATGGAATTGGACAAACCTGGCCACATTGGATTGTTGAAATAAACAACTTTACCTGTTTAAAAAAAAGACTGAAATTAGTTATAGTATTTTCTAAGAAAATTATCGTAAACGCATTAACATAAGTGTGTGATCAATAAATCCAAGAATGCAAAAAAAAAATAAATTAAATAGCATGATTGATGATGACCAGAGGAAGATTGAGATTGTGAGAACCATCCAGATACAACGGTAGAATGACACTTTCCCTCAAGTTCAGGGTCTGAAACCTTAGCCTTTAAACAACAAGAAGGAATTTCCTTCTCTATATCTACACAATTCAAGTTACTTCTTGTTCCGACCTCGAGTCCACTACACCGTTTTTCCGAGATATTGTCCATAATGTTCTGGCTAGGGCCTTCCATTAATTACCTTTTTTTTTTTTTAACTCTAGCCTCTGCATAAGAAGGAATTATACTATGTAAAGAAATGATAATAGTACTAAGATAAAAATATGAAGTCCAAATGACGTAAATCATACCAGGAATTTCAATTACAAATATAATTCACATATCACATGAAATCCTATCCTATTTATATTCCTAGTTACAGATTCTTTATTTATAAGAAAATCTCATATTTCGATTTTCCATGCGGAAAAAGATTGACTTTTTTTTTTAATGAAAGAAAAAGATTGACTTTAAAATTATGTAGTATTTTATTTTATCGAATAAATAAAGTTCTGCATTGTCAAAGTCAACTATATATACACACATGATATGATGCCTCCTGAGGTAATGGACTAAGTGATTTTCTTTTTGACAAAATGTACCAAGTGATTTTCATTAACCATAAATAGTCAAAAATATTAAAAATAAAAACCCTAATGTTTTTTTAAGGGAATAAAAACCGTCATAAAAATACAAAATAGCTACACAATATATCGTAAAAACAGTAAAAATAATGCCATAAAAAAATAATCACTTTTGCAAAGAAAAAAAATAGTGAAAACAATTGCATTTAGTTTCTTTCTCCCCAATTGAAGCAATAATATCGGATTTTGTGTGATCCCAGAATAACCTGTTTGCTTCAACCCCCCAAAAAAAAAATATTTTCTGCTTTGTGAAGGTCAACTCGTGGAAACTTACGTGTAACTACAACGGCGTGCTTATCAAAACAAAAACTATGGTCTTCAAACTTAATAGTAAAGAAAAGGAAAATAAACCCAAGAGTTGAAAGAACGTGCATGAATGCCATCATAAAACTATGTAACTTGACTTTATTTTTTAAGAAAAACAACTAAAGAGAACAACACGAGTAGGGGTAATTAGGGGCGTTTGAACTGAATCAACCCAATATAGAAAAATTCAAACAAACCCAAACCAAAACCGTAGAAAATCGCATCTGATTTGGATGTATTTAGCCATTTTTTAACTCAAGTTTGGTTCGGTTTGCGGTTTTTGTTTTACCAACCAAAACAAACCGCACCAAACAAAAACATAAGAGAAACACCAATTAAACTTATGGTACCCATCACAGTACTCATAGAAACTCAATGGGATCTTTCACACAATGACATGTTTTCTCTCGTTAAGTTTCTTCTTTCGTTTTATTTTAAAAATGTATTTATATGCTTTTATTTGATGCTATTTGCACTAAATTTGCATATCTGTTTATGTTATCTATATCTTAAATCATAGAAATTCAATTAGAACTTTTAGAGAATGATAACATCTTAATTTTTTGTATTTCTTACAGAAAAAGGGTTACTTTTTGGTCCATATTTTAATTTGGTTTATGTCTATGAAAACATTGATGGATAAAAATGAAATTGTAATGTTTGATGAAATTTGAAACATTGAGGGAAATAAGTTGTTTTAACTTTTTAACTTGATTTTAATGTATGAAATAAAAAAAAAATTATCTTGCCAGAAACCGCAACGTACGACCAAACCAATCCGAATTGCATTGGTTTGGTTTTTATTTTAAAAGTTATTTGAACCAATCTTAACCACATTTTTTTTTATCTTGCGATTATGATGACTTTTAGCCTCAAAACCAAACCAAACCGCACCACGATGTTTGGCCAATCAACAACGGCCGGCCCAATGGTAAGATTATTGAAACCCTAGTTTTAAGCCCACCAACAAAATAACTACACTCGCTCTGTTCCTTTTTAAGTGTCGTTTGACTACTGATTTAACGTTTTATTTAAATGTCATTTTGGTATTTTAAGGATACGATTTGTCACTTATACCCTTTCTCAATTACTCTTATCTTTTTCAATAAAACTAATTAATGTTATCCATTTGAAATACTAAACTTTGTTATTTTTAAACAAAGTTTTTTTTATAAAACAAAGTTTGTTTTTTTTTATTATATTCAACATTCAAATCTATATCACATGTGAATCTAGTATTGGTTGAAACCAATTTTGATTAAAGGAGTTGGAGGAAAGTTAAATTTTTCTTTACAATTATTAAAAAATATGTGTACAATTTTTAAATTATTGATAATGTTTGTTATGGAAGAGGGATAAAGTGTGTTAAGAAAATAAGAATTTGTTGAAGAAAAAGAGAGTAACAAACAATTGTTTGTTATAAGAGAAAGATAACAAGTTAAGTTTATTGGAAAGAAAAAGCGTGTGCAAAAAAATAAAAATTTATTGATGGATTAAAATAAGGGTATAACAGAAAAAAATGTGCAAAAATACACTTCCTTACTTTGGTGTTACTATTCCAAAACGACACTTAAAAAAGAACAGAGAGTATTTTGTTTACAAACGAAAATCTTGTATTAAAAATTGATTTAAACCTGACTTACTACGGAAAATTATTGAACAACCCCTAAGAAACAAGACCTATATACTAAAAAGATGTCCTAGCAGACTTTATTTTTTTCTTCTTCAAAATACAGAATGTCTTATAACATATTTTTGATAGAAGAATGTCTTATAACATTATTTAACTAAGAAGATAAGTTAGTTTTGAGACCTACCAAACGGACATAAATATAAATAATAAATTTCCTAAAACATTTTTAAGACTCAACATTGCAAACTTTAGTCTATTTTCACCCCTAATCATAGAGACAGAAACAAGTAACTAACTAACGGATGGAGATCGAAGATGAATGAAGTGACAGTAAAGTGCACGTTGAGAGATTAAACATGGAAGAATTAATGAAGTGGATGTGGTGCTTGCCTGATCACGTTGTTAGCAGTTAGAGAGTGTAGTTTTGTTGAGCCACTTTCGTCACCATGCAATGGTTCTTTCTCTTTCTGCTAGCTTGGATAATAATGATCATCATTAATGGGATTAGTCCTCACATATTTTTTTTTGTGCACACCTACCATTCTAATCGTCAAGCATAATCACCTACCCAAGTTTACTTTTTTGCCATTTATTTTAGAACGTGGCATGGAACCAACAAGGTGCAATTATCCCCTAAAAAAGAAGGTGTATTTGGACTCCATCTAATAGATACCCGCAAAAAATATATGTAATAGATAAAATAGAAACTCACCCGCAAAAAATATATGTGATAGATAGAATAGAAACTCACAATATGGGTAACACTATATATACATGAGTAATTTACTCGTAAAATTAGGTCGACTGCATGAATCTAGATATAAGTTTAAATATATCGTATTTTGTAATTTATTCGAGTATTCATTTCGCTATATGCCCGTATCATGAGAGATGGATTCATTGACATATGTCAAACTTTACATTGACACAAAAGATTTGGTTTGGCATACCTCGAGATGTGTTTTCCCTTCGAGAAGCGTTTTTGGGTCAATTTCATAAAGGGAAATGTTTGAAATTAATGACTTCTTTTGGTTTGGCATTCAACCGTTTGGGCAATTTGGTGTCCATTAAATTCATCCATATTTTCTTTTAAAGAAGCGTCAATAGAGAAAGTGGTGGATAGTATTAAACATGCCTCTTGTAAGTGCTTCTTGGCTAAATGTCCTTCAAATCTTTATATGTATTATGAATGGTTCTACAACCCCTAGATTGTATGCTAAGATAATTTTGATGTAATTTGGTGTAAATAGTTCTCGAGCCAAGTGCGTATTTTCGGTGTTTTTTTGGTTGGACAAAGTACCTCTTATACTTTATCCTTCACCTGCGTGTAGTACTAATTGTACTTTGTCTCATGATTCATCAATATATGAGATGACTTTTGCTGTTAAAATAAATAAATAATTATATCTTATTTAAAAAATAAATAAACTTACAACTTTATAAAGATATTTAAGTATATTATTCTCAACACTCCTCTTTAACTAAACATATTGTGTGCATACAATTTAAACTTCAAGTTAGAAATTCAACTTTCTTCTTATTTATTTTGATCGTAATTCTTATTGATATCTTTCTTGAATATGATCGATCGCGTCTATATTTGATTTGAATTTCTCCGTTATTGACATTACTAATTATATCCCTTTTTTTTTATCAACTTTGTACCTTATGATCTCCATGGTAGAAATTTTGCACTTTTTTAATGATTTGTAGTTGGTTTTTCACCTACATATGCTCCTCTTTAACATGAAATATCTTCAAATTAAGTGCATGCGTCTCCATGATCTTCTTTGCATTCAAATCCTTTATTCTTCTTTTCTTCATCAATAATATGCTCATTTTTCATCAAATCTAAAACAAATTTTCTTGTCTTTCATCTGAGTTGTGATCATTTCTTTGTTGTTTTGATCTTTAATCACACGATTTTTATGGTTATATAACACTCTGTAGCTGTTTTTCTAGCAACACTCGTGTGTGCTTGTAAGTTGGGTCATGATGGGAGTCTGATGGATCATCTATATTGGGTCAAGTGCAACAACACAAGTGAGAGAGACATCACATCTTTACGCAAAGATTTGGATTAAGAAGTGGTGTCTTTCTTCCTTGTGTGGTTGCACTTTGCCCAATATGGATGATTCCTTTGACTTCCCTTGTGACGCAAAAGTGATGTAAGATCTGAGTTTCGACAAGGTTTCAACCGTCACCTTGTGTCGAAAGTCTTCCTGACAATGGTGGTCAAGCGACGAGTCTCGTTGATATGGTGGGTATTGAAAAAAATTCAAGTCCCACATTAAATATATATGACTCTTGACAAGAGTTTATAAAGAGAATATTGTTATCACCTTACAAGTCAGTTTAGTAAGGATGACTTAGTGATGTGGATCCAATAAAGATTCACCATACAAGGATCTTTGACCTAACTGTAATTTTTTTTAATTAAGATAGAAAATGAAGGAAAATGATAGAAAATCTAAGAAAATTGACCAAACTAGGAATAGAAAGAAAACATACAAAATGGAATTAGATGAAAAGTGGGAAGAACGATCGTCATGAACGATAAAATAAAATCGCGGATCAGCCACAAGAATAAGATGCTCTTGATAAGGATCTAGATTTGGTTCATCCAAGAACCTAGAAAAGCAATTCTAACTCTCCCTTCAACCAAAGATTGAAAATATCAATTTTGTGTATTAACCTCCTTGAAAGTGATAAGGAACTAGAAAAACAAGGAGTTTTATACAACTCCAAAATAAAAGCAATCTAAACTTTAAAACTAAACAATTTATTACAAACAAGATTCACTAAAGAAAGATAGCATATTGGTCCTCATCACTTAGGTCAAATATCAAAACTTAACATGGTATCAGAGCCTATCGATTTCGGCCAACCATCATTTGACACACACCAAACCCAATAGTGTTGGACGTGAGGGGGTGTATTGGGAAAATTTTAATTCTCACATTGGATAGATAGGACTCTTGATAAGAGTTTATAAAGATATGACATTCCCCACCTTACAAGCTGATTTTTGTAAGGGTGAGTTAGACCAAATATCAAAACTTAAGAGTGGGTATCAATGGTTGTACAAGTACAAGTGTATGTGGATAAGTTTTCGCTTGAGGGTGGGCATATAATTTGGTGACTGACACTTTAAGGGAATTAGATTGTTGTGATAAATGTGAAGTGAGTTAGTAGTCCCACATTGCTTGAAAAAGTAGAGGTTGAACAAGTTATAAATGAAAATACCATATAAATCCAATGTCTGAAGGTTTTGGGTTAAGATGTGGTGTCTCCAAGCTCCCCTTGTGACCCAACATTGTTTGTTCTAAAGACGGTAACCATATAGTTAAGAGTGAAAATGAAGAACACAATGTGTGCACAAATAAAAATAAGAAAAATTTATCAACCTCAAGAACCGACTCTAAGTATCTTTTATTGTCTCAATGTAAGAGAAGTAGAAGGATTAGAAAAGTATGATCAGTGTTCATAATTATGGGATCGTTAGTCGTGAGAGTATGATTATATGCAGGGTCATACGAAGATAAAGTGTAATGGTTAAGAATTTGTTGCAATGATTCAGGGCAGAGATATTTATTTTTCTAATCAAGACTAGAATCTTAGAAATTTTAGAAAAAGAAATGTTGGAGATGTTCAAGTTTTTTTTTTAACTTTTGCAAGCAAAAATAAATTGAGAATACAATTTTCTTGTTATGCAATACAATGTGATGAGAATGATAAAAAAAAATTGGGTGGTTTAAAGAACTTAATTGTCATATAATATTTATGATTACGTTGTTACGTTTGATACGGCAAATAAAACCGACATGCAACAAGTATAATATGAAATTATTTGTATTTCATAATCTTCCTCCTGGACAAAGTGTAGATTCTTTATGATGAAAAAGAGAAACTCGACAATTGCTCGGATATGCATAGATACCTCCACAACCACAAGAGAGCTGGTTGTGTGTATGTATATATATACACACACGAGTCATTTGACTTACACCAAATCTCGACCGTTAAAACAAGTTAATCTTACGGTTAATAACAGAGTTCCACATGTGACCTTTTATCCTCTTTCACCAATTTGTTGGAGTCCAAAGCGTCATCTATAACTTGTACTCATTGGATCAACAACATCGCTATTTGGAGAAATCACAGCCATGTTTATAAGGTTTATCATCTACCGGTAAAAGGGTATCAAAATCCAAATCTCGATGAAAGTGATGATGCTTTTGGATCGACTGTGAGCTTTATTTTTGCAAAAACAGAAAACAACCAAAGAAATGGGTGGATAAAACAAAAATCAAGAGTCGAATTGGAATTTAAAATTGAAATTTTTGATTAACAACAATAGCAAATATCCATACATGCTCATGATAGAAATGTAAAAGGATATCAATTATCAAAAGGAGAAATTGAAACTTAAGACATTTATATTACTTTGAATCGTAAAATTTAACAATACCATGATTTCTCATCAATAGATAAGCATGTTATGAAATTGATTTATCAAAAACTATGAATGTTATATGATTTACTAATTTTAATGGTTGAGATTTGGTGTAAGTCAATTGACTTACACCTGGTGTCAACGAATCCTAACTATATTAAAAATAAAGAGTTTTTTAAAAAAAAAAATTGAAGAAGGTTGCATCATGGCAACACATTGACATCCCAACTATGTTGGCACCCCAATGTGTGTGTCTATATATATATATATATATATATATATATATATATATATATATATATATATATATATATATATATAAACCACACAATATTTTTTATAAATACAATATATAAAATATATCACATCAAATACAATACATTTTAAGTACTATGTTCTTTTTAAAATACTATAACATGTTTTCAAATACAATAAAATTCATTTGTTCAAAATAATACATAAATATCCAACTTAAAATAACTAATAGAATGTCAGAAAGCTTATGTGAAACATTGGTCAAGAAACAAGTTGAAATGTTCATGTGTATTTTTATTCACATGTATGAATAACTAAGGTCAGTGTCTTACATGTTCCTCTTTTTTGTGCTTAATAGTCTTGTTGATGTTAGTGGTGCCACTGAACATGGTTTGGATAGACGATCTTGTAGGACCCTAAACATAAATGGGATAACTTTTTTTAAAAAAATACATATGATATGTATAAATATTTAAAATGACACTATTTTTTATTTTTTATAATAGTGCATGTTGATAGATAGAGGAGTAACAATTTTTGTACTCGTATATTTGCAAAAATATCTTTTATTTAAGAGAAATGCTAACAAACGCCCTTAAGGTACTTGTTAAAAAGCTTAAAAGAGAAAGTCTATCTTGGAAATGATGTATTCAACGCCTTGAAATTTTAAAAATAAACTTTTTCTACATCAAATTTATAATTTATTTTTATTTTTGAGTTCTTAACTAGTGCCGTATGGGCACTTGTTAGCATAACCCTTTATTTAATGCATGTGTGCACAAACAAGATAGAAAATAAAATGAGAAAATACATAAGAATAGATGAATATAAATAAGAGACAAAAAAATAATCAACTTAAATGTTTTTCATCTAATTCCAAGGTGATAGATAATATACTTTATAATTTGTTCATAAAATAATAGCTTGTTACAAAATTGTATGCGATCATTTTTTTTAAAAAAAATAAAATATATCATCTATTTAAATAGATGATATATTTTTGACATATATAATTAATATTCATTCTCACATGACATCTATCACTCAAAGCGTCATATTTAATATATGAAGAATGAGGGAAATATGTATTCTTAAATGATATATTGGTGGTTTAGTTGATAAACTTGATGTGCGTTGTTTGTGATAGAAATGTATGGCTCAGAGAGTCATGATTGATTCATGAGAATGAAAGAAAATCAATTGTGTGTGATTTATATAATATTAAAAAAAATTAATTTAAAATTAATGATGTATTCATTGTGTTTTATCTTTTTTTAAAGGGAAATGTTAACGAGTGCCCCAGGGCACTCTTTAAGACCTTTAAATGATAACTTTTTGTGAAAATTTATGTAGTCAATGCATTGGAAATTGAAATATTTGATTTTTTTATGGAATAATTTCTTCTTTTGGAATGCTTAAAGAGTGCCCCGAGGGCACTCGTTAATTAGTAAAGCATCTACTCCCCAACTTCTATAGATTTCTAAAATTGCTATTCTTTGTTAATTGATTAAAGTAAGTTATGAATCAATTCACAACAACATTAAATATTGCAGTGACTAATTTCTTAGAAGAATTTAATTTGTTTACTTTTTAGGTCATTCCATATCAACATAAAGAATAAATTTATTGTTTATTGGGATTGTGAATTGGTTAGTTTTGAGAAAAATAGTTTGTAGTGCTATCTTGCATTTTTTATGTGCGTGTGTGTTTTGTCATGCCCTAAGGTGTCTCTCTTCATTTTGATTAGTTACACATGTAGCCCCCATTAATGCTATTAAACATTAATAAATTTTCTTTTTAATTTTTTTATATAAATTTACAATTAAATTTTTATCTTAACTTTTACTCCTTAAGCTTATTGTTCAAACTATGTCATAATGCGCAAACAAAACAATTATAATAATATGATTAAGAGTGGCACCATTATTTTTGTTGGCTCATGCTTCAAAAATCTTAGTGTGGTTGATGTACTGTAGAGCTGTCAAAACGGGCCAGCCCGTATGGGCCGGCCCGAAAGCCCGAAAAAAATGTAGGGCTTGTGCCTAAAAAATGCAGCCCGAATGAATTCAGGGCTTTTTAGCCCGACCCAAAAAAGCCCGTAACCCGTTCGGGCTAGCCCGTTCGGGCTACGGGTAGCCCGGGAAAATTACAATTTGCAGTTGGCCTTTTTATAAACCGACCCGGCCCAAGAAAAACTTCTTCTCACTCTCTCACACTCACTCACTCACTTCTCACTCACTCTCACTTTCACCGTTTCACGTTCACTTCACTTCCACCAGATCCATTTCACTCTCAGCCTCAGTCGCCGCCTCAGTCTCAGCCTCACTTCAGTCTCAGCCTCACTTTCACCAGATCCATTTCACTCTCAGCCTCACTTCACTTCTCACTTCTCAGTTCTCACTCTCAGCCTCAGTCGCCGCCGTCTCCGCCGTCTCCGTCTTCGTCTTTCTTCAAGGTTCGTTTCAGTCTTCGTCTTTCTCCAAGGTTCGGTTTCTTCACTTCTCACTTCTCACTCAGTCTTCGTCTTTCTTCAAGGTGGCGGTAATGAAAAGCCTTCTCCAAGGTTCGGTCTTTTGAAGAACAGCTTGAGGCTGCTCGTAGAGAAAGTGACATCAAGAAACTGCTCTTTGGTTAGTTTTAATTTTTGTAGAATCGTATGTTGATTAATTTGAGATCATTTACTATTGGATATATTCTTCCACATTTGAAGCTTTATTTATTTTTCCTACTTGTATATTGTTAGTTTCTTCAAATTAATTAGTTTCTTCAAACTGCTCATGGTCATGCCCAGCCCCGTGTTTTGCTTGTTGGTAATTTAATTAGACCCTTGCAAGTTGCAACATACTCTTTTTACAAATTGATTGTAAAAAAGTAATATGATAAGTTGTCAAATGTTCAAATTGAACTTACGTATCCAATCAAACTATTGTAATTTAATTAGACCCTTGCAACATACCCTTGCAACATACGATTTAATTAGACTCTTTTTACAAATGGTAATTTAATTAGACCCTTGCAACATACCCTTGCAACATACTCTTTTTACAAATTGCTTTGTTTGGTTAATTAATTTAATTGATTAGTGATTTTAAAGTGCTTAATTGATTGATTTGTTTATAATTATAGTGTTTTGTTTGATAAGTCAACTCTAGTGTTTTGTTTGTTCTATGTTAATTTCTGATTCAGTTATCATTACTGATTTCTTTATGATTCTCTTATCAGTAAGTTTAATTGCTGTTTTTGAAGTAAGAGGGGGAAAAATAAGTACTGTTTATGTTAATTGCCACTCACATGATCATAATCATTGCTTTATCCTTTGGTAGTTATTATTACTTAGGCACTAATTTAGATTCATTTTAGCTGTTAAAACCTTACAAGCATTTCTTTAAAAAATTGGGAAAAGGGGAAATTATTATTAATTAAAGTAACACTATTTGATTATTAGACAGCCAAAATGCAAGGAGGATTACCAAAACATGTAAGATGAAGTTTTATGATTGAATTGGTCCAATATGAAATAATTACCCAATTTTCATATTAAACTATCCTTTTACTTTGTTTTCACTTCAAAATTGCATCCTCAACTTCTCAATATGCACTTTTATCATTGTGTTCTTGAAGCCTCCTTCGCACAAAATCTGCAGCATTGACAACTGTTGTGTTTTGCTGCATACAACTGTTATGTTTATGTTATATAATCTTATACAAGTTTGCTTTGAGTTTGTGATTTAAGTCAAAAAGCTTAACAACGTAAAATACCTGTTTGTAGGAATTACAATCTGTTTGTGCTTGAAATATGGATGATAGTAATAGTCATGAAATGTGTGTTGATGGGGAAATTGAGAGCCAAGTTAGGGAAATTCCACCTGTACCACGTTTTGATCAAAATGCACAAGAAGTGTCTTCTGAACCAAAATGTACACATGTACACATAGTAAGAACCAAGCTACACTTAATTTCTTGTCATGTAAATTGAGTATATTAATTAATATATAGTACTCCCTCCATAACAAAATATAAGCAAAATTCAATCATTTCAGTTGTAACTAATTATAAGCAAAATTGACTTTTTTTGTCATATTTAAGGATAATATACCTGAAATACCCTTACTTTAATTTTTTAAATGCACACACGTTTAACAACACCTTGAAAATATACTACTGTACACCACAATTAATGAGGGCAAAATAGGTTAAATAACACAAACCACATTCCTTAAAAAATGTGAATTGGTCAAATTTGCTTATAAAAAGTTATGGAGGGAGTATTTAACTAGAAGATTTAGTAGAATACATGAGATAGAAATAAGTGAAATTAGAAAGGTACTCAATGTCCTGTTTGTGACGGGAGATAGTGAGGGTTCGTAAATGCTAATGTAACTTTGGAATTTGCTATTCTCACAGAGAATTGCTCATTCACAACTGAAATTTACCCAATTAACCTCAATTGCAGTTAACTACCACTGAGATTTGGTATGCAGACAAACCAACAATTTTGTCAAGAATTGCTATTTTTTTAAAGACTTAATTAAACTTGCATTTTTTTTTTATTTCCAATCATTCACTACCACTACATTCATTCATTCAATCATTCACATATGATAGAAAAATCAATTCATTCATTCAATCATTTCCAAAATCAATTCTAACTAAAAATATACAAAATCAAATTCAATTCCAAAATAACGCAAATGTCGTAGAAAAATAAGTGAATACGCAAATGTCACAGCAATGTCATAAATTTACATCAAGAACAATAATCTCATAGAAAAAAGATAATTTACAATGACGAAAATTATATAAAAAAAAACAACCGACCATAAACTATCATCTCCTTCTCCTTCGGGCAATCTAGAGCTTGGTGACCGGGTGCATCTCCTCAATATATTGTGATGGTATTCATGTGGATCACCATCACACAATACCTCTTCCATAATGTCGTAGACGTTCTGTATGATCTCGAGTGGGTTGGGACAGTCTCTAGCATACTCCTCCTCAATAATGACCTCCTCCTCGTTAGGAGACCTAGGAGGTGGTACCTCAATAATCTCCACAAGTGGGGTCTTCATCGTATGAGAGACACGGTAGAACCATGTAATGTACCCCCCTTCAGTCTGCCACAAATCCACTGCCACCAGACCCCACTCGACCAACAATATGATGTGAACCATAAAGTCCTGGAAGGCCTGGAGTAATTGGGGTGAATGAAGAGTAGCCACAATGTTCAGATGCCTTGGAATGTCTTGGACACGCCCATACTGCCTCTTCACCTGCTTTAGTAAGTGACGACACTTTGTCCCTTTGTTGGCCATAATCCAACTGGAGCATCAACATATATCCACTAATGGCACAACATCTCAGTGATTAGTGTATTAGTTGAATATGACTTCCTCGACCGCCAACCAATCTAGGATGCCTCGGTAGTGACTTGGTGAACTGTGACCTCTTTTTGGAACAAAATGGTTGGCACGTGGGAAATGTGGGGCATAATCCAGATTAGGGTTCCATTGATATAATCTAGTGAAGTGCTCCAGTGTCGGTGCCTACAAATACAAACAAAAAATATATTTCACCATCACATTTATATACATCAAATTATATCAACACATTTATAATATGATATACAACAAAATAAATTACTACCTCAAGTAGAGACAAGTATCCGCCGATGGAGCCCTTTTCCATGGTCGGTAGCCTCAGAAAGCTGGTGATAGAGATTAGCAATCCCATCGCACCCATGACCAATCATGCACCCATCTCAAATTTCGCAGTTCTTCAAGCATACCACCTTAATGTGTTTGTTGCTCTTGTCAGTGAGAATGATGCATCCGACAAAGAACAACATGAAAGCCCTCAAACGATACCCTTGTGTGAGGTCTCACTCCGCCTCCTCCTCATAATCAGTCGGCTCTCCTAACTCATTGTCCCGACTAAAGTACGTCTTGTATAACTTTTTAAGACAAGGAATACCAACATAGCCACCCCAACATGTCTGAGAAAGCGCCTCCTCCTTAGTTACACCCAACAAATTCTTCATAACCTCAATACAGTATTATAAGTAATCTGGTCGGTGTGTCTCATCAGCTTTCCTTTGATAGGGATGTGTAGAAGACACGTCACATCATAGAGTGTGACAGTTATCTCCCCAACAGGTAAATGGAAGTTGTTGGTATCCTTATGTCACCTCTCTAACAATGCGGTCATAAGAGCACTATTAATGCTAGCTAACGCGGTCCAAAGTAGTGGGGCAAGACCGGAAGCATTAAGTATAGTTCAGAACCAGTCTGAAGCATCTGCTGGGAGCTCTAACTAGCCAACCTCAATCTTCCTCCCGTGTGATACAACTTTACATAATGCGTTGTCTGAGCCTAAAATACAAAAAAGAAAACAAACAACAAACCGTTAAAAATATAAACTTTAGATGGATAAAAAATAAAAAATTTCAATATAATATTTGAACCGTTAAAAATACAATACTTAAAATAAACATTTCAATTTAACATTTGAATCGTTAAAAAAAACAATAATTAAAATAAGCCTTTCAATATAACATTTAAACCGTTAAAAATACAATAATTAAAATAAACATTTCAACATTTGAACCTTTAAAAATATAATAATTAAATTAAACATTTCAATCATAAAAAAACAAATAATTTGACTTACTTCGATGTCGCTCCAAAATTTGTAAGCGACATATGTAGCAAACGACGATAGAAGTGACAAGTCAGCAGGGGCCCCAAGAAAAGAATCTGTTGCGGGTGGAGCTTTTGGTTCCCCCATGCTGCTCAGGCTCAGCCTCCTCCTCGTGATGTGGCTCCTCAAACTGTCGAGGCTGCTCGTAGTGCTCCTCATGTTGCACATAGTGCTTCTGAGCAGCGTGGTAGCAATAGTCCTCCTCATAGTGATGGCTAGGGTTCATTATCTAGGACGTACCTGTCTGGGACGTCCCCTACATGCCACTCCAACGTCTGCGTATCCTTTAAGTAATAGGGTCCGTGGCCTGCCTCTCCCTATGTGCACTTCCGGCCATCGTCTCCTTGCCAAGTTTATGCTTGTTTGGTCTATCAGATATATCTACACAACATAAAACAATTAAAAAATAAATCAATTTTCATTGAGACATTTTATCAAACACTTGGAGTTCTACATATACATTATGGGTTCATTGAGTTATTTCAATCTCTAAACTACCACATTGGAGTGAAACTTGCTCTAATCAACATCCAAACTCCAATTTCCAATTTAGTTTATCATTAACATGCAAAAAAATACCTACGTTTCATATACCCTAAAAAACTAACATTTCACAACTTTTATCAAAAAACTATCAATTCAAAAGGATCATAAACACTTAATTGCAGTTGAGGTTGAATTTGAACTTGATTTGCTTGAAGTTGAGGAAATTTGTGCCTGGACGAGAAAAATTGTATTTTTTTTAAACTATGGCAGAGTTGCTGCTACTGTTCTGGAATAAACCAGAATTCAGCGACAATTAACTGTTGATAACCGGCAAATAAGTTGGTTATCACGTTGCACTCAGCTCCCATAATGGACAAGTAATTGAGTGATTACAATGCCTAAGACATCTAATCAGTGACTATTTTAGGATTTTGTAGTTTTAGTTGTTTTTAGTGTTAGTTAATCCTTTGGAACTAGTAATGCTTGTCATGGATGTTTGATGATGTAGGTTAAGGAATGACTCTGAAGATATGGGAATTTGCAGCGTGGACGAAAGTTGTTTCGCGAAAGATTTGGAAAGTTGTAATGTCCTGGATCACTAGTCGGGTCATACATAGTACGAGCACGTGGGACCAAGTCTGGCCATTGCTTAATGAGGAAGAATATGAGTTGTCCCCAATGATTGGAATCCTAGTAATAATAAAGGAATATGCCAGGGAGTAGGTAAGATATGATAAGGACAACCACATGTGTAAAATGACCAAAGGGTACAATTTGTAGTGGTTGGTCTTGTACTATAAAAGGACAATCATGTGTTAGTGCCAAGGGTCCGAAAATTCATCTCAGAATTGGAGAGGCCATGTATCCACTTGGATAGGTCTAGTGGTGTTGCCTTGAAACCTTGCAGTGTGCACCTCCTCAAGGTCTCAAGTTCGATTCCCCCGATGTCAATTCGGGTGGACTAATTTAGTTTGTTAAAAAAAAAAGAGTTAATGGAGAGGCCATGTTACGACTAAGGTTAGCAGCTTAAGAGATCTCATTCCATCTCATTTTCTCCATAGATGAGCATGGTGACTAGATTCTAGAGTTCTTAGAGTTAGATTACTTGGTGATGCTTTGGCTCATCACTCTCCTTCAAGGATTGTAATCTTGTACTAATTCCATTTAACCTATCAATTTAGTTTTCTATGTTTTCATTTATGTTTATTTTCATTTCCATCATTGTGGTTCATCTCACCATGAGCTAAACCCTTGGTTTAGACATGGCGAGGTTATGTTTATTTATTTACTTGCGATATATAAAGTTGTAACGCTGAGCTTCACTCTAACAAACTGTTTTAACTCAAAATCTTTAGAAATAAATTCTGATCATCTATATTTCTAATGTTATAGCTCCCTGATCCTTAACGGATATGTGAGTGGAAAATATTTGTTAGATATGAATTTGTCCTTAAGCACCCGGTGAAAGGATCCAAAGAGACTTCTTGAACGTTAACTTAAACTTAGAAGAGCCTGGAAGATATATGAAGTTATAGCTAAGCTCGAAGTTCTTGGTAAGACTATTGTTTTATGGCAATAGGGCTCGAAGACCCTAATACTCTTCGTGAGGAACAAGCGGGCACCTAAACCTAGCAACTGTTGTGTGTTAAGTCTCGTGATCGAACCCCAAAAGGTGTGTCGTTACGCCCTTAACACAATGGATGAGGTAACACTCCCTAAGACCAATTTGTTTGCCAGGAAGCCGGATGATAGAGATATAGCTCTATGAATCGCAGTGATGTGAGAAGCTAAGAAACGGCTACAACTCTGTGGGTCATAGGAAACTATATAGAGATACAGCCATGTGGATCTCAGTTAGCTTAAGAAGCTAATAAACAACTGTAGCGCTGAGAGGCATATGAGCTATACCAAGCTATAGCTCTGTAAATCGCAGTAATGTTTTATTATAACTGAACCTAGTTTAAACCACATTTTCCATCTTGAGATTTTCTAAAACCTTTTACTACTTTCCCAAACTTAACCTTTTATATTTACTGTTGTGATAAATGATTTAATTTATTTTCGTACAAATAAGTTTTCTGCTGAAAAGCTACGCGAAGCTATAGCTCCACAATCCCTGTGGGATCAATATCTTTTTATACCATAACTTGGACAGTGTATACTTGCACTCAGTCTTTCCACCTTAAAATACATATAGTGTTTTGGGAGACACCAACTGTCGTTGAGAAGACTTATCGAGTAGCAGTTAGCTGCCGTTGGGAGCTGATGGATGAAATTGGCAAGTGCACCAAATGGTAACAAGTAAAAAAATAGTAAGTTTATCGTTCTCCAAAGGGATTGTCGTTCAACTTAGTACTTAATAAAACTAATTCAAAAGGCGAAAGTAAATAAAAGTGAATAGAATTGCAGGGTTGAATTGCCCTGCCCAATGCAAGATTAGGTTTTTGTGATTCAGATGATTAACGACGATTAGGGTATCCTTGAATCCCCCATTCATCTTTATTGGAATTATCTTTTAAGAAACCAAACAACTTATGTGGTGCTTACTTTGATTTAAGAATCCAACGGTAAAATTTGTACGAAGTTTCTTTAAATAACTATTGTAGGACCAACCGAGTCGTGTACTACGTTGTCTAAAGAAAAGAGTAATGACGGAAGGAATTAAAACTTGAAATTTCATAACCTCTATAAGAAATGGTAATTAGAAAAGCCAATGGAACTAGTAAAATTTAGGGTTGTCAGCGCCTACTTTAATCCTACGGTTCAATCCTCAAGGTTACGCACAGAGTTAACCAATTGACGAAGCATTATGAACGGGCATAATTTAATTTAAATCGAGCATAAACTGAATGAAAAACTTTTTTAATAAATTTCAGCAAATAAGAAGGGGTTCATTGTGGAACCCTAATCAAAAAGGTTTAGTTGCCCATGACAACAAACATCAGAAGAAAACAATAGAAAGACATACCCTAGAGAGAACAAAAGAAGGATGAATCCTGCCTTGGAAATCTAATGTTTGACCCTTGCCTTCACCGTCAAATGTTTCTGAATGAATAAAATAGTGTGCAAGGGTCTCTATTTATAGCATAAGTTACTCAGGGTTTAAGAGAAGAATACTTGGCTTTTTCCACCGATCCAGCTTGGAAAACAAGCAAAAAGCAGTTTTTACCCGCATCAGGGTGCCTGGGGCTAAACGCTGGGGTGCCTGAGGCAGCAAGGAATGCTGTCTCAGGCGCAGGGGCGCTTGAGGCAACCCTTTAGGTGCGATTTCTTGATTTTTCTTCCCGTTTTCGATCGTTCTTCTGTTGAAAACTCCTAGAAACTTGAAATGAATTTTCTTCACTTTGTATTGTCCTCAACAACCTTCTAACAACCCTTGATATTGAATTACATATCCTTGATCCTTCACGTGATGTCTTGATTTGTCGATTTACATGATTCCTCACTACAAAACACTCAAAACACCTATGGAGTTGCATGATCTAGGATAAAAGTGAATTACAACGACCCGAGTGAAAACAATACAATATGTTTCTCAAACCAGTGACAACTCCTCTATATCTCATCTTATTTATCTTCAAATGCAAAGAAAAGTACTAAAAAACATAGCCAAAATGTCATATTATGCTCTGCCATCACAACCCAAAACTTAAATCGTTGCTTGTCCTCAAGCAACACAATAACTTAAACCGTTCCGGAGGCTTTTCTCAGATTTTCATTCCTCCCATTATCAAACTTGACTAGCTTACCACCTCCATGCAAGCGGATCAAACTTAGAGATGATACTCTTACTTTCAACCACATACAATTCCAAGATACACATATGTATCTCCTAATGCCAGTGGGGCTGGTCAAGGCATTTACCACACTCCAGTCGTCATGTAATTGTACCTTGCTATGAGATTGAAGCAATTATAAACAAACATTCAAGGTATATATCATCACACACACATATAGGGGACTTTTCAAGGTTATAACGTGGTTGAGGTTAAGGTGAGATATATTTGGGAAAGTAGGCTAACAAGTACTTTGGAGTTAGCTCCTAAGGATTCCCTATTTGAAATACTTTGACGATCTTTGTCATTCAAACTTGTAACTTCATTCAGAAATTGTGTCATAACCATTGTTATGAGGTACTAGCTTTCATTTATGTAGCAAGTTCCAAGAATTTGGGCACTAGTAGAACTACTTATTCTTTTTTTAAGGGACTAAACTATTGTTTAATTCTCTTGAATTTCTTTTTTTTTTTAGACCATCATTTTGATGTTTTATCTACATTTTTCTTTTCTTTTTCTTTGATAACCAAGTTCTACTAGTACCCCACCCCAAACTTAGAATGTTGCTAATTCCAAAGAGCAACCCCAAACTTAATTTCAAACCATGACAAGTATTTTACTAACCTATCTAACTCCAAAAGGGAAATCAAACAGATATAATAAATTGGGTTCAAAACTTGTGACATGATTCAAAGTCACATAAAAGTAACCAAGAAAAAAATTAATGCATGGAGGCTCAAAGTGGTTTCACAAAGGATATATAATGATATTCAGGGTGGCTTGAAAAATGCTCTAGTTACCAAAAACAAATGCCTCGTGTGTATAACAATACAACCGATAGTCCGTAGAGAACGACTGAAATTTCGAGCAAAAATAGCAATCCAACATGGAACACTCATAATGAAAGAAAAGAGTAGAAACAGATTGGAATATATATATGGCTCAAAATCTCACTGGTTATGCTATACATAATTGTAGTGGTGATTTTTTTTTTGAGTATCTTCCGCAACAAGCTCCAATAGTTATCGTGCTCCTGAACTTTGGACGTAAGCTAGCCCTCTGCTGACAATGTTTGGAACGATTCTCCAAGAATAAAACAAAATTTTTTATTTTTGAAATGGAAAGTTATGCAATTTATGTAAAAACAACGAGCCTAGTCGCGAGTTAGCAACATTAAAAGAAAGAAATTGTGAGAAAGAGTGGCTATGTAAAATAAATGACTGAAATTTAAAATTACTTTAAAAAATAAAAATATGGGTTGACTTCCATTCAACGCTTGTTTAGCGTCTCGAGCTTGATGCATGTGTCTTAGATGACCTTGGGAACCCTACTCCTCAAGGTTCCATGTTTTCCTCTTCTGACTCTTCCTCATAGTCTGACCATCCATAGTCTTATTCGAGCTCTGACCATTTATAAGCTTCTTCGGACCATGAGTCTTCTTCACTGTCTTCTTCAGGTTTCGATCCATGATAAGTGCTCAAATGTTGTTATATTTTGGTACAAATTAAGGCACTTATGTTTACTTGTTGTACAAGTTACCTTAGGATTAGGGCATAAATGTGTTAAAAATGCAATGAATGTGATCCTAAGCCTTACCCCATTTGATTATGCAGGAAATACATGCTTGAACCTGATTGATGCAAAAGATTGAAGGTTTTCTTGATGCCATCGCTACAAGCGCAGGACTCATCGCTAGTAGCGAGGATAGGCAGAGATTTTCAGTGATCCATCGCTTGAAGCGCAGCAACCATCGCTAGTAGCGAGCTTAGGCAGGGATTATCAGGAGTTCATCGCTTGTAGCGATGAACTGGACGCTTGAAGCGAGCCTAGGCAGGGAATTTCAAAGGCTGGTCGCTAGTAGCGACAGACCTGGTCGCTATAGCGACCAAAGGGGCTGTTTAATGCTGATGGTGACGTGGAGCTCTATGATTGGCCAACTGAAGTCCTCGCTACAAGCGACAGGCTGGTCGCTTGTAGCGAGCGTACATTTTCTCAGCATATTTAAGGATTTTTTAAGCTCATTTCTTAGAGAGATAGCTTTTTATCAGTTTTAATATTTTCCAGAGCTTAGAAAACTTATTATCTTTGAGAGAGAATAGGCATAGAGGGAGAAAAACTTCATATAGCAATTAGATTTGGATTGAAGAAGATCTTAAGAAGCTTTGAGACATCAAGCTCTCACATATCTTCATCTTCCTTTCTTATTTTGCAAGTGTTGTCATGACAATGATCAACCAATCTCCTTTGTTGGGATTGATAGGTAATCAATCATCCATGTTGTAAACTTTTGATTATTCAATATATGATTCTAGCAATTTTTATATACCATTGAATTTCTTCTTGCTTTTCAATCTTATGTTTGATTTAAATGTTGTTGAAAAAGACTTTTGAATCTAGGTTTAGAATGATTTTCTATCAAGATAAGAAATTCTAGAAATGGGATTTGGTTTTGATAATTACATTATAGTATTGGATCATAATGCTTTTGGATCGTTTAATAGATTGAGAAATCATCGATTAAACGATACAATCGATCTCACGACATCATTTGGGAAATCAATGATGTTATTGAGCAATACGTAATAATGTCATATATAAGAAAACGCTAGAATTCGTATTTGTAATCAATCGGATATAAACAATGTTTGATTGATGAAAGTTAATCCTAAACACCTTCTATGTCCTATTACTCTACTATTTATTTATAAAGTTTTCAAAATTATGAGTAGTGTAGTAAAAACAAGTTAAACCCTAACTTAAGACGATAATCGAAGTTGAACGGAATATGATATCACATTAATCCCTGTGGAACGATATAAAAACTAATACTTACTTTTGTTCATTCAACAAAATGGCGCCGTTGCCGGGGATTAAAGTTTTTGATGTTATAATCATTGCAACTTTAATTATGGTTTTAAGCAATTTTGCACAAAATTCTTTTATGTATATAACTAATACTTCTTATCCATCTTGTTTGCTAATTCTTTGTGGTCAGATTATTGAAATCGTTTATGCGAGGTCAAGTTTCGGAGGACCAACTTCTTTTTGATTTCGAGATTGAAAGAACAGCTCGTAGAGCCAATAGCAAGAATCGGAGAAAGAAGCAACAAGCTAAGAGAAGGCAACAAGAGGAGAGTTCTGTTTCTAGTCAATCATCAAGTCCTAATCCAAGCCAAGAGTTACAAATGGCTGCACCAGGAGATGGTTCAGGAGGTTCTGCAGTTCCATGTACTAACAGTCCACGTCGTTTTGCACAATTGGGGAAGACTCCGCGGACTGCTAAGCAAACGGAAATGAAGACGGGGATCTTACAAATCTTGTATGCTAATCCATTCTCAGGATTAGACCATGAAGACCCGTTCCAACATCTCACAAAATTCTATGAGATTGCGGGAACCCTTGGTGAGACGGAAAGTAATGAGGAGGCAATGTGGATGAGAATGTTTCCACATTCATTGATAGGCAAAGCGAAGGAGTGGTACTTGGACCAACCTCCGACGGTGATGACGAACTGGAATACACTTGAGGAGAAATTCCTTGAGAGGTTCTTCCCTCAGAATCGGTTTATGGAGGCGAAGACAACCATTGCGGTGTTTTCACAAGGTACAAGTGAAACACTATGTGAAGCTTGGGAGCGTTTCAAGTCAATGCTCAGACGATGTCCGAACCATGGATTTGATGAGTTAACACAAATTCATCTCTTCCGGAACGGAATGCAACAACAATCCAAGCTTTTGCTTGACGCTGCAGCTGGTGGTTCTTTAATGGCCAAGAGCGCGGAGGATGCTATTGCTATTATAGACAGAATGGCGTTGAACGATCACCAAGCTCATCACAACCGGAGCCAAAGCCAAAGGAAGACGGGAATCTTAGAGTTGGGAACTAATGATGCGATCCTTGCACAAAACAAGTTGCTCACGCAACAAGTGGAAGAGTTGACAAAGAAAATGGCCAACCTTCCCCAACAAATGAAGGACATCCAGAACGAGCAAAGAAGACAACACCAAGTCGCATCTTGCGAGCTTTGTTCGGGAGACCACCCAACCGGATTCTGTCCACCCCCCACAGAAGAGGTAAGCTATGTTGGTAATCAACCAAGGCCTCAACAGTTTCAAAACCAATTCCAAAGCCATCCAAACAACTTCCCAAGAGGGAATAATCCGAATTATGGCCAAGGTTGGAGAGGAGAAGCTGGGTAGTACAACCGACAACCTTACCAGAACTATAACCAATATCAACCTCCACAACAAAACCGCAACCAATCCACTGATGAAACCCTCAATCTATTCATGCAGCAGTCAATGGCCAACCAGAAGAACACTGATGCGTCTGTGCGCACCTCGTTTTTTTCCTCGGGAAAAAGACGCGCAAATCCTCCGAGGACGTCCTCGAACGCTCGGAGGGCCTTTGTGAAGCCGCCACCAAAGTTTTTGTGTAAAGGGAACGTTGATAAACCCTTAAGTTTTTTTTTTGTTGTAAAGGGAAACGATAATAAAACCCTTTGACGATGAGGATAAGGATTAGGTCATCGCAACCATTGTCGGGTTCGGGAGTCGGTTACGCGAGGGGAAGGTATTAGCACCCCTCACGTCCGTTGTACTCAACGGGAACCTTCTATTTGGTTAAAGCTTGAATTGTTTTTTTAATACTTTGCGTGCATGTTCATTTATGTTAAAAATATAATAAAAGGGGGGAAAGAGATAAAAACAAACGAAGAAAAAGTTTTTATTATTATTGTGCTTGACAAGATGTCGATCTTGCTCCTACGTATCTCCCGGTAGTCGGAGAATTCAAAGCATACGTAGTTCTTTGGTAGAAAAACGTATATGTGTTGGTTGATTTTAATTGGACGATGTTTTAACCGAATTCTTGCGATTAAACGTAGCTTGTATGCTCGCACTTGGAGACTTATTAAGCGTTCGTTCGCGAATCACATTAGAATTGTTAAAAGGTACGTCCGTTAGGGTAGAGGGTTGAATCGGTCGCTATGGGACCAAGAGAGGTACAATGGACTCATACAAGTCAAACATTGACCGAGTGGACTCCGAAGAGTCGGGCGATTGTTCGATTGATCCACTGAGATCAAGAACGGGTACAATGGACTCGGATGAGTCGAACATTGACCGAGTGGACTCTAACGAGTCGAGGGGTTGAGTCTAATGGCCAACGGGGGACCAAAAGGCTTGGATTGACCACAAGGGGCCAAGATTTGGTTTGGTTAGGGTTGTACATATTAAAAAAAGGGAATGACGATTGTCCGAGCGACGAGACATACGTCACGCATTCGTACAATCGGGGCGATGGAGAGACATACGTCACACCATCCCTTTTTCATTCATATTTTTGGATTGAATTCTTTAGAAATCCCAAGGTATGTCAAAACATATGGTTTGAAAATCCAAAAATGGGAAGGTTTAGCAAATTTGCTAGAAAACGCGCAAGTTCGTCTCATTTTGCGAAAATGCGAACGTAAACGGTGTATGTTCATCTTTGAGTTTGAACATCATGAACAATATTTATTGTTCAAGTTTGGATTGAAAAGATGAACATAGCTTGTTTGTTCATGTGGTTTTGAGAATTTGGGAACATAACTTGCTTTGCAAGTTACCCACAAAATGGTTATACAAACTTGTGATTTTGCCAAAATTATGCAAAAACCTTGTTGTGGTTTGAAGAACATGGATTTAAAAACTCTTAGGTTCTGAGCTCTGGGGCTAGAACCTCAAAAATTGGTTGTTTTGATACAAAAACTCAGGTTCTGAGTTCTGTCATGGTCGCACTGCGACCATGACTTCGCACTGCGAAGCATGCGAAATTTTGGGTTCAGAAGCTGTTTCTGAACTTTTGTTCAGAAACAACTTCTGAACACACTCAAGACCTTATAGGGGGGTGAAATACTTTGAGTTTTTGGGGTGAAAAAGGTTGGACAAACCAGTTTTGATGTTTTGAAAACCTTGGGATTTCTTTGAAATTCAAAAGGGGTTTTTTAGGATCAAAAGGTTTTGAGCCAAAATGGCTATGCAAACACAATTAAAAATGCAAGATAAAGAGCTTAGTAACTTACAGAACTCCTTAGCAAAGCTCCAGCTGCACTTGGTTTGATTTGGTTGAAGGCTTGTGCAAGAGGTTTGAGTATTTGTGATGAACTTGGAACTTTGTAATGCTTTGTGTGGATTGGTTTTTTTCTGGTTGTTTGGGGAGATTTGTAGGTTGAAATGAGTAGAGTTTCTGCTCTTTGAATGCTGTGTTAACTGTGTTTGAACAAGTGTTTGTAACCTTGGGCATTGCCTCCTATTTATAGGCCAAAACCAAATCTTTGTCATCATTACACAATCCCAAAATTCAGCTGACTTGTGGCCAAGATTAAGCTGAATCCCTTTGCATTAAATGCCAATGGATAGAGGCAACCCTGCCTTGTACCAAGGGGCAAGATCCAGCTTGATTTCAGCCACAAATTCAACTATTTCTAGAAGGTAATGATGAAGAACAAAGCTGATTTGCAATTGGCTAATGCTTGGGGATCAATCCTTGCAATCTCAATGGTTGATCATTGAAAACGTGCACTGTAATGTGCAGAGATTGAGGGATGAAAAGGCTACTTATGGCTGGTGTGAGAGGGTGAAAAGCTGCTGCAAAACAGAGTAGGCAATCATGGTTTTTCAAGTGAAAAAACCCAGCTGGTTTGACTGGTTTTTGGGGCAGCAAGCAGGAGGAAAGTCCTCAAGCAGGTGGCTGGCAACCTTGTGGTGGTTAGCAGGTCACCTGGGAGGGACTAGAGCTGCCCAAGGGCAAGCCCACTTGCTTGTCACATGCTAGGTTGGAAGAAAAAGCTTCCAACCTTGGCATTAATGGCAAGTCCTTCAACTCTGGCTTTGCTTGGCCCAATTAGCCATGAATGCTACTTAAAATAATTATGGAAATGATATGCAACAAATTCTGGAATTAAATCCAAGAAACCAAAAATCTGCAGAAAAATCGCAGACTTCGCAGTGCGAAGTGAGCTTCGCATTGCGAAGTCCTCAATTTTGAAAAGTTGACTTTTCTGTTGACTTTTGTTGACTTTTGACTTTTTCCTCCCTCTTTGATTTTTTTTTGATTTTTTGTTTTAAAATGCGTAGGACAAAATTAGGGTACTACAGCTGCCCCTACTTAATTGTATCTTCGCATAGAGTGCGTGAGTGCCGAAGGCATCTCATGAACTCTTTGCGGAGATCAATTAAGTAAAAAGAAAAAGAAGGACCCGAATTTTGTCCTTCGCGAAATGCAAATGCAATGGTTGGTAGGGGTTGATCGTATCCAGCTGCTAACACTGGAGGTAGATCCACTGGGGAATGAAGGTAAACTTATCTAGGCACTGCTTCTAGAGGTCGATTCCTGAGGGTGGTGGTTTACTCTAGGATGTCACTAGAGGTGGAACATTGAAGTAGGTGATCTTATCTAGGTACTGCTTCTAGAGGTCGATACCTAAGCTAGGTGATCTTATTCAGGTACTGCTTCTGAATGTCGATTCCTAACGAGCTGTGATCTTATTCAGCCGCTAACACTGAAGGTCGATACACTGGGGGAGGTGATCTACTCTAGGTATTGCTTCTAGAGGTAGATACCTAAGCTAGGTGATCTTATTCAGGTACTGCTTCTGAATATCGATTCCTAACGAGCTGCGGTCTTACCCTAAATAGGTGCCCCTGGTTGAATGTTGATGGATGCTGGTGAATATGTGATACTTGCTGGAGAATCCTTGTTAAGGATGCATGCTTTATGGAATGAAATGCATATGTATGAATGGTTTTAAATATGCATGCATGAGTAAAATGATGTTGGTTGGGTGCCGAGCAGAGTCGGTCTTTGTTTGTGGTTGTGTTCATGCCAGTTGGGCTCTCTTTTTGTGTTTTTGTTTGTTTTTTGGTTGGTCGGTTTGGAAGGACGAGGTCCTTTGCCTACATACCCAAATGGGATCAAAACCGGTGTAGTTCGAGCCTAAGCCCGAAAATTTGTGTTTTTTTTGGTTGGTCGGTTTGGAAGGACGAAGTCCTTTGCCTACATACCCAAATGGGATCAAAACCGGTGTAGTTCGAGCCTAAGCCCGAAAATTTGTGTTTTTTTTGGTTGGTCGGTTTGGAAGGACGAAGTCCTTTGCCTACATACCCAAATGGGATCAAAACCGGTGTAGTTCGAGCCTAAGCCCGAAAATTTGTGTTTTTTGGTTGGTCGGTTTGGAAGGACGAAGTCCTTTGCCTACATACCCAAATGGGATCAAAACCGGTGTAGTTCGAGCCTAAGCCCGAAAATTTGTGTTTTTTGCCAATAATGATTGGACTTTTGTTTGGGGTTGAGACTCCCTGGGGAGTATCAAGGAGGTTTGGCTTATGGGGGATAAAGGATCATTTTGGAAGCATGATCGATATCCAGCCTTGTTTGGTGTTTGGATGCTTTAGGGTGTTTATTGGGGAATTTTGCTCCGCTTGACCCTTGGGGTTCTTGAAACAAGATTAGGTCGGCAAGGTAAAAAGTGGACCGGTATTAACATTCGGCAATCCTCACAGAGATAAACTCTCAGGGGATACATTTAAATACGGACAGGGTAATACCGCAATAATTAATAAGGAATGAATACCTCGTGGGGATTGTTAACCCGCTGTGTAAATCGTGCTAAACTGCTGAGGAGCATGACTGATGGTTCCTTTGGGAGACGCTTGTGCTCCGGTTGGTCATCCTTGCTTGAATTGTTACTTCAGGCTCTTGATTTGACGGGGATATTCCTTTTCGATTTACTGGTGACCAGAAATCCCTTTGGCAATTAACCGTACTTGGCCTGCGAGGCTTATCTGCTCCATGGATAGACTTTGATGCACGTTTTTTTTTTTTTTTTTTAAGTATTCACAATTCAGAGAAAATGTGCTTGGTATTACTTATTCAAAACATAAAAGATTTCACGTAAAAAATTTTGTTTTGGAAATATATACACTATCATAGATGGAAATTTCGACAAAAGTAAAAGATTTCGCTTGGGAAGAATTTCGTTAATGGGGGAAGTAACTTGCCCCAAAGGTGTAGTTCCTTTAATCGTGTTTGGGATTGATGGTGCCAATTGGGCCCTTTGTTGGGTGTTTGAGGAATGTTAACGGCAATTGGGCCCTTTGTGATTTGCAGGGAGAGTGTTGAGCATGGTTGAGCCTTGAATGATTTGTGCACCGGGAGCAATCAGGTTTTGGGTTTTTAAAAAATGCGGGTGCAAATAGAAACTGGGTTTTATTGTTGGTTGCCGAGCGAGATCGGGCTTTTTGATTTTGGTTGCCGAGCGAGGTCGGGCTTTTTGATTTTGGTTGCCGAGCGAGGTCGGGCTTTTTGGTTTTGGTGGATTCATATGAAATTTGCGCATGCAATTTTATGCCCCCTATTATTCCGAGATTGTACTGAAAAAGTCGAAATAAATACCACACAAAAAAATCATATCCTACAGTTCAAATTAATAACATGCTTATCAATGAACCAACCTATCACTCATTTAAGTAAATAAATAAATTGAATATTAATGGTGAGGGGTTATGAACACTCATCGGGCAATTTTGCTAACATTCCGATCGATTTATATGTCCATCCAATTATTGTTTCTTAAAAACATGAAAGCATTGATCAAAAGGTCTTTAAGGGTTGTAATTTGGCTGGGCTACAAAAGAAATGTCATATGTGGGGAAATTGAATTCAAATGGCCAAGCAAGAGGGAACATTCTTTCTAACTTACCCCTTTCTTTGTTCAAATCACAATTTGGTGATTCACAAATGTTTTTCTCCTTGATCTCGACCACTCTTGGATTTTATCGGTCTTCTTTTCTCTTTTTTCTTTTTCTTGGTTTGCTTTGCTTTTCTTTCCTTCTCTTTTTTTCTTTGGTCGTCAAGATCATTTAAGAAATTCAACATTGTTTGACTTTCACAACCCCCCCCCTCCTTTTTTTTGACTTATTTCAGTATGATGTCCTAATTGAATGTTCTCTCCTCTTTTGGCAAGGGACACTAATTATGATGTTTTAAGGGTTCAAAAATCGAAAGGAAATTATCAGAATTCAGTGATGTTTTAACTATGATCTGAAAATATATTTTTTTACAAACTCCGGCAATCTCATTAAGCAGTTGAGCTTATGAAAGTTGGCAGTTCACAGTTAAAAATTCTGATTTGTTAGGCTCAAAGGGGTTTAACAAATACTCACTTCTTACAGGGTGGGCTGTTTGTGGTTGATCGTTTTCTCTCGTTTTCAAACAAATGCCTTGATCATGTCAACACTTTTATGTAATTAAAAACAAAATTCAGATTTAACATAAAAAAATCGAGCTAAACAAAAATGTCGATCTCCTGCGTATGTATTATGATAACTTTGGGGATTCCTCACATCTGGCTGGTTCTAAAAAAAATGGTTCAATAGAACAAGCATATTAAATAACGTGAATTGTATGGTATAATTTGGTATGGAATATACATTTCCCTTTCAAATTTTAATCAGGGAAAGAAATAGGAAACATGCATTTTAGCTTTGCGAAAATTAATCATATTCATCACTACCATTTGTCTATGGTTAAAACTTTGGCTTAAATCCGCTGCGGAAAGTTTTGTCGAATTTGCATTACCAATGATAGATAACAAAAAAAAAATTTCAACATTCACACATATTAAAAATAAATAGGCATGATTATGATGCAAACGCTAGGTAATAAAAACAAAAGTACTCGAATAATAAAGCGAGAGTATCAATATAGCTACAAAGTACCAAACAAAAAGGAAACTCTAAAAGTGTACGAGAAAGATGACATAAACATGAACAACAAAATATGAGAAGTCATAAAAAAGGTCACTCAAGGAGTGAAAGCCTCATCATCCTCGGTCTCCTCATCCTCGTCCTCCTCGTCCTCATCCTCCTCATCACCTCCTCCCTGGCCTCCTGCCGCTGTGCCACTGCCTCCAGCCTCTGAATGCCCTGGCCTATCCCCGGGCCAGCGACCATGAGCTGCGAACATCTGGGGTGTCGGTATCTGATCATCAGGATCCGTCGGCCTCCCTAGCTGCCTCTGAAGACGATACATGGAATCATGCATCATAGTCATGTATCGATGGGAGGAGGCATTCTGCTCCAATATGAAAGTGCAAGTGCGACAGTCCCCTGATGCTGGTGGAGGCCTAGGCCGTGGCTGCTGTGCCCTCGCTCTCCTCCCCGTGCAATGTCTGGAGATGTACTCGTCCGTAATGGGGTTCTTAATGGTTTCGGACACCTGGGGAGGGATAACTACGCGGGCGTCCCGGCAGAGTCCCATGATAAGACCCGGGAAAGCAAGTGGACACATCTTCTTGGCCGGTGGCTTGATGCCACTCTCGACCACTATCTTAATCTCCTGGCAAATGGCCCTGGCCACATCTACTTGTTTACCGGTGAGGATATAGTAGATAAGGGGAGTGACATCCATAGTGGTGGAAGAGGTATGGCTTTTGGGTTTTATGTTGTGGACGATAAGGTGGAAAATGACCTGGGCATAGGTGGTGAGGCTGCCCCTGAGGGCATTTGTGGGCTGCCCTGCTGCATTAAGCTCATAACTCTTTCCGGATTGGAAAATGGTTTGAGCATAGAGATCGTGGTTCCAATTACCACGATTCTGGTGCTTATGGAAAGCACACAACTCATCATTTTCCAATTGGAAAGGGTTTCGGAGATAGGTATTGATGGCGTCGCGATCGAATCGAATGATCCGACCACGCACCATGGTCTGATATGTAAACTCCCCCTCTGGATCCACGGGAATGGCGTTTGCATAGAATTCCCGGATTATGTCGTAGTTGAGGTTAAGGGGAGGGTTTACCAAAACTCCCCACTGGCGGTGGTTTATCAATCGGGCCAACTCTCTCCAAGTGCCCCTGTCACTTATGATGAATTGCCTCTCCGGCCAGAAGGTCCTGCCAAGGAGCTCTTCATATCTCTCCTGGTTCCGAAGACTTAGGAAGCGAGAGGCGTCAAAACCCCCTTGGGGTCTAGATCCGGAAGCCTCTCCTCTTGAGCGTTTTCCTACTGGTCTTGGTGCCATCTGCAAGGAAAAGGGCAAAGTCAGTATGATTGCAAGTGATTAAAAGTGATGTGAGGTGAAACGAATGGAATTGGAGGAAAAAGAATGAAAAACACAGGTTCTGTTCCTGCTACAGTCGCACTGCGAAGGTAGGTTCGCAGTGCGAAGGTGCTCGAAAATTTCTGGGCTGCCCAGAAAAAAGGTCGCAGTGCGAAGTTGAACTTTGCTCTGCGACCATGACAGCAAAGACCCAGAAATCTGAACCTACATCTCTTAGCTTAAGCTTCTAACCTACAATGCATGCCACTAAACGACCTCAGAATCCAAGACTGGGTATCAAAAGGAAAACTTCAACAGCTCTCTTTCTTTAAATTTTCGTAAATGGGTTTTTAACAAAAACAACTTGGAATTTGAAAGAAACAGGCCAGTTGCAGATACCCATGATGTATGTTTGCTAAAATCCAACTTAATACAGTAAACTAAGGCCTAAATGCAGCTTATTATGAGCTTAAATTCTAAAATGGGAACTTTTAAAATCACAAACCCTAATACCCCTAACAGTTGCAACACAAATCAAAGATGAACAGAGGGAAAGAAAAAAGGAAACTCATACCTGGTTATTGATTCTGAGAAAGATACGAAATTAATGGAGGGAAGATTCAAAATGGGTATGCTTTTCTCTTAGATTTGAGAGTTTTTTTTTTTTATATATATTTTTTTTTGAAGTTATGGGAAAAAACTTTTTGTTTTTAAGAGTTAAAGGAAAGAGAAAAAAAACGTTTGGGAAAACAAAGAAAGATAGTGGAAAAAAGTGGTTGAGGGGAAGTAAATGAAGGGTCAGCTGGGCTGACAAAATTCGCGTACTTCGCACTGCGAAGTACCTTCGCACTGCGAAGTACTTGAATTTTTTTGAAAATTTTGCTACCCCTCAACCATTGGCCATTCATATCCCCAATTATGATTATAAAAACAAGTAATAAACAACTAAAGGCTGATTGCCCCTGATAAAATAAAACATAGTGTAGCAAACACGAGTGAATGTGAATGGATAATGTGTGGAGGCTCGGAACTTCCCCCCCATCCTCACATGTGGGCTCTAAAAAATGGCGAAATCTCCTAAGAAGAGGTCCTTAGAGTCATAGACCTCACATGGAATTAGGGTTGTCTATGGACATACGTCGACATGACTTCAATTAATTCCACGTGAAAATCTCATCTAAGCGGGGTTGGACATCCCACCTCACGGACATACGTCAACGCGGGCTTCCGCACACAACCTCCTTCTAACTTAGTGTTTTTCTCAAGCTCGGGTAGAGAGCCTCACACGTCCGGCATTAACCCGAACAATGTGGAGTAACATCACTCAAGTAACCCCCACATTTGATATATATAATATGAATATAAAGCAAATAAAGCAAATATAAACATAAAGCATAAATATAACATGCATGAATAAAATAAATAAACATGGCACGCAAAGAAAATAAAGCAATTGTCTTTAACCCAAATAGGTTAGGCTTGACTCGCTAGTGGGAACAGGGTCCCCAGTGAAGTCGCCAGCTGTGCGCACCTCGTTTTTTTCCTCGGGAAAAAGACGCGCAAATCCTCCGAGGACGTCCTCGAACGCTCGGAGGGCCTTTGTGAAGCCGCCACCAAAGTTTTTGTGTAAAGGGAACGTTGATAAACCCTTAAGTTTTTTTTTTGTTGTAAAGGGAAACGATAATAAAACCCTTTGACGATGAGGATAAGGATTAGGTCATCGCAACCATTGTCGGGTTCGGGAGTCGGTTACGCGAGGGGAAGGTATTAGCACCCCTCACGTCCGTTGTACTCAACGGGAACCTTCTATTTGGTTAAAGCTTGAATTGTTTTTTTAATACTTTGCGTGCATGTTCATTTATGTTAAAAATATAATAAAAGGGGGGAAAGAGATAAAAACAAACGAAGAAAAAGTTTTTATTATTATTGTGCTTGACAAGATGTCGATCTTGCTCCTACGTATCTCCCGGTAGTCGGAGAATTCAAAGCATACGTAGTTCTTTGGTAGAAAAACGTATATGTGTTGGTTGATTTTAATTGGACGATGTTTTAACCGAATTCTTGCGATTAAACGTAGCTTGTATGCTCGCACTTGGAGACTTATTAAGCGTTCGTTCGCGAATCACATTAGAATTGTTAAAAGGTACGTCCGTTAGGGTAGAGGGTTGAATCGGTCGCTATGGGACCAAGAGAGGTACAATGGACTCATACAAGTCAAACATTGACCGAGTGGACTCTAACGAGTCGAGGGGTTGAGTCTAATGGCCAACGGGGGACCAAAAGGTTTGGATTGACCACAAGGGGCCAAGATTTGGTTTGGTTAGGGTTGTACATATTAAAAAAGGGAATGACGATTGTCCGAGCGACGAGACATACGTCACGCATTCGTACAATCGGGGCGATGGAGAGACATACGTCACACCATCCCTTTTTCATTCATATTTTTGGATTGAATTCTTTAGAAATCCCAAGGTATGTCAAAACATTTGGTTTGAAAATCCAAAAATGGGAAAGTTTAGCAAATTTGCTAGAAAACGCGCAAGTTCGTCTCATTTTACGAAAATGCGAACGTAAACGGTGTATGTTCATCTTTGAGTTTTGAACATCATGAACAATATTTATTGTTCAAGTGTGGATTGAAAAGATGAACATGGCTTGTTTGTTCATGTGGTTTTGAGAATTTGGGAACATAACTTGCTTTGCAAGTTACCCACAAAATGGTTATACAAACTTGTGATTTTGCCAAAATTATGCAAAAACCTTGTTGTGGTTTGAAGAACATGGATTTAAAAACTCTTAGGTTCTGAGCTCTGGGGCTAGAACCTCAAAAATTGGTTGTTTTGATACAAAAACTCAGGTTCTGAGTTCTGTCATGGTCGCACTGCGACCATGACTTCGCACTGCGAAGCATGCGAAATTTTGGGTTCAGAAGCTGTTTCTGAACTTTTGTTCAGAAACAACTTCTGAACACACTCAAGACCTTATAGATGGGTGAAAAACTTTGAGTTTTTGGGGTGAAAAAGGTTGGACAAACCAGTTTTGATGTTTTGAAAACCTTGGGATTTCTTTGAAATTCAAAAGGGGTTTTTTAGGATCAAAAGGTTTTGAGCCAAAATGGCTATGCAAACACAATTAAAAATGCAAGATAAAGAGCTTAGTAACTTACAGAACTCCTTAGCAAAGCTCCAGCTGCACTTGGTTTGATTTGGTTGAAGGCTTGTGCAAGAGGTTTGAGTATTTGTGATGAACTTGGAACTTTGTAAAGCTTTGTGTGGATTGGTTTTTTTCTGGTTGTTTGGGGAGATTTGTAGGTTGAAATGAGTAGAGTTTCTGCTCTTTGAATGCTGTGTTAACTGTGTTTGAACAAGTGTTTGTAACCTTGGGCATTGCCTCCTATTTATAGGCCAAAACCAAATCTTTGTCATCATTACACAATCCCAAAATTCAGCTGACTTGTGGCCAAGATTAAGCTGAATCCCTTTGCATTAAATGCCAATGGATAGAGGCAACCCTGCCTTGTACCAAGGGGCAAGATCCAGCTTGATTTCAGCCACAAATTCAACTATTTCTAGAAGGTAATGATGAAGAACAAAGCTGATTTGCAATTGGCTAATGCTTGGGGATCAATCCTTGCAATCTCAATGGTTGATCATTGAAAACGTGCACTGTAATGTGCAGAGATTGAGGGATGAAAAGGCTACTTATGGCTGGTGTGAGAGGGTGAAAAGCTGCTGCAAAACAGAGTAGGCAATCATGGTTTTTCAAGTGAAAAAAACCCAGCTGGTTTGACTGGTTTTTGGGGCAGCAAGCAGGAGGAAAGTCCTCAAGAAGGTGGCTGGCAACCTTGTGGTGGTTAGCAGGTCACCTGGGAGGGACTAGAGCTGCCCAAGGGCAAGCCCACTTGCTTGTCACATGCTAGGTTGGAAGAAAAAGCTTCCAACCTTGGCATTAATGGCAAGTCCTTCAACTCTGGCTTTGCTTGGCCCAATTAGCCATGAATGCTACTTAAAATAATTATGGAAATGATATGCAACAAATTCTGGAATTAAATCCAAGAAACCAAAAATCTGCAGAAAAATCGCAGACTTCGCAGTGCGAAGTGAGCTTCGCATTGCGAAGTCCTCAATTTTGAAAAGTTGACTTTTCTGTTGACTTTTGTTGACTTTTGACTTTTTCCTCCCTCTTTGATTTTTTTTTGATTTTTTGTTTTAAAATGCGTAGGACAAAATTAGGGTACTACAGCGTCCATTAAAAATCTGGAGACGCAAGTGGGTCAATTGGCACAGCAACTTTCTCAGGCTACTCAACAAGGCGGAACCTTTACCGCCAACACACAAACCAACCCGAAGGATCATGCATCATCATCGAAATGACAATTAAGTCATTTTGATGAGGAAGCCCTTGCAACAAGAGACAACGAAAATTGCAAGGCAATAGCTACAAGGAGCGGGAAGGTAATTGGCCAAGGTATAGGGGACAATCTAGAAGTAGAGAGAAGGGTGGTTGAGAATGAGGTGAGGGAGAAGGATGAAGATGAAGGACGTGAGGAAGAAACGGAGGATGTACATATAGAGGATGTAGAAGTAGAAAAAAATAATAAGGATGTAGTTGAAAATGAGAATATTGTATGGAAGAAAGATGTGGTGAAGGAGAAGAGCAAGAAGCAAGAAATAGTGAAGAATGCACCAACACCGCACCTACCTTACCCAACTACACCAGCCAAAAAAGAGAAGGAGAGGCAGTTTGCTAGGTTCCTTGAAGTTTTCAAGAGGTTACAAATCAACATACCATTCTCGGAAGCCCTAGAGCAAATGCCTACCTATGCCAAGTTCATGAAGGAAATCCTTTCCAAGAAGCGGAGGTTTAATGAAGAAGAAACAATTTTGCTAGACGCAAATTGTAGTGAGATCATCCAGAATACATTGTCAAGAAAGAGGAGAGATCCGGGCAAAGTTACATTGCTCGTGTCCATTGGCAATGTAGATGTCGGCAAGGCACTCATTGATTTGGGTTCAAGCATCAACCTAATACCACTATCCGTTGTCAAAAGGATAGGTGATATAGTTGTGAAGAGAACCAACTTAACCTTGCAATTGGCCGACAAATCCTACACTCGTCCATTGGGAATTGCTGAAGACGTGTTGGTGAAAGTCGACAAGTTCTTGTTCCCCGTCGACTTTGTAGTGATGGATATTCCGGAGGATGATGATGTGCCACTACTTCTTGGGAGAACTTTCATGCAAACGGCACGGATGATGATTGATCTTGACGGAGGCTTAATGAAAGTCCGTGTGGACGATGAAGAAGTCAATTTCAACATCCATGAAGCCATGAGGTTCCCTAGTGATAAAGCTGCGTGTTTCAAGATGGATGCAACGGAAGAATTGATAGTTGATACGAGAAACCAGTTGCATGACTTGACACATCTTGAGAGAGTTTTGACAAACGCACTAAGTATCCTAGGAGAAGAAGATGAGTTAGAGCTTGAAGAGTGTTTGAAGGAGCTCGATTCGTTGAAGGAAATTCCTCCTCACAAAGCCAAAATCGAGGAATTGACGAATGATGCTATAGTAGAAGAAGTGAAGCCGGAGATGAAGATATTGCCCTCACATTTGAAGTATGTGTTTCTTGATCAAGAGGGTACCAAACCGGTGATCATTAGTAGCTCCTTGTCAAACCATGAAGAAACAAGATTGGTCGAAGTTTTGAAGTCCAACAAGGAAGCAATAGGTTGGACACTATCCGACTTAAAAGGGATAAGTCCTTCCTATTGTATGCATAAGATCATGATGGAAGAGGATTATAAGCCGGTGGCACAACCTCAAAGACGGCTAAACCCAAACATGAAAGAAGTAGTCCGGAAAGAAGTAGTGAAGCTACTAGAAGCCGGCATGATATATCCGATCTCGGATAGCTCTTGGGTTAGTCCGGTTCAAGTTGTCCCTAAGAAGGGAGGTATGACGGTTATCACAAATGAGAAGAATGAGCTCATACCGACGAGAACCGTAACCGGTTGGAGGATGTGTATTGACTACCGGAGGTTGAACAAAGCAACGAGAAAGGATCATTTTCCTCTACCATTTATGGATCAAATGCTAGAGAGGCTGTCAGGACAAGCTTTTTACTGTTTCCTTGATGGGTATTCGGGCTACAATCAGATATCGGTGAATCCAGACGATCACGAGAAGACTGCTTTCACATGTCCTTTTGGGGTATTCGCATATCGACGCATGCCGTTCGGTTTATGTAACGCTCCAGCAACATTTCAAAGATGCATGCAAGCTATATTTGCCGACTTGATAGAGAAAAGCATTGAAGTGTTCATGGACGACTTCTCAGTTTTCGGGTCATCATTTGATTTATGCTTGAAGAATCTGGACACGGTACTGAAACGGTGCAAGGAAACCAACTTGGTGCTCAATTGGGAGAAGTGTCACTTCATGGTAACCGAGGGTATTGTCCTTGGTCACAAGATCTCCTCCAAGGGTATCGAAGTTGATAAAGCTAAGGTCGACGTGATAGGAAAACTTCCACCACCAGTCAATGTCAAGGGAATCCGAAGTTTCCTAGGCCATGCCGGGTTCTATCGGAGATTCATCAAAGACTTCTCAAAAATCGCAAAGCCATTGAGCAACTTGCTCAACAAAGATAAGTCTTTTGATTTTGATATTGATTGTTTAAATGCATTTAATAGTTTAAAGGATAGCTTAACATCCGCACCCATAATCACCGCACCAAACTGGATATACGATTTTGAACTTATGTGCGATGCAAGTGATTATGCGGTAGGCGCGGTGTTAGGTCAACGCAAAAACAAAATTTTTCATGCTATACACTACGCAAGTAAAGTTTTAAATGACGCACAAGTCAATTATGCTACCACTGAAAAAGAATTACTTGCCATAGTGTTCGCATTAGAAAAATTTCGTTCATATCTCATAGGTTCGAAAATTGTTATTTGGACTGACCATGCAGCTATCAAGTACTTGATTACCAAACCCGACTCAAAGCCGAGACTCATCCGTTGGATGTTGCTACTCCAAGAGTTTGATTTGGAGATTAAGGACAAGAAGGGGACTGAGAACCTAGTAGCTGATCATCTGTCCAGATTGGTGAACAAAGAGATAACGAAGAATGAAAGGGACATTCTTGAAGAGTTCCCGGATGAGCAGTTGCTTATGGTGCAAGAAAGACCATGGTTCGCGGACATGGCCAATTACAAAGCAACGGGGTTCATTCCGGAGGATTATACATGGCAAATGAAGAAGAGGTTGTTGAGAGACGCCACTCAATTCATTTGGGATGACCCATACTTATTCAAGATTGGAGTAGACCACTTAATAAGAAGATGTGTTGCTAGAGAAGAAGCCAAGGACATCATGTGGCATTGTCACAACTCGCCATATGGTGGTCACTACAGTGGAGAAAGAACTGGAGCTAAAGTTCTTCAAGCTGGCTTTTATTGGCCCTCGTTGTTCAAAGACTGTTATGAACATGTGAAAGAATGCGAGAGTTGCCAGAAGACCGGAGGGATTTCAAAGAGGAATGAAATGCCTCTACAAAGTATCCTTGAAGTCGAAGTCTTCGACTGTTGGGGTATTGACTTTGTAGGGCCATTTCCATCTTCTTTGAACAACGAGTATATTCTGGTGGCTGTTGACTACGTGTCAAAGTGGGTTGAAGCAATAGCATCTCAGAAAGCCGACAGCAAAACGGTGGTCAAGTTTCTGAAAAGAAACATCTTTTCCCGATTTGGAACTCCAAGAGTGCTAATAAGTGATGGAGGTTCTCACTTCTGCAATCAACAGTTAGCAAAAGCACTTGAGCACTATGGAGTAAAGCACAAGGTAGCTTCACCATACCATCCACAGACGAACGGTCAAGCCGAGGTATCCAACCGTGAAATCAAGCGGATACTTGAGAAGACCGTGTCATCTTCAAGGAAGGATTGGGCGATGAAACTGGACGAAGCGTTGTGGGCCTACAGGACCGCATACAAAGCTCCTACGGGTTTCACCCCATTCCAGTTGGTGTATGGGAAAGCGTGCCACTTGCCGGTCGAGTTGGAGCACAAAGCGTTTTGGGCGCTCAAGTTTTTGAACTTTGATCAAGAGCAAGCTGGGGAGAAGAGGAAACTTCAAATGCATGAGTTAGAGGAGATGCGTGACCAAGCCTATCAGTCAAGCAAGCTCTATAAGGAAAAGGTTAAACGGTATCATGACAAGAAGATCATGAAGAGGGAATTCAAGCCTGGTCAGATGGTGTTGCTGTTCAATGCAAGACTGCGATTATTTCCGGGTAAATTGAAGTCCAAGTGGTCCGGTCCGTTCATGATAAAGGAAGTAAAACCTTATGGAGCTGTGGAACTTGAGGATCCTATCACCAAGTCGACATGGACAGTGAATGGACAAAGGCTTAAGCCATATTTTGGAGGTGAAGTTGTTCGGCACACGACGACAATTTCTCTCATCGATTCATATGCGTAAGCGAAACAGGCGTCGATCTAATGACGTTAAACAAGAGCTTGTTCGGAGGCACCCCAATTTTGTAAGTATGTTGTGTTTTTAGTGTTAGTTTACTTCTGTACAAGTATTTATGCATGTTGGGATAGTAGCAAGAACTCCAAAATTTATTTTTCTGTTTTCTGTCATGGTCGCTGCAGCGACCAACTCATCGCTGTAGCGATGGAATTTACACTACGTCGCTGTAGCGACGCACTTGTCGCTTGTAGCGACAGTTTTTGCACTTGCGCTTGTAGCGCAACAGTACGCTTGTAGCGATGGGCTTTTTGCCTGTCGCTGTAGCGACGGATCGCGCGCTTGTAGCGAGCGTATCAGAAAACAGTTTTATATTACCCAGGCCAGTCCTGTCGCTTCAGCCACCCCCAACCACCTTCATTTATTATTATAGCCGTTTCTAGCTTTTATTTTCGCATCTGAACATATTCCTTTCCATTCCTTATATTTCTGCATTGTTCACATTTCTATTTTCGCACAAATCTGCAAAATCACTCTGTACTTCTGTTAATCTCAACCAACAATCACTCAGGTATGTATTTCGCACCTCTCTGTTACTATTTTTCAGCTTTTTACTGTCCATTAGTGCCAGCATGCTGATTTCATAATTTAGGGTTTAGGGTTTATTCGAAAATTTGAACTTAAGAACACCCTTTTGATTACCCATTGTTTTACATAGTTTTAGTTGTTATAAATGAACGAAAATCACTTGAAAGACTTCCCTGTAATCCTTTTGTTCATAGGATTTCTATTTTGGAAAAACCCTTTGTAAAAATTTCAAATAAATTAGGGTTTTTAAGGATTTAGGAAGTTTGAGTGATTGTTTCTCATTTATTCTAGCTTTAATGTTATTTTCGCATGCTACAAGTTAGTCAAAATCAAGAAAAACATGAAAATTTGAAAATGGGTATCCTCGCTAGAACAGCGCTTGTAGCGCAGGAACCAGACTTTTTCTGGGTTTCGTCGCTACAGCGACCAAGCTGTCGCTTGTAGCGAGCGAACCCAGAATTTGTTTTATTTTTGTTTTGATTGACATGTGACTTGTGTCCTACCTGATTTTCATCTGTTTTAACTCATTGTGTAGGAATGGCACCTAAAACATCGTCAAAACGTCAAAGGAACGTTGAAAGTTCCTCGTCACGACCAAGGGTCAACATACCACCACACGATGCATCTCGTTTCCTAAGCTGGAGGAACCAGGAACGTTATGAGGAGCTGAGGACAAGACGCATCTGGTCCGAGAAGAGGTTTGAAATATCTGAAGAAGGGGAATATGGAGGCTTAGCAGCCATGATAAAAGAGAGAAAGTGGGGTATTCTTTGTACACCACCTAGGAGGATCAACTATGAAATCGTGCGCGAGTTTTACGCGAACGCGATCCCCTCCGATCCTTCAGATGAGTTTACTTGGACGACCTACGTGCGTGGGCGCACCGTCACATTCGACCGCATGTCCATCAACGCATATCTGGGCAAGCCTTTAGAGCTAGTTGATGATGAAGAAGATAATCCGCTTGCACCCACTGCACTTTGTGATTTCGGTGAACGTCAGAGGAGTGGTGACTGGGATCACGACAGCATCGCACAGGACATCTTCCAAGTTGGGAAGAGTTATGACGTGAGTAGGGCTTCGGGTAAGCCTTTTCGAGCATTCCGTGATGACATGACCACTGAGGCTCAGGTAATCCTTACCCTTATTCTTTATAACATCCGCCCCAAATCTCACACCTCTTCCACCACTTTAGATGTGACCCCCCTTGTTCACTACATCCTCACTCAGCGTCAGGTGGACGTTGCTAGATTGATAGCAAATGAGATGAGGATAGTTGCTGAGAGTGGAATATTACCCCCGGGCAAACCTAAATGCCCTTTGACTTTTCCCGGGTTGATCATGGGTCTATGTAGGAGAGCTAGAGTTCATATGCCATCACAAGTTGAT
Source organism: Medicago ruthenica (assembly GCA_018208015.1). Taxonomy (NCBI): domain Eukaryota; kingdom Viridiplantae; phylum Streptophyta; class Magnoliopsida; order Fabales; family Fabaceae; genus Medicago; species Medicago ruthenica. The sequence continues at coordinate 100,923,525 of CM031371.1, forward strand.
GAGGAAATTAAAAATCCTATTGATGATAGATACATCAATAGGTATTGCTCTACACCTGCACCTGTTGCCCCACCACCACCACCTCATACCTCACCACCTCATACCTCAGCTGGACCATCATCCTCAGCAGGACCTTCACATGTACCACCACCACCACCTGAGACTACTAGCCACCCTAGCCACCCGACCATTCCACCTTTGGACTTTTCGAGTTGGGATTCTGCTACTGTGAGCTCATTCCTGTTGGCGCAAAATGCGTCAAATCACCGGGCACTTACTACGATTCAGAGCCATCTGCACGACAGTGGCCAGAGCCCGTGGACACCTGCGTTCTTCTATGAGCACATTGCTTGGCCTGGGGACAGGCCATTCTTTCCAGGAGGGGCAGATGCAGCGGATGCTGGTGATCAGCAGGATGCTGGTGACGATGGTGATGACGACGCAGACGTCGATGATGATCTGGGTGATGATTCTTCAGCTGCTACAAATTCTATTGATCGCATGGCAGCTGACTTGATTGACTCTGAGGACGACATGGCCACAGATTCAGATTGATGCAGAGCTGCAGATCTTGATTTGTTTCCCTTTCGTTTTATTTATTCAGCTTTGTACTTTAACATTTTGATTTATGCTTTGTACTTTGAGTATTTCTTTTGTACCATGGATGATGTACCCTTTTTGCTATTATGTTATTTATATTTTGGGTATAACATGTTAGTATAGTTATTATTTATTTATGCTTTAGTATTTGTGTTAATTTTTTTGAAAATCCCAACAAATTTTGAAAGAAAGATGAATGATTCAAAAGCAATGCTTGAACTGTGAATCATCTGAGTGATAATGATAAGAATGAGTGTTAAAGCGCGCAGCTAAGGTACTCGTTTTCTCGTTTTTCTAGGTATATTCTTTAATGTGAATAAGTTCTTTACACACACAAGTTAATTTATTCAGTTTTTAAGCAAGCATGTGTTTAGTTTTGAACCAATATAGAACTAGCCAAAAATGTGAGGAATCCTCAACCTTTGTATATATATATGCAGGAGACCAATACCATGTTTAACTCAGTTATATTATGTTAAATCTGTTGTTGTTTTAATTTGTATAAGAGCATTGAAATGATCAAGGCAATTTTTTGAAATTGAGAGAAATACTTGACCAAATGAACCTACCCTGTGAGATGTGTGAGTATCTGTTAACCCATCTGAGCCTAATGGAATCAGAATTGTTAACTGTGGACTGTCAATTTAATAAGCTCATCTGCTTATTTAAATTGCCGGAGTTTGTAAAAAAAATTCAGTCACAGTTAACTCTTTATTAAATTCTGATAGTTGTTTTCTTTTGAACCCTTATCCATCGTTTTTATTGACCTTTGCCATAATAACAAAGGAACATTCGATTAGGGTATCATTGGAATAAGTTGGGGAGAAAGGAAGGTTTTATTTAAGTCAATGTATGGTGAATGATGTTAATTGATCTTGACAACAAGAAAAGAGAAAAAAAGAAAGAAAAGCAAACCAAGAAAAAGAAAAGAGAAAAATGAAAAGGTTTGCAAGATTTCAAAGAAAAAAAGAAAAGTTGTCAAGAATCAATCAAGAATAGAAAAGAAAGAAATTCACCAAGTGTTGTATTGGAGAAAGAAGGAAGTTGTAATTAGATTGAATGTTTCCTTTTGCTTGGCCATTTGAATTCAAATATCCCACATATGACAATTCTTTTGTAACCTAGCCCAATTACAACCCTTAAAGTCCTTTTGATCAATGCCTTTTATGCTTTTGGAAATGATAATTAGATAGACACATAATTTGATTGAATGTTATCATGTTTATTGGATGAGTGTTCATAACCCTCACAAATGATTTCAATTGTTCATATACTTTATATAGAAGTGTGTTAGGTTTGGTTCAAATTTAAACATGTTGCTTGTTTAGGATTGTATGATTTAATTCCTTGTGTTTAGAACTAGTTCACATTTGTAGAATGTATCTTGTTTAATGAGAAACTGGACTTAAGCTGGTGCAATCACATTTGAATCACTCATTTGATGTTTATTTCTTCGCACTTTTGAATCCTTTGCTAAATTGCTCAATACTGTGGTTTTCAAAGCTATGAAAAATTTCCTTTTGTTCTTTGGTTTGAGGACAAACCAAAATGTAAGTTGGGGAGAGTTTGATAAGTGCTCAAATGTTGTTATATTTTGGTACAAATTAAGGCACTTATGTTTACTTGTTGTACAAGTTACCTTAGGATTAGGGCATAAATGTGTTAAAAATGCAATGAATGTGATCCTAAGCCTTACCCCATTTGATTATGCAGGAAATACATGCTTGAACCTGATTGATGCAAAAGATTGAAGGTTTTCTTGATGCCATCGCTACAAGCGCAGGACTCATCGCTAGTAGCGAGGATAGGCAGAGATTTTCAGTGATCCATCGCTTGAAGCGCAGCAACCATCGCTAGTAGCGAGCTTAGGCAGGGATTATCAGGAGTTCATCGCTTGTAGCGATGAACTGGACGCTTGAAGCGAGCCTAGGCAGGGAATTTCAAAGGCTGGTCGCTAGTAGCGACAGACCTGGTCGCTATAGCGACCAAAGGGGCGGTTTAATGCTGATGGTGACGTGGAGCTCTATGATTGGCCAACTGAAGTCCTCGCTACAAGCGACAGGCTGGTCGCTTGTAGCGAGCGTACATTTTCTCAGCATATTTAAGGATTTTTTAAGCTCATTTCTTAGAGAGATAGCTTTTTATCAGTTTTAATATTTTCCAGAGCTTAGAAAACTTATTATCTTTGAGAGAGAATAGGCATAGAGGGAGAAAAACTTCATATAGCAATTAGATTTGGATTGAAGAAGATCTTAAGAAGCTTTGAGACATCAAGCTCTCACATATCTTCATCTTCCTTTCTTATTTTGCAAGTGTTGTCATGACAATGATCAACCAATCTCCTTTGTTGGGATTGATAGGTAATCAATCATCCATGTTGTAAACTTTTGATTATTCAATATATGATTCTAGCAATTTTTATATACCATTGAATTTCTTCTTGCTTTTCAATCTTATGTTTGATTTAAATGTTGTTGAAAAAGACTTTTGAATCTAGGTTTAGAATGATTTTCTATCAAGATAAGAAATTCTAGAAATGGGATTTGGTTTTGATAATTACATTATAGTATTGGATCATAATGCTTTTGGATCGTTTAATAGATTGAGAAATCATCGATTAAACGATACAATCGATCTCACGACATCATTTGGGAAATCAATGATGTTATTGAGCAATACGTAATAATGTCATATATAAGAAAACGCTAGAATTCGTATTTGTAATCAATCGGATATAAACAATGTTTGATTGATGAAAGTTAATCCTAAACACCTTCTATGTCCTATTACTCTACTATTTATTTATAAAGTTTTCAAAATTATGAGTAGTGTAGTAAAAACAAGTTAAACCCTAACTTAAGACGATAATCGAAGTTGAACGGAATATGATATCACATTAATCCCTGTGGAACGATATAAAAACTAATACTTACTTTTGTTCATTCAACAATCCACTGGAATGTTCTATCATTTCTTTGAATTTCTCCTAATTGTCAGCAATCTTCATGCTCGCATTGTAAGCATTTGATGATGGAGTTACCTTGTAGCATTGATAGTATCTGTTGGATCTTATAAACACCTCCTTTTGCTCTAATTTAATCAGAGCTTTATCTATTGCTAAGAATGAACTTCCTAGAATCAATGGGCAGTCTTTCTTTCTTTTATCCTTTGAAACAATTACATCAATTTCAAACTTGAACTCATCAATGTCGATCATCAAGTCTCTGACCATTCCAACAGGTTTTGTCTTTCCGCCATCTGCAAGACCAATGTCCATAAAGCAAGGGCGTAAGGTTAGTCCCTCGACCCGATTAAAAGTGGATAACGACATGATTTCCATTTGCCCCTATAGATCACATTAGGCTTCTCCCACGAAAACATCCCCGAAGTAACGGGAACGTTAAAGCATCCAGGGTCTCCATCTTCTTTTAGTAACTGAAAATCTTGGACCACACAACAGTTTTTTGTTAAAGAAATAAACCCTTCTTTAGAAGGTTCCTTCTCCAACTTTAGGATATCCTGCAAGAATTTCATGCAACAAGGACTTTTTTCGACCATTTCTTTTATGGGCATATTAACTTTAAATTTTTCTAGAGCTTTGATGAGATCGTGAAAATTTTCATTTTTCGGATGCTCATGAACTCCTATATCCCTACCTAAGGTCTTTTCTTCTCTTAAGGCATATGTCGTGTCTTCCTCAACATTTGTCTCAGACACTCTATTACTCTCTTGGTTTCCTACTTTTCTTCTAGTTTTCCTATTAGGCTTATTTCCTATCATAGACATTACTTCCAAGGTTAGTATAGTTTTCTCTCCCAAACCTACTCCTTTCTCTACTTCTTTAGACTCGGCCTGACCTAAGTCTTCCTTCTCACTAGGCTTCTCCTTGGACATCTCCTTCCTACTTTCTATCTTCCCCAGATTAATTTGTTCATTTCCCTTCCAAGTTTTATCAAACCTTCTAGTCCACCATCCTGGTTCCCTTTGTAATGTTTGGCGATGAACTATTTTTCGTGCTTCTTCGATTTCTCGAAGTTCATGTTGTTTACCCAGAAATTTGTTTGTAAATCTTAAATATATAGGGTTATGTTCAAGAGCAGCAACAAATGCTAAAGTAACATTGACATGTTCTAAGGTTTCTAAGAGTGTTCTCATCCTATCAACCTTCCTTTCTCTCTTTTGATATTTTTCAAGTGGGACTTTTAAAGGGTTAGATTGACTTACCTGGTGTTTTAGCTCATCATCTCCCTTAATGTCAGCTCTTTTGAACCACTTACCACCATCTTGCACTCCTCACTTCTTGATTTTTCAAAAGAAGCGAGTTGTGTAGAAATCTGCCCAATTTGAGTCTCCAGATTCTTAATAGAAGCTTTGGTATTTCTCCTTGCTTCTTCTTGACTTTTCGAAAGAGATTCAATTTGAGTCTGAGTCGACTTCATGTATTGTTCAAGAGTTTCCTCTAGACCTTTCTTGGGCTGTTGTGAATTTGTGGCTTGAGAAGATTGGAAACCATTGTTTCCACCTGAAAAGAAGTTTGAACGATATGGCCAATTAGAATTAAAGTGGTTAGAAAAAGGATACCTTTGCTACCTAGTAACAGCTCCCATAAACTTCACTTGCTCTTTGGATAACCCCAAACTTGCAGAGAGGCATGCTCCTATTTCATGAGCTTGCTCACAAAAATCGCATCCTAAACCATTGGTTGATAGTTTTGCTACTTCCCGTGCTTCTAGTTTCTTAGCTATTTCCTCCATATTCTCGCCAAGCAACCTTTGACTTTTAAGTAAAGCATCCTGGCTCTCGAGTTTCAACACTTCTTTCTTCTTGGCAACATTCCTATCATTACCTTGAGATCTATACTCGTTCAGGGACATGTTGTCAATAAGCTCTCGTATCTCGGCGGCTATTTTGTTCTTCATTGAACAACCTGCATAAGCATCTAGAAGCATTCTAGTCTGGGTCTTAAGACCATTAGTAAAAATAAGAGTTACCTTCATTTCAGAAAATTTGTGTCCTGGACACCCCTTAAGCAGCAGCTTGTATCTCTCCCATGCATCATAGAGGTTCTTTCCGTCTTCCTGTTGAAAACTAGATATTTCTTGCCTCTTTTCCATGTACTTGGTAGTTAGGAAGAAACAGCTAAGGAAAGCCTTCTTAAGTTGGCCCCAAGTGGTTATGCTTCTGCTTGGAAGTGCATTCAACCAATCGTTGGCACGTCCCTTAAGAGAGTATCCAAACAACCTAAGTCGTTTGTCTGACTCTGAGACTCCATCCGGATTGATAGTACAACAAGCTTCTAAAAAGTCGAAGAAGATAGGGTTTGCTGGTTGAAACCCTTGAGCCACCTCATCAAGGTTGTTAAGTCTTCTGTAGTCTCCTAGTGTGATTCGTTCCATGACTTGTTCTTCTTCGTTGGATGAGAAATCACTTAAACTTGGTAATGGAATGAATGGCGCTTCTCTTGCTTCCCGTGTACGTTTCCAGATTTCTCGTTCAGTTTTGTCGATGTCGGAGTCAAAGAGAAAAGTGCCTGAACTTGCACCACACATATAATAACTCGGAAGAATTTTTTGATGAACAAGAGCTTGTGGTAGAGAATTAGACTAAAATAAGGAATTTATATATATATAAAATTTTTGATTCACTAAGGAGAAGAGAGTAAAAATTGTAACATTTAAAAATAAGTATTACACTATACTAGATTTTAGTTTAAATAAAACAGAAAAATATTTTTGTTATTTTTGGAATAAGATAATGAAATCAACTAAAAATATGAAGCAAAAATAAATCTAACCTATATATTAGAAGAAAAATCTAAAGTAGAAAAGGTAACAAATTAACCTAAGAATTAGGAAATTTTTTTTTAACCTAATCTAATAAAATAAAACAAAATCAAACCTAAGAAATAGGAAAAATAAAAACAAAACGAATCTAAAAAGATTTACTTCCTAAAAAGATAAAACAAACGAAATTAACCCCTATTTCTACTCTAAAAATCACTACCCTACTAACTAAAAAGATAAAATCTGAAAATTTAAAAACAATAAAAGAAAAACTTACCTAGACTTACGTAGACCTAATCCTAATTTTTAAAATAAGTTTCACCGATTACCTTGTCGAAATATAACAATCCCCGGCAACGGCACCAAAAACTTGATGGATGAAATTGACAAGTGCACCAAATCGTAACAAGTAATAAAGTAGTAAGTTTATTGTTCACCACAGGGATTGTCGTTCAGCTTAGTAATTAATAAAACTTATTTCAAAAGGCTAAAGTAAATAAAAGTGAATAGAATTGCAGGGTTGAATTGCCCAGCCCAATGCAAGATTAGGTTTTTGTGATTCAGATGATTAACGACGATTAGGGTATCCTTGAATCCCCCTTCGTCTTTATTGAAATTATCTTTTAAGAAACCAAACAACTTATGTGGTGCTGACTTTGATTTAATGAATCCAACGGTAAAACTTGTACGAAGTTTCTTTAAATAACTATTGTAGGACCAACCGGAGTCGTGTAATACGTTGTTTAAAGAAAAGAGTAATGATGGAAGGAATTCAAACCTGAAACTTCCTAACCTCTATAAGAAGTGGTAATTAGAAAAGCCAATGGAACTAGTAAAATTTCGGGTTGTCAGGGCCTACTTTAATCCTACTGTTCAATCCTCAATGTTACACACAGAGTTAACCAATTGACGAAGCATTATGAACGGGCATAATCTAATTTAAATCGAGCACAATCAAATCATAAATTGAATGAAAAACCTTATTAATAAATTCCAACAAATAAGAAGGGGTTCATCGTGGAACCCTAATCAAAGAGGTTTAGTTGTCAATGGCAACAGACATCATAAGAAAACAACAAAAAAATATACCCTAGAGAGAACAAAAGAAGGATGATTCTTGCCTTGGAACTCTGATGTTTGACCCCTGCCTTCACCGTCAAATGTTTTTGAATGAATAAAATAGTGTGCAAGGGTCTCTATTTATATCATGAGGTTAATTAGGATTTAAGAGAAGAAAACTGGGTTTTTTTTCCACCGATCCTGCTTGGAAAACAAGAAAAAAGTGGTTTTTACCCGCATCTAGGAGCCTAGGGCTATACGTAGGGGCGCCTGAGGCAACCCCTCAGGTGCGATTTCTTGTGTTTTCGTCCCGTTTTCGATCGTTCTTCCGTCTAAAATTGGGTTGATGAAAGAGCAAGATTGTCCTATAACTTTTTTGGCTAAGTTGTTTCATTTAATACGACCAGTATAATATGACATTTGAACCTTTTACTAAGTTGAATCATCATTTTCAATCTACCTTATTTGGTTTTGCTTTATTGCAAGATGATCCTAAGAAGTTATTTAAATGGATATTTCAAACTTAGCTTGATGCAATGAGTGGTAAATATTTGGTGTCAATAATAACATATCAATATCTGGCAATGTAAGCTGCCATAACCAAGGCATTTTGTCATACATGTCAATGGTTATTCTAAGGGTATATCAGAAAAATTAATCTTGAAAGCTTTCCTTGAATATACAACAAAAGTTCTGCTTCCAAGCTTAAACTGAAATCTTATATTCGTGATTCACCATCCATACAAGACTTTGAAAAAGATTTAGAACATATAGTGTTTGATTATAATTTGAAGGATAATGAGTGGGTGAAAGGTTTATACCAAAGCCGTTTATATGATTTTGGTGGCCTAAGGGCGAACATACGATTTGAGCCGTAATTAATAAGCATATATTTTGAATTCTTAAATAATTTGCTTGAAGATTATAGTTTTCATTGCGTTAAAAAATAATCTAATAAAAACATCAAACTTTATACTAAAAATATTGATTTTCTATTTAATATCCAAATGTTCATACAAAACAACTTATACGAGCATTTTTAGATGCAAAGTCGCTAATAATTGTGTTTACATCACTATGTCTATCATATCTTTCTCAATACATAAAATGTCTAGACGATTCAACATTTCTTGTGACATTGACTATCTCAAGTAGTTTTTCAATATTAGTGACATGCTCAACACTATTCTCATGTTCTTTGGTTTCTCACTTAAATGTTTCCAATCATTCACTTCATCATTTGTTCAAAGTCACTCCATCATTTTCTAAAAGACTTATGTGGTTGTTATTATGAGAAGTGGACATTTTACAACAAATACAATATATTTTATCCACATGTTTAGAGTAAACAAACCATTTTCTTTCAAAAGTCTCTCCATTACTCAACTTTTTGGAAAGATAATAATATGAAAAATGTCTAGAAAATATGTCTATAGGAAATGTGGTATTCAATTTCCTAATAGGCGTTTTTTCAATTAAATTGTTTATGGTTTGAGCATGTCACAAATATTGATGTCTACATCAATATTTGATGTGTCAAGAACATTATCATTGTTATTGATGGGATTGTCATCATTCAAATTTTCACTAGATTGTTCAAGAGTATCTTCTTTTACGACCAATTCATCATTAGTCAAAGACTCTCTTACTCGTTTACAAACAAATTTATCTATTTCCCCTTGTTGTGATTCTGTTAAAAAAAAACACTTGTTTTTTTATCTATATTTTGGGGCCTACACTTTGAACTTATTTTTTGGGTCTAAGACCGTAGCCCTCCTCACCTCGCCTCAGATACAGCCTTGGTTCATTCATACCATATGAGAGCCATGAATTTGTGTTATAACCGAAACACATTTTTTGCACGGATGAACACTACCTGGAATGACAATATTCCTGCTTTCTTTGATTTTTTTTCATTAATTCTTCTACAACAATACAATATTTGGTAGGTAAATTTGACCAAGTAGTGGATCGTTGCTATGAAAAAGAAAGGGGACAAGATTTTGAATAAATACATCGACTGCGACTCATATATATTATGTCAAAAAATTGAGTACCAAGCTGCATCAATATATACAAGAATCACTTTTGGGAGTAAGTCTTGCTTGGTAATAATCTTATTTGGGCATGTTGAGATGTGACTAAAAATCGAGTGTTGAACTTCTTGACAAAATTGTGGCACGATTTGGAGAAATTGTGGCGCGATTGGTGATGCTTGAAAAATTGGTGTTGCTGATTCGTCCAAAATCGTGGCACGATTTTGTCTAATGAAAACAACAATGTCATGTATGAATTGAAATTGTGGCGCGATCCTGACAAATCATATGAACACTATAAAAACATTTTTGCATCGGTTTATTGGGTAATCTCATGAGACTAAAGGAGATAATCTTTAGGGAACCTAGAGACTAAGGGTTGAGTGTCTATGGGTAAGATTTTTGGGTTGAAAAACAATTATAAACACCTTGGTGAATGAAAATCATTGAGTGTATTGTGGGATTAGTATATGAATGATCAAAGGGGAATGTTCCTCTTCATTTGTTTGAATTAGGGATTGTTCATAACAGTTTCCACTTTCCACCTCTCCTACTCCCATCATATTGCGTTCCCAAATTCTGGAGGGTGCACAAGAGGGATGACAAGCCTTCTCCCTCAATCTTCTTGTGTAACAGATTTAGTTTTGGTTGCCAACGTTTTGTACTACATAGTGTTATGTTAATGTAAATGTATTATAAAATCATGTTAAATCAAATGAAATGTGATAAATTGCTAAATTTTGTTATCGATTTTAAATTATGTCATTTTAATAATTTGAATTGAATATAAATAAAATTGGATTAACACAATTCAGATTATAAAATCTGAACATAATAAAATTGTCTAGTTAAAAGACGTGTAAAAAGTTAGTAAGATCCGAAAAGAAGATCTCAAATATTTGTGCCTAAATTTTACGGTCCAAGTCTTTCATTTTGTAGGGTTTGATGGGTCGGCTCATGCTCATACCATAATGAGCTGGCCTATCTTTAGTGCTATTTTAGTGGCACAGTTCTTTTACCATTTTTTGTATTCCATCCCTTTTGCATTTCAATTATATAAAACATATCTTGTCAAAAAATACATTAAACATTTAAAATAAATTTTTAGTACTAATATATATTTTAAATACTATAATATGTTTATTTCATAAAAGTATTATAATATGATTATATATATAAGTCAGGATCTGTTGACGCCAGATGTAAGTCAAAAGACTTACACCAAATATCGGTCGTTGAAACAAATTAATCTTACTGAGACCTTGATATGAGACTCTTTTTCCTCATTGTAGACAAACATCATCTATACTTTTTTTTAAGGGATCCGTCATCTATCTATACCTTGTAATCCTTGAATCTACAAAATCACTATTCGGAATCACAACATGTTTGTAAGGATGATTAGCTTATCAAAAGAACCTTTTTCATCGACTTTGAGCTTTAGGGTCTGTTTGGTTCGAGAGTTTTAAAGGGAAGGAAAGGGAAGGACAGGGGAGGAAATATTTTAAATTTGATGTGTTTGGTTCAACTTTTAGAAAGGGAGGGGAGGGGAGGGGAGAGGAGGGAAGCAAAATCTCTTTAAGACCAACTTTTTGCTTCCCCAAATCGGAGTTTTTCGGAGGGGAGGAGAGCGGATCTATTTAAAATTTTATTGCATTGTCAAAATTATTCTTAGATTAATTTAAAATCTCAATATTAACCAATTAACAACTTTTATTATTATTAAGTTATATTATCCTTGTAACAACTTTTATTATTATTAGGTTATATTATTCTTGTAACAACTTTTATTATTACGTTATATATCACTCTTATTTGTTACATGTAAAAACTACTCTTCCAACCCTACTACTACTTTGTTGCCGCCAACCGCTGCTTCAAACCTCCACCAACGTGAACTGTGAGTAATTTATTATCACATCGTCTACATCATGTTGTTATCGATTACATCGTTATTATTTCGTCGATCTATGAAATTGTAAAAACAATCATTTTCGTATATTTAATTAAGTTTAAGGGTAAAATAGTAAATTAATTTTAAAATCTCGCCCCTTCCCTTGTGAATCAAACACATTTTTAATTAAAATCTCTCCCTTCCTCTCCCCTCCCCTCTTTTGAACCAAACATATATTTAATTAAAATATCTCGACTCCCCTCCCCTCCCCTCCCCTCCATTAAAATCCCTCTCATCCCCTCCTCTCCCTTCCGTTGAACCAAACGGACCCTTAAATTTTTTTCTTTGAAAGCAATCGATGTGCAATTGAAAGGATTAATAAATTCAAATAATTGTAAAATGGAATATAAAATCGATGGTTTCACTACAAGAAAAAAGGTATTTTGCGACTTCTGAAATCATGGATTGCGACTGTTAGAAGGGTCGCAGATATCCCTTTGCGACTGTTCCCCAACAGACACAGAAATTGGGGTCGCAAAGGGTATTTTGCGACTGTTCAACCAACAGTCGCACCAACAGTCGCAAAGGCTATTGCGACCCCTCACAACAGTCGCAAAGTAGGCGTTTTAATCAAATTTAAATGGGCTTGCGACCCCTCACAACAGTCGCAAATGTTTAGTTTTTTTTTTAAAAAAAATAATGGGGCAATTTTTGTTGACAATTTTAAATAAATATATTAATTAATAAATACTTAATATACATAAATATATAACTAAAAATATATAAATCTCATTCATATAATTCTTTCAAGAGTAACAATCAAAAGAATAGATAAAGTACATAGTTTATTCATCCAAAACTTTAAGCAAACTCAATAATCAACATACTCAAGACAATTTAGTCTATTCTAGATCTAAATTGGAAAATTAATAATCTGCTTCAGAAATTAGTATCAAATTTAAGGGCCACTACATCCATAATGAACAAAATCACCAAGTCAGTGACCTTAATTGAGATCCAGAACAAAGTTGTATCCGAAATCTTTGTGACTTTTCTCTTATATCTCAGCCACTTATTTAGATATGCAGAGAAACTCACAAGCCCAACCATGGCTGCTACTGGAGGAGTTCTATCAGCAAGGCTTGTTCCAACAGCAACATTGGTAGAAGGAAAAGCGCCAATAGTAGGTGGCTGAAGAAGCAGCTATGGAAGCATCAAATGCACGATTCTCCACAGTCCGGAGCAGTCTAATACCTTCTGCATTTGCTAAAATTTTAACTCCATTGTCACTTGTGGAGACGGCCAATAGTATTCCTTCCTTGTTAAATCTAATACATGGAGAAGCCTGCAGGTTTCAAAGACATGTATTACTATATAACGAAGTTATCATCATCATCAGAAAACAAAACATATGGCATGCGAGCAATTTTAATGAGGTATGAACATGTATAATGATATACTGGGTACCCATTTAACAAAAAAAAAATGATATACTGGGTACCTAACTGAACCTAGTGCTGATAGCCTTTGACAACGCTGGATTAATATCCTATTTAAACTCGCTATCAAATGATCAGAAATAAAAACCAGTAAATTAAATTTTTCAACAAAAAAGAAATAGCCTTTGACAACACTGGATTAATATCTATTCAAGCTCACTATCAAACGATCAGAAATAGAAACCAGTAAATTCAATTTTTCAACAAAAAAGAAAGTGACAAGCCTATGAAGCATACAGTTGATTAATTCCTCAAGTCGGCCCAAACATTAATTAAAAAATAGATAAAAGAAGATAAATTTTGGTTTCACCATTTTTCTTCTATTTTACCCTTCATTTACTTTCACTCAATCATAACTGATTTGTTAAATAAGCACATAAAAATTTTGTAGCTTTCATTATTATTATATTTTTCTGCAGCAAGAAAAAGAGACGAGAGGAAGTAAAAGAGAAAAGAAGAGACGAAAAAACTGAGAGACAAAACTCAAGAGGGGATGCGTTTGCACGCTAGTATTTATAGAGGCAATGAAATGGAACATCTTCATACCCTTTTCACGGAGTTAAATCCTAGCTCAGAAATTGCATTTGAAAACTTCTCTGGGTCTGCTCCTCCAGTATTTGGATCAAATCTGCTCTTCACTTCTGCTATCAAAAGCCAGCCACTGTTCAATACTACAATAAGTCAGGAAAGCATGCCCAGTTGAAAAGGAAAATTCGTTATAGAAAGAAAAACACATACCCTGGCTTAAGCACCCTGCATGCTTCTTCAAGATAAGTTTGATAGTTCGTTCCCATCAATGATAGACAGAATACAGCAACATCAGCAGATGCAGAACCTAGTGGAGTCTGCAAGTAATTCACAAAAATGAGCATGTGGATTTTGTGTTAGTGCTGCCATTGGCTCAACAACTATTATATCTGCAATAGTTACGACACAGTCTGTAATGCCATGTTTATATGGCCAGATTGTTGGTTGGCCGCCATAATCTGCTATTGATAAAATTGGCCTCAAGCCTGATCCGTTGCATCAGTTTTGTAATATACTGGCAGAAACGGAAGCGTAGAGTAATCTTTGTACTTCTAAAAAATACACCCTAGTGAAATAAACACCAAAATAAGGCAAAAAAAAACTAATTTGTTTTTGACATAACTGTGACACGAGAAGGCAAGAGAAACAAATATGGCTACTAGTCTCTACTGCTATAAAACTAGTCTCCAAACCCAATGCGTACAAAGCACATGAGCTTGACAAGCAAAACTTACATTTGCCATGTCACAAGCAATTACATCGGGATCGTTGGAGACAAGGTCAAGAGAGAAGACAGTATTCTTCACGCTTTTAATATCTGAAATAGAGAGGAAACTTAATGAAGGTAAAAACTAGTTTTACACAGTTAGAAAAAGGCTTCTTTGAACAATATCTGAAATAGAAAATGGGACATACACAGTTAGTGTAAACTAGTTTTACACTTACATTTAATGAGAATCAAGTGTTTTGTAGTTATTTTAAAATGCAGTTATTGAATGAGCTTTTTTTGGCAATATATTAAGTTTTAACCAGTGTAAAATAACTCAATCATTGGTAATTGACAGGTTGTCTTCTCTTCCAGTTTTATTTTTTGGTTCAGAGAGTCTCTTACAGTTACATATTGTAAGAATTCAAGTATTTGACCTTGTTGGACTCACTACAAGTTATAGTTGATACCAACAATTTGTTTAAAATCTCTCTCCTTTAAGAATCCGAGAAATAACATAAACTGTAAGAAAATATCCAGTTCAAAACAATGAACAACTTTTTTTTGAAGGACCAGATGCTCTTAGGCAATGTCGAAAAATGTGATCATTGTACTGTCATAACTTGGACTGAAAGCAAAAACAACTGAATTACATAGAGAACATTAGCATCGCCTGAAAACATTCTTTGTGATGTTTTGTTGGGATGCTAGCAATGGGGGATCTTACAAAACTATGGAAACCGGATTGTTCGCCCGTAGATTTTATTGATTCAATGGAAAAGATACATAAACGAGCTATTATCTCCTACGCTAGAGCATTCTCAAGTTCACAATTTTCAAAATATGCTTCATGTTATCTAAGGGACGGTTAGTCATTTGTAAGTCATAGAACTAGAGTACAGTTTATTAAAACAGAAAAACTAATTTATCTAACTACTAACTAACAAATAACTAACATAAGTAACTATTATCTCTCTTTTTTTCTATAGTATACACAAGTAATTCTATCTTTTGTTGAGTGTTCTTCCAGTGGCCTATCATGTTTGACATTGTACCAATATATGACAACACCTTAAACAGAACCACCATGTGGATTGTGACCTTCATCCATTTGAATGAAACTTATTTTAACATATCTTTCTTGAATAAATAGATAATTTTATTAGCATAAAGAATTTGACTCTACATGCAGTTGTAAGATGTAAACACTTAACAGTACTTATATGACACATTCTCTAACAAAAAGAGATTCACAAACCTCAACAAGAGCAAGGGTATTAAGGTTAGGAGATAATGTTGGCTTGACGCCTTTAGCAGCCATCACTTATTCTGGTGTCCTGTAAGAAATTAAGTATTTTAATAATTAAAACTATATAGTGAGAGAAAATTAACATTTAACAGGTTCATTCAAAAATGTCATAACAAGATGCAAACCTTGCTAAAACAGGTCTGGGAGCAAATCTGTCATCAGGATCACTATGAAATACAAAGTTAGATTGAAGTTATTTACACAAAAAATAAAGTAAGATTAAAGAATGAAAGACATTAGAAACATGGACTCCAATCAAAACATGTAGATTTTTTAAGCTACCTTTGTACACAAATGACAGCTTCAACCATGCCTGATTTAAGCATTTCAATTGCAATGGTTGTTACTATACCAGTCCATTGAGCTCCTATAAAAAGAAGGAATTTTACAAGTAAAACTGTTCATCAGAACTTTGATAACATGACTATGCCCATCATAGACATAAATGTATAAATAATTTAATCAAGAAATTAGTTGCAACTGCAGGACATTTCGAAACACAATTTCATTGTACAAGTCAAGTAAATCTTAAATTACAGTTAAGCTTCTGGTCTGTCCAAAAACTCAATGAGGGCCTCTTTGCATTAACTAATTTAAGCTTAACTACTAGAATAGGAACTTGCGAAAGTGTTAAGGAGAACTTATAGAAACAGTTTATGAAGTGTCCATAAGTTTTTATCACTAAAAAAACAAAGAAAGCCAGATCTAAACGCTTTGACGTCGTGCGTTTGCCGTCACAGTAGTCATCAACGTGTGTTCGCCGTCGCGGTTGCTGTGTTCGGTATTCGCCGTCGTTGCGTTACTGCTTCTGCTTCGTTGTGATGTTGTCGTCGCGGTTGCTGTGTTCGGTATTCGCCGTCGTTGCGTTGCTGCTTCTGCTTCGTTCTGCTTCGCCGTCGCGGTTGCTGTGTTCGTCGTTGTTGACAGTTTCAAAATCCGGATCCGGTTGTGTAGATTCGAGTTCGTCAGAATATATATAAAAAAATCAATCATATAAAACCAAGATGGCCAACGAATAGTTATAAAGTGACAAAAAGAAGAGGATTAGGTGGAAACAAAATCCCAACAAACAATCCTGGCAGGTCCCAGATAATCATAGACATGACAATCAGAGATTAAACACAGATCCATCATGCACATGAGATCGAGTACAAGTAACAATCAACAGATATGAAATTCTAATTGACAAATCAACAATAATAATCAAAATTAAATAAAATCAAATAAATCCAGTTATACAAATTATAATATTGTTCTATCAAACATCTGATAGAAAAATTAAAACGTAAGATCTGAATGAAAAGGAAGAACAGGTACCTGATTAGATTATATCTGATTAAAATGCCGCAGCTTTCAATACCTTAAAACCCACCAAGATCAAATCGAACGAAATCTACAAAAATAAAACAAAAAATTAGAACGATGAAACAAAATAAAAATGGAGAAAACGATAAGAAAATCGAAGAAGAAAAGCTTACAGATACGAGTGGGAAGGGAAAGCGCGTAGAAAACGAGACGGAAACCCTAAAAAAGAGAGAAAAGAAAGATTGAAATCACAGGGCAGGGCTGCGCTGCGTTTGGTGTGATTGGGAATTGTGAGGTGGAATGAAATGGGTGAAAATGAAAATGAATGAACCGGTGGATTGATTAGGTGTGGTGGAGATTTAGGTTTCAATTTGGGGGAAAGTGATATTGAAATTTGGTGGAGAAAAAAATTTGGTTTAAGGGTTTGGAGTTGTGGGAGGGAGAATGAAATTGTAGGAGGGAGAATGAAAATGAATTGATGGGAATGATGAATATTTGGCCAAAAAATATTTTGTGAAGGGTGTTTGAAAAAAAATGTATAAAACCTGCGACCCTTAAGCCTAACAGTCGCAATAACAGTCGCAAAAGTGTAATCTGCGACGGTTCTAAGCCAAGGGTCGCAAAGTAAGTGTCGCAAAATACCTTTTTTCTTGTAGTGTTTCGATTAAGAACAATGCAGATCAAGAATGATGTAATAATAACCACAAATAGCAAATACCCATACATGCTTTTCGATTAAAAAATTTGAATTACTTTGAATTCATAAAACTGGAATCGATACCATGGTTTCTCATCAATATATAAACAAATTATGAAATTGGGAATTTTATCAAAAACTTAGATCATGTGCTATGTTTTGAACGACAGCAGAAGGAGATTTATGAAGCCGTGCGTTTGATCTCCGGTGACAATATTGAGCTACATTGCAGTGCATGGAAAGGAAACTATTTTTTAATACATTTAATATGAACCATATGATTTATTAATTTTAATGGTTGAGATTTGATGTAAATCATTGATCTAACATCTGGTGTCAACGGATCCTGACTCTGTATATATATATAAAATAAAATGAGCAATCACATATAAAAAGTACAAATATATAAATAAAAATCTGAGTACAAGAAGTACTCAGATCAAACGATAACAAAAACAAAGGACCCATGTCATAGAAAAGTAAGAGCGAAAACTAAAACAACAACAGAAAACCATCTAAACATAAAACAAAATAGTCGGATCAAATATATTTTTTTGAGTGGGAATCAATAAATATTATGTCTATCATATTTAAACTTAGATATATCATCGTTAATTTTTTTAAAAGAATATATCATCGTTAGTTGATTATGTTACTTTACTAATGTCTAAATTCATTTCTTATGTAGTCCTCCAAGTATCATTCTTGTGTTATTTTCGTCTCTAGCATTTTAATTGTTTTATGGGTTTTTCTAACATGTGCAAATTTGTACGTGTTAATAAGTTTAAAAAGATAAGTTTGCATTGTAACTTGTGTATTAATATTAAATATTTTTTTTTATAAATAATTGTTGTTTTCCAATAAAAAGCTTCCATTTTAGTTGCTTAATATACACATGTTAGACAAACACAATTCAATTACTTTGAGTTAAGGGATTAATGGTGTTGACAAGTTAAAGATCCAGATTCAAGTCATGGAGAAAAATAATTTAATTAATATGCTCTGTTAATGTACAATTACTTTACATATATGATGTGTTGCAACATCAATTAATAAATATGAAAGTATATTGTCTGATTTATTAATTGACGTGACAATATATCATTTGATTTTATGTATATGTAAAATAATTTTACACTGTATACTAATTAAGTTCGGAGAAAAATACCAACATAACTATTAATATACTAACATTTGACATTAATAAAAAGTACTCTGATTGTGGGCAATTTAAAAGTTAGATATCACTTTCTTAAAAAAAAATGCATTTTTCTTAATGAAGTCCAAATTTTATTGTATTTTTATTAATTTTAACATAAATTAAAAAAGCATTTTTCTTTTCTTGATGTCTATTTCATTTCCAAATCAATGAGAGGCACAATCAGGAACTTTACAAAGCATATAAAGCAACTTCTAAAGGTTTTCCTTCTCATATACATTTGAATGATTTTGTACGTGATTGCTTCTAGAATTACATAAGGATCCATACCTTGCTTGCTAGAGTAATAAAAGAATCTAACCAATGTAACATATAAATAAGGTGGCTAACGACCAAGTATAATGCACATTACAATACTTACAATATTTAATTAAACTCATTGTTTCTAACTAATCAATGGCTACTTCCACATTTCTGTCCCTTTCATGCACTCCTCAAAGCATGTTGCATTCCAAACATAAGTCACAAACACAATCCTCAACCATGTCATTGGTGTCGCCTCAATTAGGACAAAAACACCTCTATAGCCCTCTAAGACACAATGTATCTTCTCCTTTGAAACCTAGGAGAATTCATGTTGGTGGCTTGGTGAAGGCATCAATGAATAACAACAAGGATGTGCATGTGCTAAGCAAGGAGCATCTTGCTGTGTCTTTGGCCAAATATGTTGCTGACCTCTCCGAAAAATACATTAGAGAGAAGGGGCGTTTCACCGTCGTTTTGTCTCCTGGACCCGTCAAATATCTAAGGTATTGTTTCATCTTTTTCCTATCATCTTACTCTTTAAAAAATGGATAGAGGAGAATTAATTATAACTAATTAAAGTGACATTAATGACAAGTAAACGACTATCTCTTGAAGAGATTTGAACTCTGACATTGAGATTACAAGATGAAACTCCTAGCACTGAGCTAATTAACACCCAAGACTCTATCATCGTACTTTTGAACTCAAATTAATTCCATGCGATCATTGAAAGCAGTAAGCACCTAGTCAATGGAGCTCAATCGTTGTCAAACATATATTTTGACTTCATTTAATGAGCTTTAAGATACATTTTTTAAATACAAATTGTTTGACTTTCATCTAACGGTCGACATTTTCAGCTATTCGGCCCTAGAAAATTGGCAATAAGTAGAAACTTTTTCCTTTTTAGTTGAAAAATAAAATGGTGGTAACAAGTGATTATCACATATAAAGTAAGTATGAAGATTCACAAAGTTGATTATTTGGGAAATTCAATGAATTCTTGAATTCATAATTTCAGGAAGCTGGTGGAACCACCATATTGTGACACTATCGATTGGTCCAAGTGGCACATATTTTTGGTGGATGAGAGAGTAGTGCCAAAGACTCACGTTGATAGCAATTACAAACTTGCTAACGATAGCTTCATCTCCAAGGTAGACATACATACATTATATGTAAAAAAAAAAAATACATTGTCATTCATATACACATTTAAAGAACTAATTAGAAATCATTAGAACTAAGTCACATTGTTGTATTTGGAAGGTACAAATTCCCCCACTCAATGTGAGCACAATTGATGATGCATTACCAGCTGATGGAGCTGCAGATGTTTATGAGACAACCCTAAGACGTTTGGTCACAAGCAATGTGATATCAACATCATCTCTAACTGGATTCCCAAAATTTGATCTTATGCTATTAGATATGGGACCTGATGGACATGTAGCTTCTTTGTTTCCAGGGTACCCTGCAGTGAATGAGACTAATAAGTGGGTTACATATCTTAAGAATGCACCTAAACCGCCGCCGGAGAGGATTACTTTTACATTGCCAGTGATTAATGCTGCTTCAAATATTGCTATGGTTGTGACTGGTGCTGGTAAAGCTGATGCTGTTTACTCTGCACTTGAGAAAGGTCCTAATGATAATAAGCTTCCTATTCAAAAGGTGAATCCTGAAGGAGATATCAAATGGTTCTTGGACAAGGGTGCTGCTTCAAGGCTCTATAGGTAGATGAGATCCAAGTAATTTCAACCCTAGCAACATTCATTCTAACGTTGTGTTTTCAACATTTTCTCTGATATCGAGTGAAATTCGTATAAGTCCAACTGTGTGAGATGCATTTTTAAGATGGTGGGACCTGCGTGAATTTCACTCGATAATGGATAGAATGTTGAAAACAAAATGTAAGAACGAATGCTGCTTCCTTATATATATATATATCCATTGCTGCTAAAGATAAAATAAAGCAATATGATGGGACTTCTGGTCATGATTCAAATTAATTAAGTTTTTCTATATGATGTTATAATTGTCTTGTTTCCAAGACAATAAAAGAAGAATAGAATAATTGTCTTTCTTTTTCTTTTTGAATGTAAATGGATACTGTTTAAGTATCCTAAAATGCGTGTGTTTTTATTGAGCAAAATATGTATGGATAATTACAATGATGATATTATCTATTTAATACATATACTATTGCACTATATCTTGTTTTCTATTTTTAATATGTATAATAAAAGATGAAGAGAATCTTGACTGAAAAAAAAAATGAAGAGAATTTAGAGAAACAACATTACTCAATGATAGTAGAGAATGCTTGAAAGTGATCGATTCAAAAAAAAAAATTGTTTACTAGATAAGAAAATGGTGTATAAGTACAATATTGTTTTACAACTACTGTCAATAATTTATGTTACCACTGAATAATTGAGTGATTTTTAAAATAATTGAATCATATGACACTTTCACATTTAAATCATTATCCTTAAAAAAAACAGTTAAATCATTATCATTTATCAGTACATTATGATTGTTCCTCTTTTATCAAATAAAGAATGAAGTCGACCTTAGTCATGGTAAAATTAAGTTTGAAATTTTGAACGAAATTCTGTCATTTAGTATTATTTTTTAATTCAAAATTGAATTAGAATTGCATATGATTTGTTAAGAATGGTTTAATGATTAGATTGGATTTAAAATTTAAACTAGGATTAGATCAATTATTTTTAGATAAGCAACACTATATTAAAGGAAGTAATACTAATATGGATACTCCAACAAAATATAAAGACAAAAGACTATCCTATTTGAGTGCAACCAACTGATTCTAAAGTCATCCTCACCCTCGTAATAAACCAACACCATGACATTATTTTAATGTGCAATGTCATTCCAGATGGAAAAAAATGACACCACACTGAGTTTAATTTGATTCAAGTTTGAAAATAGGATTAAATTCAAATATTTGATTAGATAAAAAATGATAAAATCATAAATAAAATAGTTTAAATATTGAATAAAATTAAAGAAAATAAAACTACATTAAAACATGGTTTTGAAGTATATATACACAATTGTGAAAATAAGAATAGATTTTCACATATAGCTCATTAAATAAGCAAGGTTTTTAAAGTGTCATTTTCTAATCAAATAATAGGCCCACAAACGTTGTCACTTTTTTTCAAACACAAACTAAGTCATACTCATATCGCATTTGGCACTTATTTTTCATTTTGTCATTACTACTATTGAATAACTTTTGGTTCTCAATATACAAGGTTTTTATTATAGTGAATATAATGACATCTTTTAAGTTTGATTGAGTATGCACTTTTTTTTAGGGAGATTGAGTATGTACTTGTCATTCAATTATTCAATTATATCATATTTTTATATTAATTTATTTAAAATTAAAAATATTAAAGGAAATTTGTGTAGAGGGTACTGGTACTCAATCAAACTTTAAGATACTTAAAAATTTAACTTTATTTATCCAATATTTGATGAAATAAATAAAAAATTAAATTTATAAATATTTGTTCAAGATAAACTATATAAGGAAGTTGATTAATATGTAGATCACATTATGTTATATCTTATACAAATATTACATAATTTTAAGAAAGTCTATTGAAAAGTTTAAGAATGAAAATTTACTCCATTATATTATAGCAGGTGGAAAACAACACTTTTCACTTTTGTGTGTATGAGTTTTTAATGATTATTGTCCTAGTAGAAAACAACACATTCCACATTTTGTATTCCATTTATTACTCAAAAAAGCTTCGGAGCTAAGTTGCTTCTAGAGAAAAAATTGAGCATATAGGATGAATGAATCCACAATGTTAAATAGATATGTGTTTGAGGTTTTTGATAATACCTCTGGTTATAAGAGATATATTATTAAAGCATCATTTAATTCCTTAAAATTATGGACAACAATGCAATGTATTGAAGCTCACAAAAAAAATAGCCTCGCCAATGTTCGAAAATTTAAACTTGGAGGCCTAAATAAGATAGTAGTTATATTACATCACATGTAATGCTCGTTACAATATCTAATTCATGAATATTAACATGATTTTTTTTTATGGTTAAATATGATTTTAATCCCTACAAAATTATAAACTTTAAGCTTAGTCTCTACAAAAAATTTGTTCACTTTTCGTTCACTTTAAGCTTAGTCTCTATATTGGAAGACAAAATGTATCCATTTTTTGTAAAAAGTTTTCAAACTAGAGACCATTTTTGCAAACTACAATATTATAGAGGACTAAAATTACAATTAAAATTTTCTAGAGACTAAACATGAAAACTTGTGATTTTATAGGGATTAAAATCATATTTAACCTTTTTTTATTTAGTGTTGTCACCTTGTTTTTATCAATGAAGTAGTAAAAAGCACGTGTCATTTAACATTGCGGTAATTATATAAAAAAATTATTAGATTGTTAATATTGTCAAATGTTTAAATATATTAAATGAAAATTATCAGTATTAATGTAATGTTTCTATTAAATTTGTTTCTCTTATATATACAAAAATATGTTAAATAATTGAATTGTGCTAGTTGTGGATTTTATTTGCTTATATATACGAAAACAAATTTTTATGGATATATGGTAAAATTGATGTGATAAAATTTTGAAAACGTATGACTATTTTTATAATATCAAAATTAATGTAGTGTTTCTATTAAATAACTTTTTATTTTAAATGCAAAACATTGTTCAATGTTTGCACCACTTCCGATGCAGATTTTATGTGCTTATATTTGCATAAACAAATTTTTATACATATAAGAAAAAGTCGATATGGTAAAATACCAGAAACCAATGACTATTTTCAAAAAATAAACATTAATGTAGTGTTTCTATTAAATAAGTTTTTATTTTATATGCAAAACACTGTTTAATGTGTGCACTGCACCCGTTGCAGATTTTATGTGTTTATATATGAATAAACAAATTTTTATATACATATATGAGAAAGTTTGTGAGATATTGGAACGAACTCTAGGGTAGCTTCTGGTTCGACAGGGAATAAGCATGAGGTCGAAGATTGTTCGCATGCTGCTGTCGAAGTAGTGCGTGTTGTAGTCGAAGTTGTTCTAACATGCATTAGACGATATTGCTAGGTTTGTTAGCATATCGAATTGGGCCTGTTTGTTATGTCCAATTGTTTAAGTTAGCTTGTACCCTAAGTTAGCTTGTAATGGGTAATTGTGAAAAAGCCCATTAGTTAGTATGTTAGGTTTATTATAAATAGCATACTAGTCTCTCATCACTAAGACGGCAAATCCTAATTTAGGGTGAGAGGGTTATTTGTTATTCTTGTAACGCTTGTTGTAACGCCTAGAATTTAATTTTATTATTTTATTGAATTATAATGAATTAATATAATTTAATAGATTAAATAGAATTAAAATGGCATTAAGGGCATAATGGGAAATTAAGAAAGAGGGAAGTGGAATAGAAAAAGAGGTATACGCGTGAAGAGGTTTCATTTTGTTGTGTTTTCACGTGAAACAGAGAAGAGAAAAGAGGAGAAGCAGAGCCAAGGAAGAAGGTGAAGAACTTGAGAAGAGGAAAAGCTGAAGGGGGCGATTTCTTCATAACAAGGTAAGGGTGGGACTAGCTTCTATAAATCTAAGTTCCATAATCCCTAAATTTTGATTTAACATGTTGATGTTGGTGAATTTGGGAATTAGGGTTGTTGATTATGATAAACTAATGATGGAATGTTAAATTGATGATTTCTATGTTGAGATGTTGATTTTGTTGTGATTCTATGGTGTTGTTACTGATTGGTGCCATGCTTATGCATAAATTGATGAAGTTTTGAATGTTCATAAACATGTGTCAGATGA
Source organism: Medicago ruthenica (assembly GCA_018208015.1). Taxonomy (NCBI): domain Eukaryota; kingdom Viridiplantae; phylum Streptophyta; class Magnoliopsida; order Fabales; family Fabaceae; genus Medicago; species Medicago ruthenica. The sequence continues at coordinate 100,948,284 of CM031371.1, forward strand.
ATGAGTTGTTGGATGATTTTGATGTTAAAGTTGCTTTTCCTGAGTTTTCTTATCTCTGCCCCGAATTTTGAAATAAAAACTGGTATTGATCGGTACAGAATTGGTCTTAGGTGTAAACACAAAAGTTGTAGGTATGGATGTTAGTTTTCTAATGCCGTTGGTCTGACGTCAAAACGATATATAGAACTTGAGTTATGGTCAAATTACTGCACGTAGGTCACAGTGAATTTTTATGGACTTTCTGCACAACTTTTCCGAATTTGAAACGAAAACTGGTATTGATCGGTACAGAATTGGCCTTGGGTGTAAACATGAAGGTTTTAGATAATTTTGTTAGCTTTCCAGTGGCTTTGGTTTGACGTGAAAATGACTTTTAGTTTTTGAGTTATGATGAAAATACTCCAAGGAGGTCTTAGTGAAATTGTACGGTGACAGCATTCTCTGTTTCATGTTTTGCGTCTTTTTCACACGTCTCTGTTTTAAATTGGTCTTTGGTATAAACATGAAAGTTGTTGATAATTGTGATGATGATAATACACGATGATGATGTTAAACGATGATGATGATAACGATGATGATGTATATGATAATGAAGTTGTTGTTGACGTTGTATTTGTTGTAAATGTTGCATTGTCGAGTCCAGTACATATGCATTAAGTGATGGGGGTGTATGCCCGACATGTCTATTATGACATTATGAATTAAGTGATGGGGGTGTATGCCCGACATGTCTATATGACATTTACGATGGGGGTGTATGCCCGACATGTCCTATTATGACATATTTTGCGATGAATTGGTACCACATGCATGTTGCATACTTGAGTCAGTGATGTTGCATTGTTGAGTCGGTCGATGTTATTGTATTTGATGTTGCATTGAGAGGTGAGATTATGATGTGTATGTGTGATGTATGTATAAGATCTGATGGTGTTGTTTGATGATGTTTATGTGAAATGTTAAATTCATCTTTATGAATTATGTACTTATGTTTATTGAATGTGAATCTCACCCCTTCTGTTTGAATGTTGCCTCTACGTGGGTAACGTGCAGATAACCAGGAGTAATCGCTGAAGTGAGTTGATTCCTCGTGTCATTAGGAGTCGCTCTGATATGTAACGGGATGGGAAACTTTTTGATGAATTCATGTGCTATGTATTTTAATTTCAAACTGATGTTGAACCACATTTAGTGGAGTTTTAAACTACGTTGTTTTTGATGTGGCCTTGTGCCTAATGATGTTTAGATTTAATTATGAAGTTGAATTTCCGCTGCGATGGTTTTGACGTTATTGAAAAGTCTGTTTTGAAATAAATAGCAAATTATCCTATTTATAAATTGTAAACGAAGTGCGACATCCCGTCAAGGTTGAAACTCTGATTTATTTTAAATGAAATTTTCAAGTTGGGAAAACGGGGTGTTACACTTGTAATCTTGTTTAAAGAGAAAGTAAAGAATAGCAGTTATAACCAATCCTTGTTGTTTCTTCTTGTTTTTCCATTCCTTTTTCCCTTATACTTTGTTCTTGACATCGTTTTTCACAACAAATTGGTGCGGTGAGCGTGGAGGAGATGCCTTCAACAAAGTATGAGATTGAAAAGTTCACCGGAGTGAACGATTTTGGTCTGTGGCGCTTGAAGATGAAAGCCCTACTGGTTCAGCAGGGTTGTTTAGAAGCTTTGAAGGGAGTCGCAGCCATGGATGCTGCGTTAACGGAGAAGGAGAAGACGGCCATGATAGAGAAAGCCCACAGCGCAATCTTGCTGAGCCTTGGTGATAAGGTTCTACGACAGGTATCAAAGGAGACGACGGCAGCAGGGTTATGGGTGAAACTTGAAAGTTTGTACATGACCAAATCGCTGGTAAATCGACTCTACCTGAAGCAGGCTTTGTATTCATTCAAGATGAGTGAAGACAAAGTGTTGGCTGAGCAGTTGGATATGTTCAACAAGCTGATTCTTGATCTGGAAAATATTGATGTGAAGATCGATGATGAAGATCAAGCGTTGTTGCTGTTGTGCGCTTTGCCCAGAACACATGCTCACTTCAAAGAAACTCTCTTGTATGGAAGGGAGTCCCTGACCTTTGAAGAAGTTCAATCAGCCTTGTATTCGAAGGACTTGAACGAACGAAAGGAGCATAAACCTTCGACTGTTGGCGAAGGTTTGGCCGTCAAGGGAAAATTCTTGCGAAAGGATGGTAAGTTCGATAAGAAGAAAGGTAAAAGTCAGCAGAAGTCTTACAGTGGCGAGGCATCTGGTATTCGATGCTATCATTGTAAGAAGGAGGGTCACACAAGAAAGGTGTGCCCTGAACGCCTGAAGGATCATGGAGGTAAGGATAATGGCAACGTAGCCATTGCACAAGATGATTTCGAGTCATCTGATGTTCTTGTGGTTTCAAGCAGCGACTCAACGAAGGAGTGGATTATGGATTCAGGTTGCACTTGGCACATGACTCCAAACAAAGACGTGTTCGAGGAACTATGTGAGCAAGATGGTGGATCTGTATTGCTGGGAAACAACAAAGCTTGCAAGATTGCTGGTGTTGGATCTGTGAGATTCAAGCTCCATGATGAGTCAATAAGGTTATTGACTGAAGTTAGGTATGTACCTGATTTGAAGAGGAATTTGATTTCTCTTGGTGAATTCGACAAGAAAGGATATGTTTTCCAAGGAGAGAAATGTATCCTTAGAGTCATGAAGGGGTCGAAGGAAGTCTTGAGAGGCGTGAAGAAACAAGGCTTGTATACCCTTGAGGCTGAAGTTGTAAGTGGTTCGACAAATGTTGCATCCACGAAACCTTTGTCGAAGACAGAAATTTGGCACATGAGATTGGGCCATGTCAGTGAAAGGGGTCTGGTCGAACTAGGGAAACAAAATCTGCTTGGTGGAGACAAAGTCGAAAAGCTGAAGTTTTGTGAACCCTGTGTACTTGGAAAATCTTGTAGAGTGAAGTTCAACAAAGGTAAACAAAGAACACATGGATCCCTTGATTACATCCATGCTGATCTTTGGGGGCCTGCAAGGTGTCCATCACATTCAGGAGCGAGGTACTTTCTATCCATAGTTGATGATTATTCCAGAAAGTTATGGGTATTCATCCAGAAGACTAAGGATGAAACTTTTGAGAATTTCAAAAGTTGGAAGACTCTGGTCGAAAATCAAACTGGCAGGAAGGTTAAGAGGTTGAGAACCGACAATGGCCTTGAATTTTGCAATGAGGCGTTCAACAGTTTTTGTGCTGCCTCTGGTATTGCAAGGCACAGAACTACTGCAGGTACTCCACAACAAAACGGTTTGGCTGAAAGGTTTAATCGAACTATTTTGGAAAGAGTTAGATGCATGTTGACCAGTGCTGGGTTAAAGAAGGTGTTTTGGGCTGAGGCTGTTTCGACAGCGGCATATCTGATAAATAGATGTCCTTCGACTGCGTTAGATATGAAGACACCTGAAGAAGTTTGGTCGGGACATCCACCAGATCTCGACAAACTGAGAGTATTTGGCTGCGTAGCCTATGCTCACATTAGGCAAGACAAGGTCGAACCTAGAGCTCTAAAATGCATGTTCATGGGATACCCTGAAGGAGTCAAAGCTTATAGGCTATGGTGCCTAGAGCCAGGTCACAGGAGGTGTATCACCAGTCGAGATGTAGTTTTCAATGAAGCTGAAATGGCTTTTAAGAAAACTGATGATGTTGATCGAAGTGCAGAAATTTCTGACGAAGAGCTGGAACAGGGAGAGATTCCTGTTGAGGTGGAGCATGTTGATGCTGAATTGCGTATCCCAGATGAAGTCGAAGAAGAAGGAGATACTGAGGAAGTTGAGGAAACTGTTGATGACTACTTGTTGGCAAGAGATAGGCAGAGAAGAGTCATCAAGCCACCTCAGAGACTTGGATATGCAGATCTTATAGCTTATGCCTTAATCTCTGCAAGTGAGGTTCTAGATGAAGAACCTAGAGACTATAAGGAAGTTCTGAGGAGTCGAAATAAGACTGAATGGCTGAAGGTCATGGATGATGAGATGAAATCTCTTCATGATAATAACACTTGGGAACTGATCGAGAAACCTGTTGGAGCAAGGGTAGTCAGCTGTAAATGGATTTTCAAAGTTAAGGAAGGAATCGAAGGAGTGGCGTCGAAAAGATACAAGGCAAGGTTGGTCGCTAGGGGTTTCACTCAGAAAGAAGGTGTCGATTTCAATGATGTGTTTTCTCCTGTTGTGAAGCACAGATCCATTCGAATGTTGCTTGCCATGGTGGCACAGTTCGACCTTGAACTGGAACAAATGGATGTAAAGACTGCGTTCTTGTATGGTGATCTAGATGAAACAATCCTGATGAGGCAACCTGAAGGGTATGTCGAAAAGGGGAAGGAAGATTATGTGTGCAAACTACAGAGATCTTTATATGGACTGAAACAATCTCCTCGACAGTGGAATAGGAGGTTCGACAAGTTCATGGCACGGATAAGTTTCATTAGAAGTCAGTTCGACCACTGTGTTTACTTCAGATTTCGACCTGGTAATTCGTTTGTTATTTTGTTGCTTTATGTGGATGATATTCTCATAGCAAGCAACAACGTCGAAGATGTAATGAGGGTGAAGGCTGAACTCAATAAGGAATTCGACATGAAGGATCTGGGAGCTGCATCCAGGATTCTTGGGATTGACATTCGAAGAGATAGAAAGCAGTCGAAATTATGCTTATCTCAAGAGGCATACCTACGGAAGATTCTCTACAAGTTTGGTATGTCGAATTCAAAGCCTGTTGTGACTCCGACAAACCCTAAATTCAAGCTGAGTATAGATCAGTGTCCCAGTACTGATGACGAAAGAGCTTATATGAATAGCATTCCATATGCTAATATAGTAGGTTCTTTGATGTATGCTATGGTTTGTACTAGACCTGACATAGCATATGCAGTAAGTCTTGTAAGCAGGTACATGTCGAATCCTGGAAAGGCTCACTGGCAAGCATTGAAGTGGATTCTAAGGTACATAAATGGGTCTCTGAACAGAGTCCTGATTTATGGTGGAGCCTTGGGTGAAGATAGTAAAACAGATCACAATGCTGCTGATATGATCACCAAGACATTGCCAAGTTGCAAGTTTTTTCCACTGTATGCAGTTGGTAAAGCTGCAAGAAGAAAGCTAGCTGGTTCATTGATTTTAGAGTTTGTTCCAAGGTGGAGATTTGTGAGATATTGGAACGAACTCTAGGGTAGCTTCTGGTTCGACAGGGAATAAGCATGAGGTCGAAGATTGTTCGCATGCTGCTGTCGAAGTAGTGCGTGTTGTAGTCGAAGTTGTTCTAACATGCATTAGACGATATTGCTAGGTTTGTTAGCATATCGAATTGGGCCTGTTTGTTATGTCCAATTGTTTAAGTTAGCTTGTACCCTAAGTTAGCTTGTAATGGGTAATTGTGAAAAAGCCCATTAGTTAGTATGTTAGGTTTATTATAAATAGCATACTAGTCTCTCATCACTAAGACGGCAAATCCTAATTTAGGGTGAGAGGGTTATTTGTTATTCTTGTAACGCTTGTAATCTTGTTTAAAGAGAAAGTAAAGAATAGCAGTTATAACCAATCCTTGTTGTTTCTTCTTGTTTTCAATTCCTTTTCCCTAACCCTTGTGTTTCTGAATCACCGGAGAAACAGTTTATACTTTGTTCTTGACATCGTTTTTCCCAACAAAGTTAATATGATAAAATTTTGAAAAACTCGTGACTATTCTCTAAATATCAATATTAATGTAGTGTTTCTATTAAATAAATTTTTATTTTATATCTAAAACACCGTTAAATATTTGTACCACACTCATTGAGGATTTTATAAGTTTATAATTATATATGCAGAAGAAAATTTTTATGTACCGATATGCGATAGTCGATATGATAAAATTTTGAAAACTTGTGACTATTTTGTTGACTATAGACATTAATATAGTGTTTCGGTTAAAAAAAGATTTTATATACAAAATATCGTTAAATATTTGTCTACACTATTTGCAGATTTTATGTGCTTGTATATTAAAAATCAAATTTTATATATATGTTGATATGAGAAAGTTGATATGCTTAAATCTTGAAAAAAAATATTCTATCAATTTAAAAAAAAAAACTAATGATCATTATTTTAAAAATTACAACATTAATGTAGTGTTTCTATTGAATTTTTTTATATGCAAATTGGTGAGATTAAGAGATTAAAATAGATGAGAATAAACTATTTTCCTATACTTTTGGCATAAAGGAGTAGAATAAACTTTATTCATATATTTATGTCGTAATATTTCTTTCTATATTTAAAGGAATTGGATAATAAGGAGAATAAATAGGAAACATATTGGTTTTATATTTTGCAAAATGATCACTAAACACATAAAATTTAAAATGAAAATTTTGTTGGAGTACGAATTGATTATATTATATTAGTAGTAGATGACATAAGAGAGGAGAAAACTGTTTTCCTTTATTTAAGCCACATATTAGTTTTTTATTTTGTAAAATGACCATTAGACCCATAAAATAAGAAGATTATGAGCTTAACCAAGAATAATTATGAAATTTTGCCGGAGTAGCATTTTCTTATAGTATAGGAGTAGTAATAACATTGTAATATTTTTGCACGTACATCCAACCAAATCACACAAAGTAGGTATTGATAAAGTATTTTAGAAAATAACTTAAAAAGGATGGCCTTATAATATTATTTAATTTAGTGTATGTGTAAAAGAAATTTGCATTACTACCATTTTTTTAATTTTTTTTCAAGTAGCATAGTGGCTAGAAATTCACCTCGTAAAGTGAATGTAAGTGGGTGTTTGAGGTTTGCAGTCCGACACTTGCATATATTATGCAATGCCTTTATCAACTAAGTTAAACTCACAATGACTCTTCTAATTTTATCTTCATATTTAACTTCTAATTAATGAGGAAGTGGAGTACTCCCTCCGTCTCATTTTAATTGTCACTTTAGCATTTTTTCTATGTCTCAAAATAATTGTCACTTTAGAATATCAATGCATTATTTATTATTTTTCCCACTAATATACCTTTATTAATTGAATTTCACTCCACCTAACTACTTCACTAACTACAATTTATGAGAGTATTTTAGTAAATTGGAGTACTAATTTTATCATTAAAATTAACTCAATTAATCATTTTCTTAAGAACAACGCACAACTTTAAAGCGACTGTTAAAATGAGGTGAAGGGAGTATTATATTGAAAATCTGACCTATACTTTTGAATTTGTATGTTTGAGTTGTGGCAAGGAAAACATATTTTTTTTAACGATACATTGGTCAAAAAACAAAAACATTATTGAGTATAACCTCCGGTCACTATTATAAGCAAAACTTTACTTATATGAATTTTTATATTTTTGACGGTTAAAAATTCATATTTAATTTATGTTTTGTTAAAAAATTCTAATTTTTTTTGGGAAAGATTTTTACAATATTCTCCACATTTCTGCACAATTTCATTAAAAAATACAAAAATTAACTTAAAAATAGGGACCAAAAGTAGTGATTAAAAATTTTATAGGGACTAAAAGTTGAAGGAAAATTTTAGAGGGACCAAAACGAAAAGTTGATATATTTATAGGAACCAAAAACATATTTAACCCTACATTGAATAATTAATGTATCTAGTCTATTATAAAGACTAAATACAATAATTATTCAATGTAGCTAAAAAGTGAAGTTTTTCTTATAATAATGACCGGAGGGTGTATACTGAACTAATAAAAATATTATTATAGTAGTGCATGTGTACATAGCTGAAGTGAAAGAAAATACTCCATAGTCCACTTCTTTATTAATGCAACATGGACGTGTACCGAGGATCCACTTCCTCGTTAAGTAACCTTTGTTTTTCTATTTTGACAATCAAAGTAATCTTTGGTTGAAAAACCTGGGAAAAATAAAAGATACATTGGTAAACAAAGGAAGTCTATATTAATTATTTTGACGATAAAAAAAATTCTTAAAACTTGCTATTAAAAAGAACTCACGAGAGTATCTTCTTCCCTTTCCCTTTTTTTAGTAAGGAAGCCAAGGATTTCTTTTTATTTTATTTTGCCTATTGTAATTTTCTTTTTATAATTGTCATCTCTTTTAATTTTGACAGGTGAAGCCTTCACATGATAAATAAAATAAATACTTAAAACTTCAGTAAAGCATTCCTTTAAAATAATAATAAAAAATAATAATTCAAAAGCAAACAGTGATATAGAATAGTCCTCTTTTCAGTTTTCTCAAACTTTGATATCAAGAATACATAGAGCTATTTCGTTTTTCTCAAATTATATTGAGAACCTAATGAAACTATAATTTAGGTTGGAAACCGAATGTAATTATTACTTTTTTTAGAGAGAATGTAATTATTACTTGGAAGTTGGAACAACTAAGCTTATGCAAATTAACAGCATTGAAGAATTTATTTAAAATGACAACTTAATCCACTATATTAGTGATTTTAAGAGATTAAGGGAGGGTAATGAAGGAAATTTGGAAGTAATTAGTTTTCTTATTAGAGTAGTAGATGTCTAATTGCGGTATTTAATGGTGAAATATTCTTTATATTATATCATTCAATAATAATATACACAAATTTCTGTAAGAAATAGACTAAGAACGAAAAAAAAAGATTATTATATTTAGGCACCTTTTTTTGTCAAAGTACTAGAAATTCATCCCTTAAAGTGAATAAGTGGGGATTCTAATGTTCGAACTCAATCTTTACACAAAACAATGTCTTAATCAACTAAGTTATGATCTTGGAATAACATATCATTTTCTATGTCTCTCTTCTTCTATTACAACATCAACATATCACATTTATCATATCATTCGCTCTATTTATTGCACTCTCAAGATGTAAATGGAGTTTTGGGTATCCATTGATAATTTTTCTAATATTAATCATGTATGCAATTCTAAATGAGATGTCATGTCACTAATGTATTTGATCCTTCCTTCTTATTTACAAAAGAGGCCATTCTTTTAGGGAACCCCTATAAGGGGACATATCATTTGCTTTTTTTGTTGGGATTCTCCGTATCATTTGCTTTATTAGCTTGCTTGGTAGGCAAAAGAGAATCAAATATCAAGCACAATGCAAGCGTCATAAAAAAATAATTTGGTTCAACATATTTTTCATGCAAATATATAGTGACGTATCCAATACCCTAGATCAGGAGGTGCAGACTTTTTAACGTAATTATCAATTTATCATAATATATTAATAAAAATGTTATATATATATATATATATATATATATATATATATCAAGATTCAATATACCAATTTTTTCTTCTTATTTTACCGCTTATTTAAACCACTAAATTTTGTCTTCCCTTCAAAAGAAAAAAATATCTTGTAAAGACAATTCAATTGATGGATGCATCTTTATTTTGTGTATGGGTGCATGTTCGAACCGGCGATTCATCACTTATATAAACTTAGTGTGTGATTCTCGTTACTAAGCTACTTCGCAGGATTTTTATTTTGAATAAATGCATCATTTTTTCTTGCATGTTTAATGATTTGTTTTTACATTATAAACTTTAGTATTTATCTCATGGAGGTTAAAATTTAAAAGATAAATATAGTTTAAAATAAGCATTTTACTAAGTTATTGAACACGGAAGAAAAATGAACAAGGAATAAAATAACAAATGAATCCCTTTCAAAAAAAAATTAACAAAGGAATGAAATACAAATCGATTCATAATATATACTATATACATATTTGTGAGAAGAACACATAAGATATGACTTGGTCTTGTGGTAAAGTTGTTTTTAACAATTATTATTGAACAATGAACATGGTTCGAACTCATCTAACTTCATTTTGACATCATAATAATAAAATGGAATAATAATAATCATACTAATACTCAGAGGTAGAAATGAATGCCATCATCACCTGGTATACTAATAGAATTAGAAATTAACGTTATCATCACCTAGTGAAGGATAAATAAATAAATGTGAAAAAAAAATAAATGTGAAAAAGCACAGGCTAGTGGCTACCCTCTGCAAAGCTAAAAGCAAATCTAAAAAGTTGGTCTGAAATGTCTGTGTCAGATCAGTCATAAATGATGTGTGAGACATATTTGGGGTCTCATTGCAAAATCTTAAGGTCTAACGTGCAAAGTAAAAAATTCAGGGTGTGCAAAGTACAAAAATATAAGGATATTGATGTTGTGTGTGTGTGTATATATATATATATAACTTTTTCCGAAATTTGGACAACATTGAGCAAGATAATAATCTCTTCGCATTGGAAAAACCTCTTGTAACTACTCTTTTCGATTATAAAAAATGGAATAGGCCATTGCGATATATAAAAAACGATCACTTTGAAAAAGTCGTACGAGATGAAAATTCACAATTTTTTTTTCATACATGTCAAAGTGATGGAAAAGAACGAATATCTTTCACGTATCCACCTGATTTATCTAGTTTTCTGAAAATCATGGAAAAAAAAATGGATCTCTTCACAAGAGATAAAATCTGCTATAATGATAATGAATTGTCTAATTATTGGAGCTCCACTAATAAAGAAAAAACAAAGAAACTAAGCAATGAATTTTTTACAAGGGCAAAAGTTCTAGATAAGAAAATATATATATAGTGATTTATATATTCTCTCTGTTTTAAAATATTAGCAAAAATTGGTCAATAGAAGTTAATGTATTTGGTTTAAAATTTGTACCAGATACATTAATTTATTGACTCATTTTTACTTACATTTTCGAACGAATGCTGAAAATAAATGTTATGCAAATACTAAAAAAGTGAAGTAATGTTTTCTTCCTTGTGTTTAATTTGATTCTTGCCGTGTAGTAACAAAAGGATCCGTACTATTTGCTTTACTTCTAACATAGAAAAAAGAATATAGTATGTAACATATAAATAACATGATCAACAACCAAATGCATACTCAAATCTTAATCAAGATACCACAAATGGCCTTCTCAACAACTTTGACTAATTCATGCACTCTCCAAAGTAGCTTATTTTGTTCACAAAAATCAAATCCACTATCACTAAAGACATCAATTTTACCAACCCAAATTGGGAAAAACATTGTTTTTCAACCTCTAAGGCATAATAAAGTGTTTTCACCAAATAGATGTGTCGGAAAAATAGAGGCATCACTTAAGTGGGAAAAGGGTTATAAGAATGTTGAAGTTTTCAGCAAGGAACATCTTGCTGTGTCATTGGCTTATGATGTTGCTCAACTTTCTAACAAATTCATCAAAGAAAGAGGTGCTTTCACTGTTGCTTTGTCTGGTGGATCATTGATCAAATACCTAAGGTATGTAATATTGTCCCACTATTGATCTTAACAATGTTACACTTGACAAAATATCAATTTGAAATATTTGTTAACCTAATTTAAATTTCATGTGATTTTAATGTTACATAGGCTGGTATAATTTAAATGGAATTGTAATTTGGATTTTTAATGAAGTTGCAATTAGGATTTAAAAAACAAAATATGCCACCTTAATTATTTATTTCTATTCTGTAATATGAACAAAGCTTTGTCAATATATTTATGTTTCAATTTCAGGAAATTGGTTGAATCTCCCTATGCTGAAACCATAGATTGGTCAAAATGGCATGTTTTCTGGGTTGATGAGAGAGTCGTCCCAAAGGATCACTTAGAAAGTAATTATAAGCTTGCGAGTGATGGATTTCTCTCCAAGGTAATTAATTCATGTGCCAAGTTGATTGTTTTGCTTGAAGAAGAATGAATATGCTTTTGAAATTAATCATTTTGATTTTGATTTTCAGTTGTTTTACCCTTTTATTATTTTCTGCTAGATACACTCCTTTCAGTATAAAAATTGTTGTTACTCAATAGAATTAAAGAGCATGAAATTGTTGTCACATTATAGAATTAAAGAGCATAAAATTAAGAGTCTTCTACCTACCGACAAAATTTCATATTACCATAACTCCTTTCTAGTAAAAACCGAAAGGTTAACATAAAAATAAACATAGCAATCATGGGTGCGAAGAATGCACCAATTTGGTCGATAGTTACTTTCAACGAGAAAACCTTATTGTCCATCTTTAGTGGGGTCTCTTATTCTAATCACATTTTTTTATTTCCATTATTCTTTTGTCAGGTGCCAATTCCTCCTCTTAATGTTTATGCTATTGATGATTCCCTACCACCTGATGGAGCAGCTGATGTTTATGAAACAACCCTAAGACGTTTGGTTACAAGCAATGTGATATCTACATCAACCAATGGATTACCAAAATTTGATCTCATGCTCCTAGGTATGGGTCCAGATGGACATGTTGCATCTTTATTCCCAGGTCATGCTCTTCTCAAAGAGGATCAGAAATGGGTTACTTTCCTCAATGACTCACCAAAACCACCACCAGAGAGAATCACTTTCACATTTCCAGTGATCAATGCTTCTTCCAATGTAGCAATGGTGGTGACTGGCGCGGGTAAATCGACCGCAGTTTACACTGCACTTGAGGATGATAAGCAAACTGTTATGTTGCCTGTTGAAAAGGTTTCACCTCTTGAAGGGGAATTGAAATGGTACTTAGACAAAGGTGCTGCTTCAAAACTGTTTAAGGAGTAAAATGCATATGCGATAAACTATATGCAAGTAATAAATAATTAACATGCGTTATTATTTATATAAAGATGCATTTTGAACCAACTATGCAGGACTTTCTACATCTTTGGAAAAGTAATTGTTTTTTTGTTTGGTGAACTGGAAAAGTAATTGTTTGTCCTTGAAAAAACAAATGATGGCACTACTTATTAAATATTTATTATTCAAGAAATAAAAAAAGACTTGTTCTCTCAGTTAGAATTATAAATTACATCTTAGTTGTCTTTTACAGGAAAAAAATTATTTGTAAACAATACCAATATTCGAAAATGTTACCAACTTATGAGTTACTACCTCCGTTCCTTTTTAATTGTCACATTTTGACATTTTACACAAACCAAGACAAACTATAAATGTCACTACTTTTGATACAATAATTTATATTTTTACTATAATAACCTTATTCATTTAATATATCATCTCATATATTTCTCTCTCCGTAATAAATAACTAAGGATAATATTGGTAAAACAATATTTAAAGTTGCATTGAACTTTGAAAGTGACAGTTAAAAAGGAACAAAAAATTTCTTCAAAAGTGACAATTAAAAAGGAACGGAGGGAGTATTTTGCTATGTGCATTTGTAATAATATTTTAACAGTTGTAGTATGAGGGAGACAATCATATTTTGATAGTAGACAATCAATTTCAACACTACAATGAATCTGAACATTTGAATCATTGCAAGTAATGCATTGCACTTCTCCTTATATGTCTCTTTCCTTTTTCAAAATGGAGGCTGTTAACCGAAAAAGTTCTCGATAAACATTTTATTTAATAAACTTACAACATAAAAGTGATACATCCACACAATATATTGAGTAAACTCAATAAACCAGGTTCTCGTGTCCATGACTAGTCAAATCCATAAATCAGAAAGCTCATGTTGGATTACATATTGTGCACATTATATTGATAGTGCCTGAAAATAAGTTAAGCTTCGGAGTTTGCAGAATCATCCCAGCGCCATATTGTTCCATCGTCGCAGCAACATAAAATAGTACTGCAACATTACAAAAAGAAATTAACAATTAAAGAAAATTACTGCAGCAAACTTATGAGTAGCATCGCCAAAAATATGAAGAAATCACCTTCCATCATGGGACAAAGCAGTTTGCCTGATTGGAGATTTTGATTGAGCATGCACCAACCTGAAGGTAACTCACTCTTAGCATAAAAATTTGATTGAATACAAATCCAATAACACAAATATTTAGAAAACTAACTTTGCAATAAGAACAGGAGGACTTGACTGCAAATCCCAAACAAAAATCTTCCCTTCCCTGTTGCCTGGCAGATCCAAAAGAAAAAGAAAAAACAGAATAAGAACACAGTAAAAGCACAAAATTCAAAACTTGCCAACAAAAGATTAGTTAGAATTGTTACAAATCTGCAATGAACAAAATGTGCAATGCATATACCTCTTGTCACTATCGGACTAATGATGTACATTTAGTTATCCTTACCTATTGCACATGCCTTGAAATGGAAATCACAAGAAAATTTGATGAACCATATATCACATTCAGGAACAGGGTATTTCTGAAGTATGTCGACTGCGCCCTGAACACCCAAACAATGAAAAGGCTGAAGCTAAAACAAAACTTCATACATAAAAATGTTAAGAAACAGATGATAGTTCTAACTAACCTCCCCAGGAGATTGTTCCTTCACTTTTGGTTCCCACAAGACAATTTCATGGTCAACACTCTGGAAACATAACGTATAACTTCATGAAATCAGAGAATATTCAAATCACTGACTCATGGCCAAGTTATCACCAAAATGGACTCACCTAATGCCTCAACTTTCTCTCTTCCAACTATTGAATTACTTTTAATTATTTTATTGAAGGGTTGCAGAGGAAAAGAAAGAATGCTTAAACCAAACGAATAGGAAAATAAATAGATACATGAATTTAATCAAATAAGTTGCATGTCTACCAAGTCCAATAAAGTTCCAATAATTCCCACGTACTGAGCACCAAAGTGATACCAAAAAATGGTCAAAATTTGTTTTCTAGTTAGTAATAGCATTGGAAGTTGGTGATTTATAACTGATTCATGAGGCTGATACCATTGAAGCATACCATTTTCAAACTTAAACCAGGTTCCAACTTGTAATTGAAATCCAATATTCCTTGTACTGTTTCTATTTGGCATCATAAAGATTGTGTAAACAGTAATGGGAATCATGTAAATTTCAGCTAGGAACATTTTTCCTACAGAAAATCAAACTCTTTCCAACGGCAAGTAGACTGACACTGGAATGAGCAAACACTCACCTTTGAGAGGATAAATTCCCCCAACCATCTAGTACAATCAACGTAATTTGTATGAACTGAAGCATTGAATACCTGAAAATGAAATTAGATACTATTAGACAAGACACATGATATATGTGATTCAGTGATTAAAATAAACTGTTACTTACAGGAAACTGCACATATTTTGTGGGAAACTTAGAAGGGATATCTGTCCATGTGAATGATTGTTCTACATAGCCCCAGAAGTCTGCAATAACATGAAGGTAACAATGGTTTACAATGAAAAAGACAATACATTAGGTACACTACCACTATTATCAATTTAACATCTGTATCCCTTCATAGTTAAAACGAATTTTGAGATTGACTCTATGTGGTAGCAAGAGTGCACGAATTTTACAAATTTATACTTATGGAATGTGATAACTGGATAGTGTTTAAAAGCATAAGCAGTCATAATACTTTTGGGGGAAAATCATGTGACTTTTCCTGGTATAGCTTTCATCTTTTCTATATGGTACGGATACCATCAATTACATTATAGGAGATTCGGTGAAACTCAACTATAAGATATATCAGGATAAACAAAAGCAACCAATGGAATAATAGCAGCCGACATGAAACTAAATGCCTTACCCTTCATAGACCATATCTTAACAGTATTATCCATGCCACAACTAGCAATCTTAAATATATCTGACGGATGAAAATCCTACAGTACGAAATTGAAGTTACTCAGGCTAGTAACCAAATGTCAAAACTTTAATTATTACCATAATTTGGTAATTTACCAAGTCAAAGGGGTGATGTATTAGATCCATAATAAACTCACAATACTTAAGACTTCATTACGGTGTCCTCCAGCTCCAGCAAATATCAAAACACATACTCCAGTGTGAACATTCCATAACCGAACAGACTCATCCTGGTCAACCTTATAAGTTATTGTATGAAAAGATAAATGCTTCTTTAGTAGTGAAATAACAGAGAAAGGTGTTATTTACTTTGCTAGCAGATATCACAAGAGCTGGCCTCATCGCTTGAGTCCTGATTTCATTTATGGAGTCCCCATGGCCAACAAAACTCTGTAGGGAGAAGGATTTCAAGGAGCAATGAGAATTACATTACTAATACCTTTAAATATTATTGAATCAAAACAAATTAATTTAAGGCATTTAGCTAGCAGTAGTTACCACAAAACTCCAAACTAACAAGTTATTGTTACTGCAGGAATACCTTGTGTAACTTCTCATTGCTACCATCAATGACTCGAATTATACCATTGACTCCTCCAGCCACAGCAAGTGGACTCCCATTGGTATTGCATGCCCAGCTTACTGTATAAAAAGATTCATCCTTCTGGTCTACATAAAAAATAGATTAAAATTGACCCACTTTGTTCTTTTTTAATAATAATAATAATAATAATAATAATAATAATAATAATAATAATAAAAACACCACAATGAAAGTGGTGGTAGAGACCAAATAAACAAAAATGTAAAATGTTAGACATGGAAGAGAGTAGGGTGTTGCCTTACATCGTCATCTACAAAAGACTGCAATACAGCAATAACTCCTCCTTGAAGGCAATGATAAATAGTAACCTAATAATGGAACAAGAAAAAGGGTTAAAGATTGAAACTTTCGAGTGCAAAGAAAAAAGGTTATGTTGGAATTGTATGGAAAAAAAAATAGAAAAAAGGAAGAGAACCCGATTGCCACCAACAGTGGCAAAAACGTTGAAGTAGCGGGAGTCGATGAAGTTGAAAACAACAGCATATAGAGGACGCTTGCCCTCTTGGAGGCGATTGGTGACTCTATACTCTCTCTTCCTTGAAGAATTCAAGTTACCCATCACTGGTTCAGTACCCAAACTAAACAGCTTCACCATTTCTAACTACCAACTTGTTTTGAAATATGCAGTTTTAAAATAACAACTTCTCTCCACTTCCTTCTGAAGAATTGCTGTTGTCTCCTCACCCCCCTGTTAACAAGCAGTGCAATTAAAATCAACACGTCAAATTATTAAATCATTGGATTATTGATCAAACCAAAAAACCACTTGAAATGGATATATGTACAAGTTGATGAAGTTTCTAAAAATTATAGTACCAGTATTTTACATATTTTAATAAACTCAAAATATAAATGGATAATGCAAATTATAAGTCCAAATGTGCAATTAAGTAACTAAGATTCAGTATGCAATATCACGATTATAAGCATATTGATATATGATACAATTATGTTCAGAAAGAGTTCAATTTGGCCAAGTCAATCTCATTTAGTCATTGAAAACCAGTTGAATTAAATCAAAGTGAATTTCGGTTTCACCAAAGCTATCAATTTACCCTAACTCACTCCCCTCAACCTTGGCCCACAAGGATCAAAGCCAAAAAGACAGAAAAATCCTAGAGTGCCAGAAAGCCCAGTGCAAGGATCCTATTGGAGCAAAAATTCACGTGCTTGGCCCACTCCATGACTTCCTAATGCACTTCCAACTACGAACAACAACAAAGCCTTATCAGGGTCGGCTACATGGATCAAATTACGCCATAATGTTCGGTCATAAACCATATTTGGATCCAACTCATTAGGCTCTAAATCTTTCCTTATAGTTTCTCTTATAGCTTTTCTAGGTCTTCCTCTACCTCTTCTGATCTGACTCTCCTCCATCTGATCTACTCTTCATACTACAGCATCTACCGGTCTTCTCTCTACATGCCCAAACCACCTAAGCCTATTTTTTACCATCTTTTCTATTATAGATGTTACCCCAACTCTCTCTCTAATGGTGTCATTCCTAATCCTATCATGTCTAGTCTTGTCACTCGTCCAATGCAACATCCTCATCTCTGCTACGCTTAATTTTATATAAACTTCATTGGGAAATAAAAATGTCTGCTAACATGTTCATTGACATGACATAAAATAATGTACTCATATTTTTTTGCCTATTTTCCACTTATTATCGGTGGATATGATTTTGCATAACAAATTATCAGTGGATATCATTTTGTATAACAAATATATGCAGAAACTGCACAAAAAACATGGACAAGAAGCAGCTATTCAGCGTTTTTATATTTGCTTTGGATTAACGAGCATTAAGTACTGGACTTGAGAAGTATACATGTGGTAAAATAAGTAATCTGCAGATATGAAAATCTCAAGAATCCAAAATCTCAGCAAACCTCGTAGTTGACAGCCAAATAAAAAGCTACCAGCTGAATTGGATGTATAGCCTATAAGAACAATGAACTTAAATCTCTACATTAGAACTTAAACTCAATGTTTTCTGTCTCAATCTGGGGAAGTTGAATGAAATGAAAGAAAAAAGAGACAGAACATTAAGTTCCCTGATTAAATCAAAACCCACCTGAAACTAGCCATAAGAACATGATAATAACAAGTAAACTACTTGACTTGACAATACAAAAGAAAACAAATGAGATATTATAATCCCATTAAATTTCTACATGAAGTTATTACTTAAACATTCTCAGCATAATATTGCCCCAATCAAAAATGTCAATCAAGAAATATATTGCATTGCGTCTTTCAAATTCCTCAAGTTACTCCGTTAAGTACATAAAAAAGTCAAAATACAGCAAAGCATATGAAATTAGGGGTAGCACGGAAAGAAACAGATCGAAAATAATGAAACGATAGATCCAATCAAGGAAGCATGTGCAAAAATCAGATATACACATTCATACAATAAAAAATGAAAAATACCGTGAAAATAGAAAAACCTTACCACTGCGTGAAAAACAGATTCAACAAGCAAACAACAATTACCTAAAAAGGGAGAAGAAATCAAAGAATTGGAGCTAGATTGGAGAATATATATGACACGAGACCAATGACAGTGGAGAAGAGTACACAAAAGCTCCCAATGAGTTTAGCAACGGCGGAAGAGAAAACCCTAGACCAAGATATATGTATAGTTTAATATCGGTTCAATGGGGGATGGCACATATTGATTGGGCCAATACCTAACCCATTTAATCCTTGAAATTTCAGATAGGGTCAAAAAAGCCATATCACTCGAGGGATTATATTGGGCGAGTCATGCTAGGGGCAAAACGTGATAGGTCATGAGCTAGCCGGTATGGACAGTTGTATCTAACATTTATTTTTTGGTCTGTAAACGAAGTGGCAAATACCACATAAAACTCACACACACAACTGCAAGGTCGTGGGTTCGAAGTTCAAACCCGGATGAAGGTGTCCAACCTAGCAATTTCGGCATTGCCAGTTATGCTAGGCCTTACGGACGTTGTATCTAACATTTTACTCGCAGTGATTATTTGGCCAAGTCACTGATTTACGGAGCGAACATGCCAATCTCATCGAGTCTAGATAATGTAAAACAAATATCAAAAAGTAGAAAATATGCAAGGAGAAAAAATATATATAAAAAAAAAACACTAATACCTAATCCAAAATGACAGTTGGCATTGACCAAGTTAAATAACAATTTAACAACAAATTCAAATCCAACTCCAAATGATAAATGGAAAATAAGACAATGGAAGGAGCAAATTAATAGTAAACAAAGTCCTTTTGAATCCATTGCACATTGATCTTCCTACTCATTCAAAACATATCAAGGTTTCCCAAATAGGTTGTAGAAATCTTTTTCACTATCGGGATTCAAAGGGAAAAAATCACTTCCAGCTTCCATTCCTATTATATTCTCAGAACTGATTGGATGATAGACCTCTTCCACATAAGGCATTGATGGACTCATGATTACCATAAGATTCTCTTAATATTTCTTCTTACATAAGTGTTTTTAGAAAGGTTTATCGAAACTGGCTCTAAGTGGTTGTTTGAAAACACAGTAGCCTCTTATCAACATGCAGTGAAACTATAGCCATTAGTTGTAGCATCTTGTCAAAACACGCGGTGAAACTGAAATGACCGCCGAAGCAAACACTTAATAAGGGCATATTTGGATTTGTTTTTTTGAGCTTATCTACTAACATAGGCATTTGTGAGACTGTTTGGGAGAACTTATGACATGTTCATAAGCTATTTTAAGCTTATTTCCATAAAACCTCCAATATAGCTTAATAAAACAGCTTATATCTTATCCAAAAAAACAATTTGACTTTATTTATTTTGTGTAATAGAATTAAGCCTAGTTTGATAAACAACTTAATTGTCATCTTATAGCATAAGTACTTATCATAATAAACGCTCATTTATAAGCTATTTCTATAACAAAAGTTAAAATAAAGTTCAATTATTTACGCATAAGTTATACTCCCTCCGTCCCAAAATATAAGCAAAAGTTGGTCAACAAAAGTTAATGTATTTGGTTCAAAATTTGTACCAAATACATCAACTTATGTTGACTCATTTTTGCTTATATTTTGGGACGGAGTAGTAAGTTGTTTTCATAATCTATGTTGGATAGTTTATGAAAATGAGCTGAAAACAGCTTATGAACATTTCATAAGTTGTTTTCATAAGTTCTCACAAACATTATGCTAGTATATAAGCTAAAATAAGCTAATCCAAACAGGCAGGCAATTTACTCATAAGCGCTTATATGATAAGTGCTTAATAGGGGGGTTGGGTAGGTCAACAGGTTTGAGCTAAGGGAAAAGGAGTTGGAGGTCCTGGGTTCAAACCCGGACGAAGGAGTGAATATTAATTAAAATATGATAAGTGCTTATGCTCTAATAAGCTACAAATTCAAATTAAGTTGTTTATCCAAATACAACCAAGTCTTTTAGCTTCTCACTTACCAAAAAAAAAAAAAAAAGTTTTTCACCAAATTGACATTTCATCAAACACTTAACATGCAACCAAAGACGAGAAAATGAATATATTCTCTCATAAATTCAGTGACAAGAAATTACTAAACGAAATCTCAAATGAAATGCAAATGATGAACAATTTCAGAAATAGTAACTATAATTTAAGAGAAGTAAATGAAAATATTCATATGAGAATATGAAGAAGGAAACATTGAGATTGTTACAAAAATGGAAAGTTTTATATACAAATATATAGAAATAAACAACTCTGAAAGAGAGAAAATGAGATTGAGAAGCTTACGGTGGCTGGCTAGGAAGAGTGGGTGAACTGTTGAAGGACGATTTAATATAGTCTCAAATTTTCTTAACTTTTTATTCAATTTGACTGATACTTTCGTAGTATATAAAACACAATAGGTTTTCTTAATTTCAACTACCTTTGATTTACATGTTTCTAATTCTTTGTTGTTTAGTATTATGGACACAATATGGACGCAAAATGACGAAAACGAAGGCTAGCAAGCGCTAAATCTAAGTTGAAAAAAACAAATTTGCAAGCGACATACTTGTGAAAATAGGTTTCGGAATCCACCAGAAATTGAGAAAACTCTCTAAAATATTATTGAATGAATAAAAGTTGTTTGGTTCAATTTTTAGAAGGGGATGGGAGCAAAATCCTTCAAGACTCATTTTTTGCTTTCCACCAAATCGGAGTTTTTCGGAGGGGATGAGAGGTGATCTTTTTAAAATTTTATTGCATTACCAAAATTATCCTTAGATTAATTTAAAATCTCAATATTATCCTTGTAACAAATTTTATTATTATTAGGTCGTATTATCTTGTAACAACTTTTATTATTATTATGTTATATTATCCTCGTAACAACTTTTATTATTATTAGGTTATATTATTTTGTAACAACTTTTATTATTATTATTATTATTATTATTATAATTATTATTATTATTATTATATCGTAAAAACAAACATTTTCTTATATTTAATTAAGTTTAAGGGTAAAAAAGTAAATTAATTTTAAAATCTCTCCCCTCCCCTTGTGAATCAAACACATTTTTAATTAAAATTTCTACCCTCCCCTCTCCTCTTTTGAACCAAACGTATATTTAATTAAAATATATCCCCTCCCCTCCCCTCCATTAAAATCCCTCCCCTTCTCTCCCCTCCGTTGAACCAAACGGACCCTTAGACTATAACTGTTAAGCTTAAATAGGGAAATAACAAAATCTTAATGGACCGAAAAATAACAAACTGAAATAAAACAAAAAAAAAATAACAAATATGCTGAAATATTAAAAATACTATGAAAACTCTCCTACATCAGTCTCCTCCATCTCTGAAGAACTCGACCCCCGAGTTCTCATTATGATAAAAAGCTTCCCATGCATGTTGACTCCTCCAATGCACAAGGGACCACCCTCATGGGTCCCATTGAATGAAAGGCAAAGAAGAAGCTATGGATACCAACTGTGAAACACAAGTAACCCAATAAGTGTGAGACATTAAATATTCCAACCTTGTTATATGACTAACAATTAATGTCAATTGTGTGAGAGATGCATTCTGACTCGGACCCATTTGTTGGGTTTTATACAAACAAATTCCATTATCAAACAAACTTTTCTTGCCATTCAACATACGAGTCCATCTAGAATTTAGGGTATATTCATAGACCAAGAGCATGTTATCATTGTTGTAACAACACCAAAACCTGCTAATATTCTCTTCAAGTTTAATATCCTTGATGTCACCACTAGTTTCCAATTCTTGAAACCCATCCTTGATTGTGAAATGAAACTTCACTCCAAACATGTGAGATATCACATGATATTTAGCAGCAGTAGTAATATCACCAAGACACAACACCCAAATTAGACTACGCAATAGTGGCAGAACTTGTTTATTATGGATTAAGATAGAGGAGAAACATGCTCTGATACCAACTGACGCAGTCGAAAGCGGAGGCTAGCAAGCGCTAAACCTAGGTTGAAAAGAAACAAGTTTGCAAGCGACAAACTTGTGAAAATAGGGTTCCAGAATCCACCAGAAATTGAGAAAACTCTCTAAAATATTATTGAATGAATAAAAGTTGCCTCTTAGGCTACATGATTATTAAGCTTAAATATGGAAATAACAAAACTCTAATGGGCCGAAAAATAACAAACTGAAATAAAACAAAAAAATAACAAATATGCTGAAATATTAAAAATACTGTGAAAACCCTCCTACATCACAAAATATTTAGGCAAAATTACACTAAAGGTCATCTATCTTATTTATTTGTAATGCATTAGTCCTTTTATTTTATTTTTGTCCCGTTTAAGTCCTTTATTTATTAAAATGTGTACAAGTTAATCCTTTTGTTCATTTTTCTATTGAAAAACATGAAAATATTAATTTTATTAATAACTTTATATTATAAAATATTTTTTAATAAAAATAAATAAATTCATAAACCATATGAACATCTTCATCCTCATCTTCATCTTCTTCCTTAAATCAAAAAATTGTCCATTCAAATACACCTTCAAATTCCTTAAATATTTTCACTTCCATCTTCTTCTAAACACAAAATTCAAAATCCCCAAATTTCATAGACCCTACGTTTACCAAACCCATAAATTTGGATTTTGGATTTAAAGAAAAAAAAACATTTACTCATTAAAATGTTCTTTCAGCAATATTTGTTTCTTTTCTAATTGACATGTTCCTTTTTCATGTATTTAAATGTCATGTTTTTTTTTTTTTGACAGATTAAATGTCATGTTATTAAACATTGCCTAATGGTTGTGGAATGCAATTGAAAAGAACAAAGGCGTTCGTGCCACAATCTAAAGACTATTAAACTGGGGCACTTGGTGATGCAATAATTTACACAATTTTACTAGCTTGTGTTAATTCGATGCTCTTATACATAGTTTTATGCAATCTCCGACTTCAGGAACAAATTTATGCAGAGTTGAGGGTAATTTGGGGATTCAAATTCCAAATTTTGGGTTTTTTTCTTTAAATCCAAAATCAAAGGTGTATTTGGATGGAAAATTTTTTGATTTAAGGAAGAAGATGAAGATGATAAAGATGAAGATGTTCATATGGTTTATGAATTTATTTATTTTTATTAAAAAATATTTTATAAAATAAAGTTATTAATAAAATTAATATTTTCATGTTTTTTTAATAGAAAAATGAACAAAAGGATTAACTTGTGCACATTTTAATAGATAAAGGACTTAAACGGGACAAAAAAAATAAATGACTAATGTGTTACAAATAAATAAGATAAAAGACATTTAGTGTAATTTTGCCAAATATTTAAATTGTGTAATTTGTTGTATGATATGATCTCCACCTTTCATTTGTTTGGTAGAAGTGTTTGATAAGTCGTAGTTTGTGATGTTTTTTACCGTCAATTTCAATAAGAATATGTGTGTGTTTTGTTTCTTCATAGAACTAATTTACTTCAAAGTGTCTGTTTTTGTTTTCTAGGTCAAAATAATGAAGAACAAGTAACTTGGATCGAAAGAGTGGATGAAAAGCCAAGGAAGAGAAGAAAACCCAAGTTTGGAGCCTTTTTGAAGCTGCACGGTCGTGTGCCCTTTTTGCCTAGTCGTGCGTCCCATTTCAGTGTTGGTCGTGCGTGGCATTGTCGAGAGATACGCACAGACAGTGCTTCCCAACCGCACGGTCGTGCACCCCTTCAGAACTCTCATATTTTCAGTTATGAAACTTGGCACGGTTGTGCGCCCCTTTGGCACGACCGTGCACGTTATGCAGCCAAATTTTAATGCTGAAAACTCTCTGTTTTTTCCTGATTTATGCCTTGTAATTGGAGATTAATGTCTTGTCTAAGGTATTAGGCTATAAATAGAGTTTTTATCAGACACTTCAATCATCTTGGAACCTTGGAATATTTGTAATCTTGTTTGAGAGAAATCCATAAACTTTACATTTGTTCTAAGCTTTCCTTGTTCTTATATTTTCTGCAATTTATATTCCTGCATTTTATTTTCTTGTTCTTTACAATTCTGCAACTTTATATTCAGCAATTTATTTTTATGTCTTTATATTACATGTCTTTACATAATTTTCTTTGGTCTACAATGAACATGAGTGAGTAGACTTGTCTAGTCTTGGAATTGTTGGAATGGTCTAATGATCTAATCCTATTCAAACCAAGTCTAGACTCTATTTTATTACAATTCACTTTCTAATCTACTCTCATAGCTTTTAATTCTTATATCAAATATCAATCGAAGTACCAAAAGGTGAAGATTGATATTAGACCAAATGGGATTAGACAAGACGAACAAAACATGAGAATAGTTTTGTGAGTCTTGAGACATATTGAGATTTGCACTTAAAGGGTCTCAATGATAATCAACCATGAGAATAGGCTTGATTATCATTGAGATACATTCATGTATTCTGAAAGGAAACATGAAATGTAAAAGAGAATCTCGTCTTTAGAAATTGATTTAACATAAAATAGAGATATAGACTTGGAATTATTTAGTATTTGTCATTAAGATTCATCCACAATCCTAAGGCTTCTTTAAAAATCTGAATTTAACCAAGGAAGTATTGAACTTATAAACTTAATCTTTTGAGCTAATCACCATTAAAAACAAGATCGGTGATTACTTTAACTCTCTGTGGAACGATATTATTTTACTACTCGATAGAATCGTACGCTTGCGGATTCGTATCAAGTGTTTGGCGCCGTTGCCGGGGAGTTAGTAATATTGATTAACTTTTTAGTATCGGTTAGACTGAATCTTTTTCTTTTTCCTTTTCAACTTTTGGATTCTCTGATTCCTTTAATGCGAAGAACTAAAAGTCTTGGAGAATTTATTCTTGGGATAGAAAGGTTCTTCCATCAAAGAAGAAGATAAGCACGCGATAACATCATGGCTGCGGAACTTACTCTCAAAGAGTATGCCACGCCATCTACGGATGAACCCCAAGTTGTTACTGTGTATCCAACTATTGATGCAAATAATTTTGAGATTAAGCCTGCATTACTTAACTTAGTGCAGCAAAACCAATTTTCCAGATCACCCATTGAGGATCTGAATCTTCATCTTTTTACTTTTCTAAGACTCAGTGGAACTTTAAAGGCAAATGGAGTGACACCGGAAGTCATATGGCTACATCTCTTTCCTTTTTCATTAAGGGATCGAGCTAATGCATGGTTTCACTCCCTGTCAAATGCTTCAATTTCTCCGTGGGATCAACTAAGGCAAGCATTCCTTGCTTGATTCCCCCCCCCCCCCCCCCCAAGCAAAAGTGCTCAATTGAGGGATCAAATAACACGATTCATTCAAAAAGATGGGGAATCTCTTTACGATGCGTGGGAGCGTTTCAAAGAAATGCTTAGGCTTTGCCCCCATCATGGTTTAGAGAAATGGTTGATCGTCCACACTTTTTACAATGGTCTTTTGTATACCACAAAAATGACTGTTGATGCAGCTGCAGGTGGAGCCTTAATGAACAAAAATTACATGGAAGCATATGCTCTCATTGAAGATATGACTCAAAACCACTACCAGTGAACAAGTGAGAGAGCCATTACCATTGTTGCTCCGTCACCCTCTAAAAAAGAGGCAGGTATGTATGAGGTTTCTTCCCTTGATCATTTAGCTGCTAAGGTGGACACACTATTTCAAAAATTTGAAAAATTAAGTGTAAGTGTCGTCACACCTCCTGTTATGCCTCCTTGTGAAATATGTGGGGTCTTGGGTCATGCCGGTGTTGAATGCCAACTAGGTGTGGCTGTTGAAAGTCTGGAGCAAGCTAATTTTGCTCAATATAACCAAAGGAATAATCAAAATTTTGCTTTTAAAAATCATTTTGGACAACAATCAGCACCACCTGATTTTGCAAACAATAGAGAGTCCCTAAAAAATCCAACTTAGAACTTTTGCTTGAAAATTTCGTATTATCTCAAACAAAGCAAAACCAAGAGTTTAAACATCAAACTGGATTTTTGAACGGCTCTCTTATAAAATTGACCTCAAAAGTGGATTCCAATGATACGCACAACAAAAAGCTTGAGACCCAGATTTCTCAAGTAGCCCAACAAGTGGCTTCTTCCTCAAAATCTCCCGGAACCTTTCCGGGTTAGCTTGAAACCAAGCCTAAGGTCCAAATGAATGCTATTACCCTTAGGAATGATAGACAATTAAAGGAACCTCAAATAAAAAGTAAGACCAATGAGGGTGAAAAAGAGAGTGATGAACCACATACGTATTAGATGCTGCACTCACCCATCATTAGATTTCTCTACAAGGAAACTCATTGGATTTGTTTCGGATGTTCACTCTATTCATTCTTACATGCGCAGACCTAGCCTAACCATGTCTAGATTGTAAACCATGATTGACAATCTAAGTTAACCGTGGTTTGAAGACTTAGCACAACTACTTCTTAGTAATTGATTCAATCAATGAAGGCATGATCATTATGGCTGCACTGCAGTTTATGAGTATGCAAGCAATCTTTGATATCATATCATTGTAGCTATTAATGTTAGTTTTTATTGTGTATACAAATAACATAGAGGAGATAAATATTAGATGTTGCATAGATCAAACTTTTAATGATGTTTTCCTCACCTTTTTTTTTAAAAAAAGGCTCATTTACTTAGGCTTGCAGTGTTAGGTGAGTAAGGATTGGCCATATAATATTATACACATGATTTTACATGCAAATCGTTCAATTATAAACGTGTAAGACATTAAAATTTTGTTCTACTAACACCGAGAGTTTTATTTATAAATACAGTGCTCTCAATTTCCATAGATATCTAACAAGTTCTCTTATATCCATTGCTAAAGATTTGGTGTTGATCATCATGGCTATGAGAGGTAATTACTTGTTATTTTGCATTTCTTTAACCTATATACTACACTCATGCTAATGATTTCGCCACAATATACTATCTAATTGTGCATGTTTACCATGCTAAAGGTTAAATATATTTAAGTTTTGATTATTATTTTTATTACATGTGTGATGTTGTAATGATATTTTAATTAAATTGTATTTGGCGTTGTTTTAACTTACTATCTTTCATATTATGAAGCAAAGTTACAGATCTTCAGAGCAAAGTTAATCATATGGGATGAAGCACCAATGATGTATAAACATTACTGTGAAGTTTTTTTTTTTTTATTGACGGGAAGGTCGGAGCCCTACATTTATCTGAAGTTGTTGACCATGCGTTAAGGGATGTTCTACGATCTTATAATAATGGAAGATTGAATATATTGTTTCAAAATGTACGTTAATTAATATTATCATTACTTATGTGATGTTGTAATGAAGTTTTAATTATATTATCTTTCACATGCTTTTAATTTATTGTGCTCATCATTGACCCGTGCAATAGCACGGGTCAACGATCTAGTACTTATAAAAATAGTACTCAAAATTATGCAAGTTATATAAATATATGTATAATTAAAGAAGAAAAAATAAGGACCACATTTTTTTTGAACAAACACTTTTTTATATACATGGATCCAATACATATACATCTACTCAAGAGTTGAGAGATTAAAGCTTGAAAAAAACTTTAGTAGTGTGACAACAACAAAGTAACAAAAGTAAGTAAACAAAGAGTGACAAAAGTAAACACACATAAATGAACAATTATGGTATTGATATCATTATCGATGTCTTTAGCCTCATCTTCTATGTGTACATTACCATTTACATCAAATAAATGTTACTTTGTGAATGATGTTTCTTGAAAATCTAGAAGAATACTGAAAAATATTCTTCATTTAAATCTCTGTCAACATTTAAACCTATGTCACATAATAAAAATGTAGTACTATTTGAGGCTTTATGTTATGAGTTCTAAATTTCTTACAAAATGAAGCCATATATATGCATAAATTTTGATTAATAAAGTTGGAGGGAAGTTTTGGTTAAATTTTTATTGTAATTAAAAATATCACAAATGTTGAACCCAGAAAGAAAAAATTCACAAACATATTTATGTTACGAAGAACTTGTGTTAAAAAAAATTGGCTTAATGTTTGATTTATCATTTAGGCTTTCAAAGAGATATAAGAGTAAAATATCAACATAATTTACATCAAATACGGCGGAGTAAATAAATATGTGGGATACACTTTCATTAAAACAAAGGAAGTTTTGGAGTAAATATGGGTAAACTAGGGAACAAAGAATTGTTTAAACTTTGTCTTGATTGAAATGAATTTTGCTTAAGAGACAAATTTGTAGGAACAAAAGGAGTACTTTTGTGGATTACATTGAGAAATGAAAAATTATGTCTTGCTAAAACATGTTATTGGAAAGCGAGTTGGAAACCAACGAGCTAGACCACAATCCATCCAGTAACACGTAATTTGTTGAGCCAGTTAATGATGGAAATCTTAAATGTGGAACATGCTACTATTGGGAAGAGTGGCAAGGAGTCAATAAACTACTTCCTCCGTCCATTTTTATAGGAGTATTTTACAAAAAAAGTTTTGTCCTTAAATATAACACTATCTACATATTTTTAGATACATTTATTACTCTTTTTCCAAATTCACCCTCATTAATATTATCAATATATCTTGAAATATGAAAAATAACATTAAATATCTCTATAGACAAAGGGTAATTTGGTAATAGTAATATATATTTATGACAAATTTATTACTTCAAACATTTTTCTTAATACCCGCGATTTTCGTAGACTATTCCTATAAAAAGGGACGGAGGGAGTACTCCTTTTGGTCTCATGTGTAAGAAAACAAAAAAAAAATGATGGTTTCAAGTATAAACAAAAGCCTACTAAAGTCATTCTATCCAATGTCACTATTCCAATTTTATCCTTATTAATTTTATTTATCCAATTTATTTCATATTCTTATGGTTAACACTTTCCAAAGTTCATCCAATCGTCTATAAATCTTACAAAGGAGTTAAGTCTGATTTTACTGTTCCTTCAACTTCTGGTGAGTTCCGCCCATCTCCGCGTTTTGCGCTGATTTCCTGTCAGTTTTCTGGGTTCTGAAGGTGTGTAGGCGCTACTTCTGCGCTGTTTTTTGTTTTTTTGTGGGTCTGAAGGTATTTAGTGCAGCTGTCATAAAACTAAGGTGATTTGTGGTTTCTGCAACTGTCATAGAACTTCAATATTTACTTGATTTGCTGGAATTTTTGCTCAAAAGGTAATTACCATGTGTCAGGAAGTTTGAAAATATTGGCAATGGGTCAGAGATACTGATTTTCCCCCTCTTTTCTTTTAATTGATTCTGACATTGCGTGTATAAAAAATGAAATTTATGTGCCCTCTTTTTGCTATAAAATGGTGCTTGCTGTGAGGGATGAGATTTGATTGTTAATTTGTGGGATTTTCGTTTGCTATAAAAGTTCACAAGGTATACCCATTCTTTATCAAGTTTTGTTTTCATGTTTTGTGTTTATTTTTCATTGTTGCATCTTCTTTGAATCTTGCATTTTTATTTATTTCACATCAACTATATATAGTTTAGTGATTCAGTTATTGATGTTTTTGTTATGCATATGGATTGTGTGTGCATTTGAAAGCTAATTTACTCATATCTTTGAATTTGTGTTGTTGTTTTTCAGTTTCATATATGCTCACAATGTGTTTGATAAAATGCTGCAGTGAATTCTAATCAACATTGGCATCACCAGGTTTGATGTTGTTACTTTTTTTATTCATGAATATTTCAATAAATTTGCTTATTTGTTTTTGATTTGTTTTGTCATAAACCTAATCCATATCCTGCATACAAAGATTGTTGAATTTCTAAATGATTTATTCAAATTTAACACCCTATTATATTTATCTTTCTTTCTTTTGCTCTGCAGATTTATTTGCCAAGAGAGGGAGAGAAAAATTGTGATAAAGAGTGCAACTTTTATCATGTATGTGTAGATTTAGCAGATTATATTGGATAGTAAGATAGGTGAGGTTTGTTGTGCTCTGCCTACGTTTTTTTTCTAGGTGAGATTTATCACCCTATTTTTTTATTTCGTTTTGGTTTTATTGTGTATAATTAATCGCACGTGTTCTGTGTATTTGACTTTATTTTTTTGCTGCAGAGGAGCTTCATGTAGAGCCTATTTGTCCGCACCAGGTTTGTTTTGCTTGATAAGCATTCTCTTTCGTGGTTGTGTTTAAAGCATTCTTTTGGACTTCTCCATCCTATTTTCTCTCCGTTTTCCCAATGTTTAGAATTTTGCTTTCATTCCAGTTTATAGATTACAATTAATTTCTCTCAGAGAGAATGTTATTTCATTCCCATATGCAATATGTTTGTTGTTTTTAACCATTCATGTTATTTTTACTAATATATAATCGATCATTTTTTGTAAGGAGTCTACCTTTCATCTCCTTTTCTCAACCATTCAATGTCACAAAGGTTCACATCCACCAAAGGTCTTTTCAATCCTTTATTTCTCATTTTTCATGCGTATTTCTTTTGGATATATTGATTTGCTTATCTCTGCCTACATTTTTTTTCTGGGTTCAAGGGTTATTTTTGCGCGTTCTCATTGAATTGAATTAGAAAGACATGAAACTGTTTTTCATAGACTAATGTAACGAAGTATGGAATCTCAATTGCTTACTTTTCACAGACATGAAACTATTTTTCATAGACTAATGTAACAAATAAATTACTAGGATAACCTTCAATTCGTTAATTACTTTTGATTTATCACGATGAGTTTAGCCTTGCTTTTTGGCTATGCACTGACCTTATTCAATCAACATCACCTGAAGTTTCTGAATTTCCAGTGTCTACATTCCTGCTACAATGATGACTTCAGGTTCTTCTCTTGTGAGCATGGTAAGTTCTCAGTCTGCACCAACAAGGATGCTGAACAGCAAACTCCCAAAGGTACAACATAAAGTATGTGTGTGGACTCAAATATGAAGTGTGAGTAAATCCAAGTATGCATTTGATCTTGATATTTTTGTTTTTGTCTAAATTCTAAGTTATGATGCTTTTATAGCGATTTGAAGTAACTCCAATCACCAAGTCTGCATATGTTGTTTTTGGCATGTACTACTCCTTTTTCCTTTTTGACTTATTTTAAACTCAAATTTCATATGATAATGCTATCTTATTTTTGAATTAACCATTGCTTGTGTACAATATGCCTTCAGCTTATTTGATTTATCAATTTATTTATAATTTATAACTAGCAATGAATTACAAGGAGACTTATTATATCTTTATTTCATTTTCTACCTTCTAGATAATGAGTTTGAATAACATGAGATAGAAGTAAGTTTTTTCTGAAACAATGTAATTTTTTCTAATTCATCCATATACAACACAATTAAATTTGCAAGAGAGGTTTGTATTGGTGATAAAGATAGAAGAAAAAAAAGAATTGATGTTCATTTTTGAAGTTTCAGAACTGCTTTTGCAAGGTATTTGGCTAATAACATGTATGGAGGCTTTTGCTTAGAGGTTGAAATAAAATGGAAGTAGGAAGACAGATGATTTTGGTTGTTTGCGGGTTTATGCACAAATACAGCTAGCATGGGTGATTTTAGTTGTCTAAAATAGTTGAGCATTAAGGAGGAGGAGGAGGTTATTGAAGCTTCCATGGTCATTTCTTTATAACAAATTATTGGAGGTGGATGTGAATACTCTATAAACTATTATGCGAAGCAATCAGTTTAGGAACATGACAAGATAAGTTATTTGTGTGCAAGATCGTTACCAAAAATCATTGGCTCGGTTCTGGTCCAAGTTCATAGATGACAAGGTAATTCCTCTTTTATATTTTTTTAGTCCTTTTACTTTATATTACTCTGTAGTTGTGGATTTAAGCATTTTAGTTTTTACATGCATTCTAAATGTTTGATGTAGGGTTTATACCAAGAAAGCTTGCTTTTCTTTCATTCCGAGTTTTTTTTTTTGCAGAAACTTGGTGTGGAGAAAGTCTTCATAAGGTATTTCTATTTCAGTTTTATTTATTTAACACTATTGTTCTATGTGAGTATTTTGAAAATTTTGAAAATGTTATACAACAAACATATAACTAGAAATGAATATGTTATTTAAAGAATTCTCATCCTCTTTCCTTCATATTTTACATTGCGACAAATTCCCAGCTAGGTTTGAACACCAATTTGAACATTGTTGGTTGATTGGTTGAATTGCAGGGTAGTTTGGAACTGGAAGTGATTGTGTTCAAGTCAGAATCTTTCTTTTCCTTCAAATTTGTTGTTGTCTTTAGAATTCTATAAATACTTGATTGAGTCACAATGTCTTTTACACACCTCACTCTCCAGCTATGAAATCTTTCAAGTTGTTCACAGTTTTATTGAGTAGATTTTATGTTAAATTTGTACAAAATATTGATTAATTGAGTGATATGTTTTGCTAATGTTTTTGGTGTCGTCAAAGAGGAACGATGCTTCTCATTTGATAGGCAAGGAATGGCCATTGTTGTTGTCTGCTTTGTTAAGATAAATATTTTGCTCAGTGATTTTAGAGATTTTAGAGGCTGCATAAATTGTGATTTTAGAGGTTTCGCTCAGTGAAGTGTTATGTTCTTGTCTCATTTCTGGTTGATGCTTTGTCTCAAGGAGCCAGACAACTTCCCACATCATTCGAACAAGGAAGAAAAACACTAACAATGTTACAATCGCCCAACCAAATGTAACATAAAAGGATTGATAAATATGTCGAAAACTATAACTGATGAAAATCAATTATTAGCCAGTTTATGTCTATTCATAGGTTCCAGGTTTTTTTTTCTTTTCTTATTGTTACTTTTTGTATTTAAATTTGAAGAAATTGGTGTTTTTACCTAATCTCCTTATCTCAATAGGTTCAAACATAAACACACCAAAAATACATAGTCTCTATGTTTATATCTTTCGTGGTGAGTGAGTATTTTATTTTACTTGGTTGTCTATTTTGTCTTGGTCAATCTGTCACTATTGTCTTATATATATAATCTTCTTGATCTTATATCTTTGATTTTAGGCAATGTAGCAACATAATACATTAATGTTACAGGTTACTGTTGGAAAGACATGAAGAAGTTGATGCAATTAAAATTATTAAGAGGCTTAAAAAAGGAGGACAAAATAGGGGAATGCATAATTTTGTGTCAAAACCTTCATCTTTTCTCTATTATAATTAATTTGGGCTTTTTGTTTGGCAACCTGGAATAGAGTTCTTTGTGCACGAAGACATTATAAAAGCGTAAAAGATTAATATCACATGTAGACTTGTGTTTGATTGGAGATTTATGATAGGGAACCGCTACTAATAGTATTTCTTTGCAACTTTACTTCTACCAACATTTAAGTGGAGGCCGGTGAATTATACTGAGATGGGGTAGAATGTTAGTTTCATGGGGATTAGTGAACTCAATTTAGAGGAATAGCATGCTAGAAGTTTGATTTGTTATATCCTTTATCTTATTTAACTTTTAATCCAAATTATGGTGTAGTTATATGTGTTCGTGAGATAAAGTTATGAATTGTTTTTTCCTATTCCTTTTATTTCTTTTGGTCAGTGAGCGTGCTGTGTTCGAATCTTGCATCAATGTGTAGAAAAAATTGGACATGGCATAGATGAATGCACCAAATACAAATATAATTTTGTTTATTTGTAATTCGATTTTGTTTAATTATATCATTTTTATTGATTGTGATGAAATAAATTAACTAATTGGCTTGTGTTATCTTTGACAAGAATTGTTAGATACTATTATTCAAAAAAGTCACATGTTGCGTGGATATTAGGGTTTGTGATTCTCGACAAATGTTGGTCATAGTGGTTTTTTTTTGTTTTGCAAAATATTCCAGTAACTGTGGCCAAGCATTTTACGGTATGAAAATATGTATCTATTATTCTGGTCAAAAATGTAATAAAAGATTCTAATGGTACATGTTAATACATTGTTGCATAAACGTATTTGTTTCGATGTATTTTCATAATACGTAACAACTTTTATTTTATTTTTTCATTTGTGCGATTTGAGTATATTAGCCTATTGTTGTTATTCTAAGTGTCTCATTATCTTTATCTTCATATACTTTAAATCCTTATTTTGCTAATTAAAAAAAAACATTTGTTGCGACGGAGATTAGGCTGGTTTGTGATTGTTGATCGATGTTTATTTTTTTTATTTTTTTTTGCAAAATTATTAAATAACCGTGATTCGTATTTATGCAATATATAAAATTATTTGTCGAAAAGTTTCTTTTGTATATCTCATTGCACTGTTGAATGAGCTTATTTATTTGATATGCATTATAACACGTAAAACTATACTCTACTTTATCTTTTCTTGTCCGATAATATTCAGGTAACGAAGGATTATCGCACTTAATTGTTATCCCGTGCAACGACACGGGTCACACACTAGTTTACTATACATGTGCACATACAAATTAGTTGGTGGAGTTAAAAAGTCACGTTTCTTTGTGACTTTATGTAAATGTTTCTTGCTAGTACTATTGCTTTCATATAGTAACAAAAATTCATCTTCTTCTTCCCTTAATGCGGTGCATCTTGAATATGAAATCGGCTAATGTAAACAGTGGTGGACAACTCATGAGCTACATCACAATCCATCCTCTGACACATAACCCAATCTAATAATTTATATCATTGATCAATTGGTTAAATGAAATAATTGTGTACTGGGTGGTGAGTCAAGCATTGAGAGGATAAAATTTTGGAGAGTCATGTATAAATGAATAAGTTTGCATTGGTGAAACAATCTAAATGATATATTTTTAGAAAAATACTAACACGTGTCTTTAGGACACAAGTTTATGAACTTAATAAAGATATATTACTATTAAAAACTATGCATTCAACTTTTTAAAAGTCAAATTATTGTTTTTTCAATGCAAAATTTCTACTTTTAGGGTTTTTTAACACATGTTCTTAGGGAACAAGTTAGCAAGACCCGTATTTTATTTATAAGTTTTCTATTGAGATAGTTTGGGACGATTTAGAAGGAAATTATTTTTTAGTAATTTAATTAATTTTTAATACATAAAAATAAGAGTTAAATAAGTTTTTTGTTCTTAAAAATATAACGAATTTTGATTTTAGTCCCTTAAAATTAATATGAGATGTTTTCATCCCACCAAATTATTTTGTTTCATTTCTTCTCCGTAATGGCCAGTGTTTGTTCATGTCCATATTAATATCAATTTTTTTACAAAAATAAACGATATTCATTCATTCAAATTGATGGCGTACATCGATATAATACAAATTCAAAGTCGCTAAAACAAAAATGATAAATCTGTGAACAAACTGACAACATCCATGTTAATAGCATAAAACGACAGAGTACATATGCCTACAAATATGACTATATTCAAACTACAGAAATACTCATGTTTCCGAATCAGCAACATCAACGACGCAAAAGCCATTGATTGAATCTGCACTTGATCAAAACTAATCTTTCAACCTGAATCAAATAAACACTGTATTAAGTCGAGAAATCAAAAACACACCGCACAAAGACGGAAAATCAAAATAAACAAAGTCGTGCTAGACGACGAAATCACAAAAACAAACGAAAGAAAACTGAAAATATGTGAAGATCACGTATTTAACTAAAAGAGAAAGAAAAACAATTCGGAGGGGTGATTTCGGGTCAAAATTAACCTTAAATCACTCATCTTTGGTAGATCAAGAATAAGAAAAAGTTGTAACGGCTAGGGTTTAGGAAAGGGAAAAGAGATCGGCGAGAAACTCAGGTTGGATCAAAACCATTACGGATTTTATCGCTATGTGCAATTATTATCAATGTTATAAGATGTGGTCAAATTATGTTCATTTGTTATGTCCAACACTTGTATGTCCATAGTATATATGTTCTAGAAATGTCAAGGACATGCCAAATTTATGTTTATTAGGGACAAAAATGAGAAGAACTTTTTTGGGAGGAGGAAACATACCGTTTAATTCACTAGGGATTAAATTCAAAATTCGCTAACGAAAAACTTGTTAACCCTACAGATAAGGATATGAAATAATTTATTGACATGATAGTATGTTTTAAACTCTCTAAGCTTTGATTGGGCATGTATATAGGTGAACGCATCGGGAAATGTTTATGTACATATACTTAAGGTCAAATATCTCTTTTAGTCTTTTAAGTTTGACAAAAATACTAGGTTAGTCCTTTAAGTTTTTAAGTTTTAAATAGGTCTTAAGTTTTTTTAAGTTTCAATTAGGTCTTTTAAGTTGTTAATTTAATGTACATATTTGAAGTTTTTAAGTTTCTAATAGGTCCTTAAAAAGGTAATAGTGTATTAAATTAACAACTTAAAAGATTTATTTGAAACTTAAAAAACTTAAAAAATTAACCCGGTATTTTATTTGGCATATATTTTTTTTTATTTGGCATATATTTAAAGGTGAATTGTAACCAAAAAAAATATTTAAAGGTGAATCTAATGATTTGAAATCCTTATAAAATTTCTATTTTGATTTTGAATTAACCTTAACCAATAGCTACTTAAGTTCTAACTTCATTTTTATAGTAACAAGAGAGGTAAAAAAAATGCAAGATGTGATATATAGTAATTAAAAAAAATGCAAGATGTGATATATAGTAATTAAAAAAATGCTCACAACAAGTTTATTCCAGTTATGAAATACGAAGATCTTAACTGTTAACTTTGCAAAAGATTGATCCCTAGATCACTTTTTCAAAATTAGCTACCACTATATACTACCTTTCATTAATTCTCACACAATTCTCATATCAATAATCTTGAAAATATGTCACGGTATACTGCCTAAAACACCCTTTCAAACATACACAATAATATTCGATAACCACCAACTCGTGTGTTTGTCATTGTTTCTAATATAGTGAGATGAAACTCACTTAAATTTCAATTGATCGATAACATAGAATGTGTTTTAAAAGAGCGTGTTAGAGATTGTATTTCTCACACTAATTAATTACCATTATTATGTACTAGATAATGTCTTGGCACAAAGGATTCACCACCTTGATTTAAAACTAATAGAGTCATCAATTGTCAACTAGATCTTAATGTTCCTCTTAGGTCAACAACTATGACACTTGTATTGTCTCTGCTACCCTTAGCTAATGCTATCTCAGACAATAGTGTTGCAGCTTCAGCAGCACGACTACTTTGATTCTCATTCTCTTTACATACTCTCCTAATTTGGCCTTTGAAACATTTTCGTACAACTTGACAAGCAATTTCACTAGACATTACACCCCACAACCCATCACTTGCTAGTATGAGAAATTCATCTTCATTGTTTCGCTTTGTCACAGTGACTTCAGGTTTTGATATTACATATGGTCGAAGATATTGATCTCCTGCATGCATCAAATTACATAGTTAGAACATACCAAATTGGCTCTTCACAATTATCATTTAATTACAATTACCAAGCACTTCTAATATTTCACAAAATACATATGTAATCGATTTTATTAGTTATTTATAGAGAACAAATAAATCATTAATTTGATTTTTATATTCAAAAGTTGATGTTTGAGGTGTTGAGCAAGGTCGAAACAAGTCCAACGATTAAAGCTTGAGTTTAACTTGTGAAAAAGATAAATGACTTTAGCTTAGCTCATTTATTTAATCGAGCTTAGCTAAAAACTCGGCTTGACTTGCCAAAAATTAGTAAATGTTGGGGTTGGCCTGTTAAGCTCGTTTATATCTTTATTTTTGTTTGTAACTATGTACATTTCTCTTAATCTTGACAACAATATAAAAAATTAACTAATTTTATTCCTTACTGTTAAGTTTAAAACTAAGATTTACATATTTCTATAACAACCATCATATTTAAACACATTTAATTTTTCAACAATCATTCAACACCTCATTTTTTCTCTATCTCGCTTTCTATCATATTACTTACTTATCATATCTATCATCATATCACATACTCTATTTCTATCTCTCTCATGGGTGTTAAATGGATATAGGCCTACAAAAATAATTTTCAGAAAGATTATAATAGTATAAATAACAAGAGTGAGCAAAAACACGAAGCTCAATTTAGCAGGAATAAGCTTTTGAACTTCTTTTTTTTGCCTCATAACCCTCATAACTTAAAAGTTTGACTCATTTAATTGATCAAGGTTAATGTGAAGTTTGAATTTATTTATATTTAATTAAGCAAACAGATTTTTTACTCAACGAGTTTGATCAAATATTTAACGAGTGAGTCTGTACTATAGTTTACGAATAGCTCAAATACTGCTCAACTAATTTACACCCAAACTTTGATTATGTGGGATTTACAGTTTTCCAAGGATTCCTTAAGCTCTTTGAAATCAACGTTACAACAAATATTCTTGTAGAATTGAAAATTTCCACGTGTTTGACCATAGGCACACGCAAGAAACAATTATTAAGAATAGGTCAAGAATCACAATGTTTAATAATTTATTTATTTCCGTCCAATAATCTTCAATGAATTTAAATAATCAATCAGACACTTTCCAAATAATTTTAAATTTAAAAATAGGTCTGATCATAGACACAAAACATGTGGCAAACTTGTTTTGTATAAAAAAGAATCACATTCTATTAGATTCCTCTTTATGAGAGAATTTAATTAAGCAATGTGTCATCTTGATTGGTTAAAGATTTAAAAGCAATCACGCATATGATCAAACTATAAAACTTAATTTTTTTTTGTCAAAGTTACTCTGCTATTCTAAAAAAGGCAGAGCTTTTTAATGGCTGATCAAAGAAAATAGATACATATAACAAAGCAGAAAATAGAAATAATCCCATAAAATAGATCATTAGCAACCTAAGTATACGTGAAGATTTAATTTAAAATTTCAAACAAACCTATAGATCGAGAAGTTGCAAGAACACCAAGAACACGGTGGCCATTCCAGTTTAT
Organism: Medicago ruthenica; assembly: GCA_018208015.1. Lineage (NCBI taxonomy): Eukaryota > Viridiplantae > Streptophyta > Magnoliopsida > Fabales > Fabaceae > Medicago > Medicago ruthenica. Next base: position 100,987,928 of record CM031371.1, read on the forward strand.
GACCCTTCCACCAGCTTCTTCTATTCTCATCAACTCATCAGGCCTGTTTGGCTGTGCACAAACAAGAAAATCAATATGAGTCATTCATTCATTATCATACAATAGTTTTCTTTGGAATGAAAATGTTTATCTATTTTAAATCATCTAATCTAAATATAGTACAAGATCTCAAATCTCAAAAATAATAATAATCGAAATCAAAATAATTGACTCTTTACATGTTTACATTGCTGACATTTAGCCTCCAACAATATGAAAATTTTAATCATCAAACTGAATAAAACTGATCTACATTCTACACATGTTTACTAAGGACAAATATGAATTAATGTTCAAAGTTTTCAATAAACTGGTGTTGTGCTAGCTTATTAATGTAGTAATATAGTTTTAGAAGGTGATTTAGACTAGAATAACATATAATTAAGTAATCCAAAATTGAAAAATGCTAGAAAATTTCAAGCTGATTCATGAACGATCATATCAAAATTATAGTTATAAATAAATTACAATTAGAATATAAAAAGTTTAGAAGTCTCTACATGGACATCACTACACTACTACAATTATAAGTATTACATTTTGCTGCAATATAGCCTCAACCATGACCAAAACTACTTCTATTTTTCTCGGTGAGACTATAGATGTGATATTCGAAGATCCATTCAAGGTACTCTTGATACGAATATTAATATATTAACAAAATCAAATATATGTACCTTATGATCGCTTGACAAATCCAAAGCTTCACCACCTCTTCCCAAAACGGCTCTAGAATCACCACAATTCGCAACAACGATCTCCTCCTTACCTACAACCGCCACAACAGCCGTGGATCCCACAGTCCTAACCGCGGCATCACTCGCCACCTCTCTATCCATTTTACCAAAACACCCTTCCATCACTCTCTCCCACTCAAATTCCCCATCATTCCCGCACTCCTCCATCTCCTCCGCCACAATCCTATATAACCTCTCCCTACATGCCTCCGCCACCTGAGCACCACCGTGACCGTCATAAACACCGAAGAAATCACACTTCTCTCCCTCCTTCATCGTAAAACATATCTCCACGCTCACCGCATCCTCCATTTCCTTCCTACAACCTATCGTTGACACCGAACCATACGAAAGAGGTCGTTGTTGTTGATAATGCTTCTTTGTATCTGATTGTGTCACCAACACCTGCAAATAATAAACGATGAAATAATATGAGACGCACTGTCCTTAAGGATTTTCCGCCTAATAAGCTAACAATAGTGTACCTCTCCGTTTCGCTTGGATGAGCGATCTTCTTCCTCGGATGACGAAGATGCCAATGAAAGTGATATCTCAACAGATTCATGAATCTCGCTACGCTCATTCTCCATTTCCCGATCACCGTCGGAGCCATTTCCGACGTGGATCTTTGCTTGACAGCTATACTTCATTCTCCGGATTTTCAACCTTCTCCGGTGAACATTCTCCAGTTTCGTAACGGCTTCAACCGGAGAACTCACTCGTCGGGGAGAGGATTCCGATGAGTGTCGTTTCATGTTCTTCATGGTCGTTTTTTGCATGCAAGGAACAAAACAGAACAAACAAAAAATGAAATGATTTTTTGTGAAATGTTGGTAAAAACGGCGGTAGTGGGGAAGATGGAAATTTAAAGATGCTGACTGTGAGATGTAAGGGACAATGAATCTAAGCCGTTGATTTTGAATGAGTAGTGTAATCGGGTAACAGGTGGAATTTGAAGGACCAGTAAAGTGGATTTTTGTGAAGGAGACGTGGATGGTTGAGATTAAAATGATGGGTACGTGGAAGGTTGATGTTGGGAGAAAGTGATACATTGTGTGGGACCAGTTGGTGAATGGAATGGAAAAATCATAAAAGAAGAAAAGAAAGAAAGGGAACTGTGTCTTGATAAGAAGTTTGCTTATACTCCCACCCTTTTAAACATGTGCTTTTCTAAAGTATCCGGGACAATTTTTAAGAAACCTATATTCCCTCCGTTTCAAAATACATGTCATTTTAGAGAAATTTTTTGTTTCAAAATACATGTCCATTTGATAGTTTAATGATACATTTTATCTATTTTACCCTTGCCTACCAATTAATTGGATTTTAGATTTTCTCCACAATAATTATTTTCTACTAATAAATGTTGACTCAATTTTAAGTGGATTTACTCATGCACTCTCCCAAGAACTTGTTTAATTAATTTTGGTATTGGTATTGGGAATAATTATGAGATGAGATAAATAAATGTAAAATGGAGAAAATCAAAGACAAAGGTATAATAGGAACTTTTGTGTCAAACTAGCTTGTCCTTGGTTACTGCAATTTCTCTAAAATGGACATGTATTTTGAAACGGATGGAGTATGTTTTAACTTTTGATCAACCAATAATTATTTGCTTTGGTTGTTTAACCAATGTTTTTGGGGACACTTTTTAACATTGTCTTTTAAATTATGGTAACGAGTGCATAAGGATACTCTTTAAAAATTTTAAATTAAGAAATATTTATTCAAAAAGTCTAATATTTTTTTATGCATTGAGTGTACAAATTTTTGTAAAAATTTACTATCTAATAAAGTTTTTTTTAGAGAATCTAATAAAGTCAAGTGTTTTTAGGGCACTCGTTAACATTTCTCTTTAAATTATAAACAACTTTCAACTTTTTAAATTCATTCAATAAATGAGTTTTTAGAAGAATGAATGCTCAGTTTTTGTGGTTAAAGAGTAATTTTTTTAACTTAATACATAGATTTTTTATTTTATTTTTTAAATCAAAAGTGTTATTGGTGTATAATCATTGCGATTATTCTCTTGGAAATAAATCAAAGAGAAAGTAAAAGATGTATCTACGATGTAAAATAGTTTTACACTGATATTCAATGAAATTAAAAGTTTTTAAAAAAGAAAATTGCTCTCTCTCTCTTTTCCCTTTCTCTCTTGTAAGCCGTCACCAAAACTCTGGTTTCTTCTCCTTCATCCACCAAAGAGGGGTGATTTAGGGTCAATTTTTTACCCAAAATCACTCCTCTAACTCTTTTTTCTCGTTCCCTTTTATTGAAATAAGTGATTTTCACATCTATTTCGTTTTTTATTTTGTGATTTCGTCGTCTTAGTGCGACGTTGGTTTGTTCGTCGTCTTTGTGCGACGTTGTTTGTCCTTTTTGTTTCGTTCATGTATTTGTTCGGTTCAGATTGTCAGATCAGCTTCGATCCAGTGTAGATTAATCAATGACTTTGGCGTCGTCCACGTTGCAGATTCGGAGACATCGTTATTCCGAAGACTTAAATATAGTCATATGTGTAGACTTTTGTATTTTGCCGTTTTATGTTATTAACATGATTGTTGTGAGTTTGTTCGCAGATTCATCCTTTTTGTTTTTAGCGAATTTGCATTGTATCGATGTACTCTATCAATTTGAATGAATGAATATCATTTATTTTTGTAAAAAAAAAAAAAGATCAAATGGCTCTAAATATCTATCATTTATGTTATAATATATCGACTTATATTTTGTTACGAATAATATGTCATTATCTAACCAAGTAATTAAGCTTAAATGGTTAATGAGTTCCATCAACATGAGTTTGTTCAACAAAATTTAAGTTTGATTTTTTAATAAAAACAATTATTAGTCAGTTTTTTTTTACCTCTGACATATTTTGTTGATGAATAATAATATGTCATTATCTGATCAAACATTGATCTCAAATGATTAATGAACTCCATCAATGAAACATTGTTCGAAAGAACGTAAATTTGATACATTAAACAATTTTTCGTTAGACTACTAATACTTTTTCTCTTAAAAACATAATGATTAAAACAAAAAATATCATTATATATATATATATATATATCAATGTCATCTAAATTGCGAGATTTGGTCTAATATGATGATGAATCTCCAAAATCCAACTCAAACCTCTGTAAGACCATTTACAATGGGGTGTTGAAAATGAATTTCAACATGTTGAAAGTCTTGCAATGATGTGTTGAATGTTGGTTGAAAGATGAAATTTGTTGAATAATTTCAACATGTTGAAATCTGTTTAGGTGGGCCAGGAGACTGCCACGCGGCGCCAAACGAGTGGCTGGCAGCGCGCGTGCAGCCCACGCGCCAGACAGGGAGAGTGGTAACAGACTCAGGCGCGAAGAGAGGTGGGGATGGATGTGGCAACATGTGGCGCTTGCTGCTTGACTGATTTTATTTGCAAAAATCTTATTTATTGATAATGACTATTGCTATTTCTAGAGTTTATTTAATTGAAAGATGAACCTTTTTATTAATAATATAAGATAAGAAAATATAAATAACTTATTTAAATAAATTTTGTTTTTTAAAAAAATTAAAAGATAAATTGTTAAGTGTTTATTATTTTAATTTAATTATAATTGATAATTATAATTTTATGTAATCATAAAAACAAAAATATAAATTTAAATAAGAATATGAAATAAAAAGTGATGGGATAGGACGTTGATAAGTGCCAAAATTGACTTAAAAAGTATATTTATTTTAGGCACTTATGTAACTTATTTCACAAGTTATTTTAGGATAAGCTCGTATTTATGGTTCAAAATGCTATATTTGAGATCCTTTGTCTTACCCCATGTTTTTATTGCAGGAAATTCTTCCTTGATCATGCTGAGCAAAGAAATGAAGTTTGTTTCAAAGCCATCGCTAGAAGCGCAGACATCCTCGCTACAAGCGAGGATAGGCAGGGAATTTGAAGGCTTCATCGCTTCAAGCGCCAGCTGCCACGCTACAAGCGAAGATAGGCAGGGATTTTTAGATGCTCATCGCTTCAAGCGATGGACTGGTCGCTTCAAGCGACCAAGGGCGGTTTAAGGCTCCATGCTGACGTGGAGGATCCCTATTGGCCATTAAACTTCCTCGCTACAAGCGACCAACTCATCGCTTGTAGCGAGCGTGCAAATATTCAGTTTTATAAAGCATTTTTGGCTCATTTTCTGATATAACCAGTTGGAGAACTTTGATACTTTTTCTTCCAATTTGTTAGGATTGCTTTAGTAGTAGTTTAGGACTTAGTAATTAGGGTTAGAGCTTTGATCTTCAAAGATCAAAAGTGATTGAGTAGTGGAAATCAACCAAAGGCTTTGGGAAATCAAGACTTGGGTTTGTATCTTCACCTTTTCTCTTCACTTTTGCATAGTTGCCATGAAAATGAGCAACTAACATCCCTTTGTTGGGATTAGAGGTAATCTTTCTAGCTTTGATTGTAATGAATGATTATGTGAATATATGGTTTAGCAATTTATATGTTTATGAAGTTATTCTTGCTTTTCATTCTCATGATTGATTCAAATGATATTGACAAATACTTTTGAATCTATGTTTAAGAATAATCTTCTATCAAAATAAGAAAATCTAGAAATGGATTTGGGTTTTGATAATCGCACTAAGTTTCGGATCGTAATGCTTTCGGATCGTTTGATTGATTGGGAAATCGTCGATTAAACGATACGATCGATTTCACGATGTCATTTGGGAAATCAATGATATTGTAGAGCGATACGTGATATTTACGCTAAAACGCTAAATTCATATGCATGATTTATTTATTACATTCTTTGCAAGATTGATGAACTTTAATCTCAACGCTTTTATTCCCTAATTCTTCGTCGTTTTAATTCCCGCATTTACATTCTGTTAGCCTATGAAACAATTTGTACAAACCCTTAACTCAAAACAATACTGATTGTTGAACGGTTCGAAGTAAGGCACCAATCCCTGAGGAGACGATAATAGAAAATACTTACTTTTGTTGTATGAAATACTGCTTCAACAAAATGGCGCCGTTGCCGGGGATTAGTGTTAATTTATTTTGAACATCGCAATAGTTTGTAGTGTTTTGAGCTTTTGTATATACCTTGTTAATATTCTTTCATTTCTTTTGTATATATAAACTGTTTGGCATTAACCCTCTTTGTTATGCAAAGAAAAGTTTCTTGTTAGTTAATTGTGTTTCAGATTCTCATTGAAAGAAATCATGGCTGATCATCATGATTATTTCAACTATTATGATCCATACAACAAAAGTAAGTATTTCATGCCCTGAAGTATTATGATCCATACAACAAAAGCTCTAACCCTAATTACTAAGTCCTAAACTACTACTAAAGCAATCATAACCAGTTGGAGAACTTTGATACTTTTTCTTCCAATTTGTTAGGATTGCTTTAGTAGTAGTTTAGGACTTAGTAATTAGGGTTAGAGCTTTGATCTTCAAAGATCAAAAGTGATTGAGTAGTGGAAATCAACCAAAGGCTTTGGGAAATCAAGACTTGGGTTTGTATCTTCACCTTTTCTCTTCACTTTTGCATAGTTGCCATGAAAATGAGCAACTAACATCCCTTTGTTGGGATTAGAGGTAATCTTTCTAGCTTTGATTGTAATGAATGATTATGTGAATATATGGTTTAGCAATTTATATGTTTATGGAGTTATTCTTGCTTTTCATTCTCATGATTGATTCAAATGATATTGACAAATACTTTTGAATCTATGTTTAAGAATAATCTTCTATCAAAATAAGAAAATCTAGAAATGGATTTGGGTTTTGATAATCGCACAAAGTTTCGGATCGTAATGCTTTCGGATCGTTTGATTGATTGGGAAATCGTCGATTAAACGATACGATCGATTTCACGATGTCATTTGGGAAATCAATGATATTGTAGAGCGATACGTGATATTTACGCTAAAACGCTAAATTCATATGCATGATTTATTTATTACATTCTTTGCAAGATTGATGAACTTTAATCTCAACGCTTTTATTCCCTAATTCTTTGTCGTTTTAATTCCCGCATTTACATTCCGTTAGTTTATGAAACAATTTGTACAAACCCTTAACTCAAAACAATACTGATTGTTGAACGGTTCGAAGTAAGGCACCAATCCCTGAGGAGACGATAATAGAAAATACTTACTTTTGTTGTATGAAATACTGCTTCAACAAAATGGCGCCGTTGCCGGGGATTAGTGTTCATAACCCTCACAAATGATTTATATTGTTCATATACTTTATAAAGAAGTGTGTTAGGTTTGGTTCAAATTTAAACATGTTGCTTGTTTAGGATTGTATGATTTAATTCCTTGTGTTTAGAACTAGTTCACATTTGTAGAATGTATCTTGTTTAGTGAGAAACTTAACCTTAGTTTGCGCAATCATGTTAAATCATTCATCTATCACTTATTTGCTTCAAACTTTTAATTCTTTTGCATTCTTGCTCAAAGCCATGATTAAAGCTTGTTTCCTTTTTGTTTGTTATGTCCTTTGTTTGAGGACAAACAAAGATTCAAGTTGGGGAGTGTGATAAGTGCCAAAATTGACTTAAAAAGTATATTTATTTTAGGCACTTATGTAACTTATTTCACAAGTTATTTTAGGATAAGCTCGTATTTATGGTTCAAAATGCTATATTTGAGATCCTTTGTCTTACCCCATGTTTTTATTGCAGGAAATTCTTCCTTGATCATGCTGAGCAAAGAAATGAAGTTTGTTTCAAAGCCATCGCTAGAAGCGCAGACATCCTCGCTACAAGCGAGGATAGGCAGGGAATTTGAAGGTTTCATCGCTTCAAGCGCCAGCTGCCACGCTACAAGCGAAGATAGGCAGGGATTTTTAGATGCTCATCGCTTCAAGCGATGGACTGGTCGCTTCAAGCGACCAAGGGCGGTTTAAGGCTCCATGCTGACGTGGAGGATCCCTATTGGCCATTAAACTTCCTCGCTACAAGCGACCAACTCATCGCTTGTAGCGAGCGTGCAAATATTCAGTTTTATAAAGCATTTTTGGCTCATTTTCTGATATAACCAGTTGGAGAACTTTGATACTTTTTCTTCCAATTTGTTAGGATTGCTTTAGTAGTAGTTTAGGACTTAGTAATTAGGGTTAGAGCTTTGATCTTCAAAGATCAAAAGTGATTGAGTAGTGGAAATCAACCAAAGGCTTTGGGAAATCAAGACTTGGGTTTGTATCTTCACCTTTTCTCTTCACTTTTGCATAGTTGCCATGAAAATGAGCAACTAACATCCCTTTGTTGGGATTAGAGGTAATCTTTCTAGCTTTGATTGTAATGAATGATTATGTGAATATATGGTTTAGCAATTTATATGTTTATGAAGTTATTCTTGCTTTTCATTCTCATGATTGATTCAAATGATATTGACAAATACTTTTGAATCTATGTTTAAGAATAATCTTCTATCAAAATAAGAAAATCTAGAAATGGATTTGGGTTTTGATAATCGCACTAAGTTTCGGATCGTAATGCTTTCGGATCGTTTGATTGATTGGGAAATCGTCGATTAAACGATACGATCGATTTCACGATGTCATTTGGGAAATCAATGATATTGTAGAGCGATACGTGATATTTACGCTAAAACGCTAAATTCATATGCATGATTTATTTATTACATTCTTTGCAAGATTGATGAACTTTAATCTCAACGCTTTTATTCCCTAATTCTTCGTCGTTTTAATTCCCGCATTTACATTCTGTTAGCCTATGAAACAATTTGTACAAACCCTTAACTCAAAACAATACTGATTGTTGAACGGTTCGAAGTAAGGCACCAATCCCTGAGGAGACGATAATAGAAAATACTTACTTTTGTTGTATGAAATACTGCTTCAACAGACGTTAGAATGTTTTTAAAAAATATTTGAAGAGTGTAAAAATTAAATAAATATTAAATTATTAAGTTGAAGAGAGAAAAAATAATAAAAAAAGAGGGTGTTGAAAGTTGAAACCATTATAAATTGTCCAAGAAGAAAAAGAAAGAGAAAGGGTCGTAGTCAGGGTCATAGGATAGTTAACATGGCATGGTACACGTTGCTATCCGTAAATGATGCTTTTGTTGAGGTTGGAGGACATGTGTTATATAGAGATGGGTTGCGTTTCTGAATTGGTTGGGGCCTTACTAGTAGATTAGATAGTTATAGATACTACCATTGAACCTTCCTAACCACTGAACTGTAGTATATGGACACGCATGCATTCTTCCATGCTTGATATTTGGCGTGGTCACCCAAGTTAATTATGCATCTTGCTTTCTTTATATTATTATATTCTTTTTAATCGAAACTTCAGATTATTTTAACTTTTTAAAGTTAAGTTGATTTTTTTTTTTTAAACCAAGGCATTCACACACAGCTGCCATGATAATACATCTTTTAAAGTAACTGAAATTTATTTAACGGGTGGTATCTCTCGAAATTTTTTTTGTATGGCTCTCGATAATATTTCTAATCCATATGTAATGATCAGTTATTGAACCATAACCAATAACTAAGGGATCCAAATATCTAATATTTATGACACATTATGCTGGTAATCATAAGTTGATGTTTTTATTGAATCTAATTTGTTTATTTCTCTAGTTTTTATGAATAATATATATATATATATATATATATATATATATATATATATTATATTATTCAATGACCGTGTTTACAAATTTATAACACATAATTTAACTAAAAATAAAAGCCGGTTGAACATTGTAAATATTTTAAAAGATAAATGACTAATTCGATAAAATATAACTTAAATTTGTTTTATCTTTGGTCAAATGCATCATCGGGTCCTTTAAGTTTAACGTTTGTACAAGATTTGTTCTTTTAGTTTTTTAGTTTCAAATTGGTCATTTATGTTAGTAAAATTGTGCATCTAGTCCTTTAAGTCATAAAATATATGCACCACTACTCTATTTCCATCAAACTCAGTTAAAAATGCTTATGTGAATGTTTATTGCTAAGTTGACAGCTCTAATTCACTTCTCTCAAAGCTAGGGTTCATAAGTGTATTATTCAGTCTTAGTTTGAAACAAAAATCATTCAATTACTTGATTTATAATGTTGTTGATGAAATATTTACCTCTAAAATTAGGATTGAATTAGCAAAACAATAAGAAGAAAATGTATATAAGTAATCATATTTGGTGTCATAAACACTTTTTGACCTTCCACTTCAATGTTAAATGGTCATATAATCACTTTTTAACAAAGTTGTATGAAAAAAGGGATCAATTTGTTACAAAAAATAATTAAAGGACTAACTTGTTCACTTTTACTATCCTAAAAGACCAATTTAAAACTAAAAAAACTAAAAGGATTAATCCAATATAAACGGTAAACTTAAAAGACCCTAGGATGTATTTTGTCTTTATTTTTTGGCTTAAATATGTAAAAGGTCCCTGTAAGTTAGCGTGTTTTTGGTTTTCGTCCCTGTAAGTTTTTTTGTTGCGAAACAACCCTTGTATCTTGTTAACTTTTTGGAATTGGTCTCTGCCGTCAGATTCCGTCAAAAATAGCCTTGGTGGCTAACAGAGGCATATGTGTCAATTGCTGAGATGGACAAACACGCTTATGTGGCATTAAAGCTGAATAGTGGTGTTATAAGAGGGACTAAACCCAAAAACGAATATTTACATAGGGACTAAAACCAAAAAACGTAATCACCAAAATTTGAAATTAAAAACCCAATCTTTTCACCTTCTTCATCACTCTGTTCTTTCTTTCTTCTTCATACCTTCCTTTCCTAGCTTCTCATATATTGTGCCCTAAGAGGAAAAATTCACTTCCTTCAAACAATGTCTTCTCATTCCATATCTCAATCAATGATGTTGACATGATAGTGAATGGACTCAAGAGGTTGCCACCAACTCAACTTGATGACACAGTCAATGGTGTGATTGCTGGTTTGCTGAAATGGCAAAATAATATTGCAAAAGCTCAAGGCAAACAGGTGATGACTGTTGGAAATTCATCAGAAAATCAAGCACAATCAATGTTACAACTTCACCATTGAGAAGAAAATCCAACCTACTAAAGAAAAAAATCAAACTGGTGAAAGGTTAAGTGTTGTTGAATATAAAAAGGATTTGAAAGTTATAAGCAGCAAGGTTCAACTTCCATATAGAGAACAATCAAACACTAATTTCAATCGATAAACAAATCACAGAATTACAAAGCAAGAGTTACACTCCATCCTATAATCAATATAAAAAAAACAGTCTCGGAATCAACGAGATATGACAACAGAATCTAGGAGGGCAGAGTGAAGGAACAACGACATGTAGGCAAGCAAAGGGCGTTGGAATGCAACACGCTCGCCAGAGGAGTGACACTGCATGAACAGACATGAAATCTACGATTTTATCGCAATCTAGTGAAGAAGACGACAATTGTAACTGATAAGAAGGGGAATAGATAAATGTATAATCTAATACATTAAAATATAAGTTAAAGGACTGCATAAATGATTTTGACTATCATTTTCATCTTTTGGAAAGAGTTCTATTTACCTAGGCAGAAGGGTTTGCCATATTATAACTTATATTCAACCATACCTTGGCAGAATTGCTATTTAGATGCAATTAAATGTGTTATTCAGTATGATCATGTCTTCTAAATAGCGATTCCGAAGTAACAACCATAACTGCAAAGACTCCATTGATGAATAGCTATTAGAAAAATTACAGATATAAATTAAAAAATGAACATTCTTGCCGATGAAAGGTGATGACTGTGATTGCTGGTTTGATGATTGAGATATGGAATGAGAAGACATTTGTAACACCCATACTAACTTTAACTAGTATATTAGCATGTGCGTTAAACTGATACTGGATACATTTAAAAATTTCAATAATAATAATAATACATCACAAATGAATGAATACATGTTTACTCGTTGTACAAATATTCCAATACTATTACAATACTTATACAATATCCATTACGCTCCTGAGCTGGGGCACAACGAGCAACTGCACTCCATCCAGTATCTCTATGAAGATCTTCATCACGAACCTCTGACTTACCTATAAACCTGCACCAGAAGGAAAGGGATGAGACATAATGTCTCAGTGAGCTCCAGCCCAACCAACTGTTGGCAACCACAGGGAACCTAGGGTCGCCATGCCTACCTTGGCAATCTTGGGGATTTCCTATGATCGCCAAGTCTTTACTTTATCCTCAAAGAGTATTTATCTGCCTATGACTATGAATCTGCCTGTAATTATATCTCTGTCTATGACTATAACTATAAACCACCTATAACTGTAACTACCTGTTACTATAACTCAGTGATCGAGGGGAAACCTAGGACCACTTCCTGTTAACTGTCTATAACTATAACTATAACTGTGACTGTAACTGTAACTTTGACTTTAACTGTGGAACATAAAACATATAACAGTTCTATAGCAGTTTTATGTTAGCTGTTAGCGTTGAACAAACAATTAATCTGAGTTCATTTTACGGAGGGCAGCCCGGGTGGAGCAACCCCGAGATACGTCTCCCTATAAACCGGTGAAATTCCTATCATATCAGGCTAACACCGGACTCCCTATAAAACGTGTGGACAACCCTCTCGGAGAAGTCCCATCCGGCGAATCCCGGAGTCTGTTGAACACGCCCTGTAACTGTAAAACGTGCAAGCACGCCAATATCTTTAATCTTTAATTCTTTAACTTTGACATATAAACATATAATCTGTGACTATAATCATATAACATTCCTGTAACATATAACCTATAACCTATGATTCTTGGCTTATCGTTCTCATATGCCACCTATAATTGTTGGAGAACCAACACTATAATCTTATCTGTAACTTCAAATGCTGAAGCATTCCTATTACTCTTGTATCCTAAACTGAATACGTCTATAATCTTGTTCGCCTAAAGTAGGTTCCTGACTATCAAAGTCGTAAGCTTTTCCTTAAGAGTTAACAACTCACTAGTAATGGAATTAATCCATTAAATTCCTATTCTCATACTCTTAAATCTTGTCATCCTATCAAGGATTCGACATATCGTTGTCATATGCCGCTATAAGGGTTTACACATTCCTATAACCTTAGTTCTTACATTTCCCAAGCCTTGCCTAATCCTTGCTCCTACACTTTCACAACCTTTGGAAACCTTTAGAATGAGTTAAAATGGTGGTTAAAGTTTCTAAAAAGTATTAGGAGAAAACATTTGCAAAAAGCCCTGCTCGCGCGCACCAGAACCCCTTGAACAGCTCAACTAGGTTGTGCTGTCCTGGCTTGGTCGCTTCAAGCGCAGATAGGCAGGGAAAAATCCTGCCTGGTCGCTACAAGCGACAGCTCGTCGCTACAGCGACCATGACAACACAGTCATGTGTAAAAATGCATTTTTCCACCATTTTTGCTCAATCCAAGTTACCCAAGCATCCAAAACATGCTAGGGATGATTTTCTATTACAAATTGATAGTTTAAAACGTATATGAGCAAAGAATTTAGCAAGCAAAGGAATTAGGGCAAAACACTATAACTTCCCCTATGATTTCAAACACTATAAAACTCACACAAGGGGGTTCTAAAACCCCTAGGGAGCTCACCTTAAACTTGCTTTGGTGCTGGTTATGCTCAAGCTTCAAAACCTTAGCTCAACTATTTGATCTTCCTTGCTTTCTCTTGTTCTAACTCCTTAAACCAAGCTTCCTAGCCAAAAATCCACAAGATTGGATGATGTTTAAGAGGTTGGTAATGAGGAAGATGATGATGCACGAAATTAGAGAGAGAGGGAGGAGAATAATCAGATTTTAGAGAGAGAAAGGATTAGGATAAATGAGAAAAATCTCATACTTCCCATATTTAAATCCTTCCCTTCTATAATTACCATTATGCCATTGTGTTCGTTTAATTCCTGTGATACTGATAAAAATCACCTTTAAGCGGGATATTACACTCTACCCCCCTTAAAAGAAATTTCGTCCTCGAAATTTAAATAATCCTTATGAGATCCTGAAAAGATAAATCCTTTCAACCTCTTTCTCTACTATGAAAATTTCCAATCCTTTAAGCTCGTTGGAACTTCATGGCAACTCCAGGGCCTGACATGTAGATTAATCACGCATCCCGATTAAACTATACTGGTTAAACTTGATCTTTAGCCATGATTTCCATTCCTGTAAATCAAAACATGTGACAATCTCTTTCCGACCGAAAGGTCTGACGTACAATACATAACTATTACCTGTTAGGACGTATGGTTATCTGAACCAACATATCCATATTATCTGACTATGATTTCTGTTCGACATATTTCTTACAAATCCAACTTAAAATTATTGAGTCTCGAATTTCCCTTACTGAATTCTATCAGTCCTTCTTTAATTGACCATTCAATCTTAACCTGAAGACGTCGAGTCGATCTGTTTTCCTCAATTATTCCAACTTTCCAAGGAATCTATTACATTACTTTTAATTCAAAAAGAATTCTTATCTTTAACTTCCGCCTCGTAAGACGACCTTTTACTGTTACATTCTCAACATTCTTTATATAAAATTATTCTTACATTGAAAGACATCTGATATTGAGTAACCTCAAACGGAAATAAAGTCTATTACAACTACCTCCACGATTCAAATTTAAGATGGTGGCTGAACTTAAGGCACGAGTTCTTTTCTTTCTAACATCCTGGTGTAACTATTATCTCAACCATGTACATTGTTCACATTTCCACTGCGGGAAACCTTAAGGCTCGAGAAATCTTATGAGCCACTCGCGCTCCAATTTAATTAATCAACGATAACGTGTAGCCAAAGGTCTTAGGAACTTTCTTCTTTCTATGACTCTAACAATCTTGCATCAATCAAGATATTCCTTACTTATGGGAATTACTACCTTCTTTACCATTACTTTCAAATTTATGAAAATCCAGTATAAGTGACGTGCGGCATAAGCCGTCTCACATATCATCAAATAATATAATCCATAGCACAAAGCTTCCATACATGATCGAGTACGTGTACACTACTATCGGTACACAGTACGTCGCATCATCATTGTCCGACTAATGGGACATCATCCTTAGTCAACACGTACTTGAGACAAAACCATGCCAACTAAGGGCACTCCTCTAGCTCTTATCTCATGCTTATATTCTTTGAGTATCCACAATCTCATACATAACTATGATTACGTCCCATTGACGTTATAACTTATTTCGTTCATGAACATTCTCTGTTTTCAACAAGAAAACTCTATTCTGATCGCTATCAAAATAGCACTTTAAAACTCTTAAACTCTGAATCTTTTATTTCATAAATTGAATTCACGTAGCCTTTTCCTATAAACTATGAGTAATTTTCTGATCTGTGTAAACCATTTCCTTCCTTTAACTGTTAACCTTAAGTTCAAAAATTTCTGAACTCCTCAACTGAGATTTGTTTGGCGACAACAAACCTGTTATGCATATGACTTTCCTGTTAAAACATTATCGACTGCGTACCACGATTACTAACACATGTCTCATGACTATAAATATGTCACACTACTGTCTAAGTAGTATAAACTCTGCCTGATCAGTATACATAATACTAATCATAACCTGTTACATGCGACATGCTAGCATAACGTGGGTACGATGCGGAATAACTGTATTCCACGGCATAATTCCTCCTTAGTTAAACTTACTATTCAAGTTAACTTTAAGTTACTGAGCTAAACAGCAAGGTCACCGTATGAAATGTGGCCTTCTTCGTTATGTACTTACTGTGCTATAAACACATCCTTTAAAGTTATCAAACTGCTTCGATTCTCTTATCTCATGAGTTTCGAGGTCTGAAACATTCCTCGACTTATCTCTTAAACTTTCCTGTTAGCACCGATGATAAGTTCAAGTCATCACTACTTACAAATATTCTGTAACTTAAGAATTAATCTCTGAATACCTTTCCTGTAATTTATCTGTCAAGGACTTCACAAACATCCTTTTCCTCTAACTTTGACTTTGAATTGTCTGTTAACCTATCCTTTGATTACTTCTCCGCTGCGCAACTCTGATTTAAATAATTCACCTTGAGATAGAAGTAATACACCATTATTACCATATAAAATCTCTTTGGCCAATCTTTTGACTTTATGACTTTGTAGTTACCATACATGACCATCCTACCTTATGATTTCAAACACGTGATACACCTCTTCGAGTACCCGATTAATAAATCTATAAGCTTCAATACTTAGCATTTTCCATTGGATCCTTCCTATAACTTATTACTGTATTCACAATTCCATATGTCTTCTCGTCCGTTACCCTCTTCATGGTTTCGAACAATCCAAGGTAGGTATGTTCTACCATCTTAACACATACCAACATAATGTGATCTTTGTCGGCTTACCCGAATACGTGTGCAAGGAGCCCATCGAAAGAGAATATAAAACTCCTTAACTTCAACCATAACTTTAACTGTAACTTATATATAAGTGACGTTCTTCCTGTTGCCAGAGTCTCACAATAGTTCTTGGCTAATTCCTTGAAACCGGTCTGCTATAATCCGTCAACATAAGGTCCAATCTTTACTTCATACCCTTACCGGGGGTTTCCTTCACTTATCGCTTAATCCATAAATAAGTATCTTACATATCGGATATCAAAATCACATCCGGTCAAAATGCGCAAGTCCTTCCATCCTTACACACTATATCCTTACTGGAAGTCCAGAGCTTCCCATAATTAACTGATCATTCCTTATGCCAAGTCGCTGGGTTTGGTACCGTAATTCTTTACCTCTGTACCCGGAATAAAACTCTATTCTACTTTAACTTTTCAAATTGCGGTTCCCATTGGGATTCCAAAACATTTCTTAGAGTATTTCCATAGTTCTTTACTGTTCATATCTCCTCGGAGAAGGCATCGTTCAATGATGCGTCCAACTAGTTATGGTACCTGACCTTACTCTTTAATACCTCTTGTATTCCTGAAACTTTGCCAATTCGTCTTAGAATTTGACGTCTTAACCTTTACCCTTCGTACCCTTCTTTCCTCCTTGGTCACATTCAGCTCTCGGACATTTATCCTAACTGTCATATACTAGACTGAGTTGATCAGGCTCAACTAGGTATGACATTTAGAACAACATCCGGAACCCAATGATTCCACTACTTTTATTGAATCTTAAATGACCCATGGCACAGTCTGAATCGACCTGCTCTGATACCAATTGTAACACCCATACTAACTTTAACTAGTATATTAGCATGTGCGTTAAACTGATACTGGATACATTTAAAAATTTCAATAATAATAATAATACATCACAAATGAATGAATAAATGTTTACTCGTTGTACAAATATTCCAATACTATTACAATACTTATACAATATCCATTACGCTCCTGAGCTGGGGCACAACGAGCAACTGCACTCCATCCAGTATCTCTATGAAGATCTTCATCACGAACCTCTGACTTACCTATAAACCTGCACCAGAAGGAAAGGGATGAGACATAATGTCTCAGTGAGCTCCAGCCCAACCAACTGTTGGCAACCACAGGGAACCTAGGGTCGCCATGCCTACCTTGGCAATCTTGGGGATTTCCTATGATCGCCAAGTCTTTACTTTATCCTCAAAGAGTATTTATCTGCCTATGACTATGAATCTGCCTGTAATTATATCTTTGTCTATGACTATAACTATAAACCACCTATAACTGTAACTACCTGTTACTATAACTCAGTGATCGAGGGGAAACCTAGGACCACTTCCTGTTAACTGTCTATAACTATAACTATAACTGTGACTGTAACTGTAACTTTGACTTTAACTGTGGAACATAAAACATATAACAGTTCTATAGCAGTTTTATGTTAGCTGTTAGCGTTGAACAAACAATTAATCTGAGTTCATTTTACGGAGGGCAGCCCGGGTGGAGCAACCCCGAGATACGTCTCCCTATAAACCGGTGAAATTCCTATCATATCAGGCTAACACCGGACTCCCTATAAAACGTGTGGACAACCCTCTCGGAGAAGTCCCATCCGGCGAATCCCGGAGTCTGATGAACACGCCCTGTAACTGTAAAACGTGCAAGCACGCCAATATCTTTAATCTTTAATTCTTTAACTTTGACATATAAACATATAATCTGTGACTATAATCATATAACATTCCTGTAACATATAACCTATAACCTATGATTCTTGGCTTATCGTTCTCATATGCCACCTATAATTGTTGGAGAACCAACACTATAATCTTATCTGTAACTTCAAATGCTGAAGCATTCCTATTACTCTTGTATCCTAAACTGAATACGTCTATAACCTTGTTCGCCTAAAGTAGGTTCCTGACTATCAAAGTCGTAAGCTTTTCCTTAAGAGTTAACAACTCACTAGTAATGGAATTAATCCATTAAATTCCTATTCTCATACTCTTAAATCTTGTCATCCTATCAAGGATTCGACATATCGTTGTCATATGCCGCTATAAGGGTTTACACATTCCTATAACCTTAGTTCTTACATTTCCCAAGCCTTGCCTAATCCTTGCTCCTACACTTTCACAACCTTTGGAAACCTTTAGAATGAGTTAAAATGGTGGTTAAAGTTTCTAAAAAGTATTAGGAGAAAACATTTGCAAAAAGCCCTGCTCGCGCGCACCAGAACCCCCAGAACAGCTCAACTAGGTTGTGCTGTCCTGGCTTGGTCGCTACAAGCGCCCAGCTGGTCGCTTCAAGCGCCACTGGTCGCTACAAGCGCCAATCTGGTCGCTACAAGCGCAGATAGGCAGGGAAAAATCCTGCCTGGTCGCTACAAGCGACAGCTCGTCGCTACAGCGACCATGACAACACAGTCATGTGTAAAAATGCATTTTTCCACCATTTTTGCTCAATCCAAGTTACCCAAGCATCCAAAACATGCTAGGGATGATTTTCTATTACAAATTGATAGTTTAAAACGTATATGAGCAAGGAATTTAGCAAGCAAAGGAATTAGGGCAAAACACTATAACTTCCCCTATGATTTCAAACACTATAAAACTCACACAAGGGGGTTCTAAAACCCCTAGGGAGCTCACCTTAAACTTGCTTTGGTGCTGGTTATGCTCAAGCTTCAAAACCTTAGCTCAACTCTTTGATCTTCCTTGCTTTCTCTTGTTCTAACTCCTTAAACCAAGCTTCCTAGCCAAAAATCCACAAGATTGGATGATGTTTAAGAGGTTGGTAATGAGGAAGATGATGATGCACGAAATTAGAGAGAGAGGGAGGAGAATAATCAGATTTTAGAGAGAGAAAGGATTAGGATAAATGAGAAAAATCTCATACTTCCCATATTTAAATCCTTCCCTTCTATAATTACCATTATGCCATTGTGTTCGTTTAATTCCTGTGATACTGATAAAAATCACGTTTAAGCGGGATATTACAACATTGTTTGAAGGAAGTGAGTTTTTCCTCTTAGGGCACAATATATGAGAAGCTGGGCAAGGAAGGTATGAAGAAGAAAGAAAGAACATAGTGATGAAGAAGGTGAAAAGATTGAGTTTTTAATTTCAAATTTTGGTGATTACGTTTTTTGGTTTTAGTCCCTATGTAAATATTCGTTTTTGGTTTTAGTCCCTCTTATAACACCACTATTCAGCTTTAATGCCACATAAGCGTGTTTGTCTATCTCAGCAACTGACACGTATGCCTCCGTTTGCCAGCTAGGCTTTTTTTTTTTTTACGGAATCTGACGGCAGAGATCAGTTCCAAAAAGTTAACAAAATACAAGGGTTGTTTCGCAACAAAAAAACTTACAGGGACGAAAACCAAAAACACGCTAACTTACAGGGACCTTTTACATATTTAAGCGTTATTTATTTTTTTTAACTATAAAACAAGAGTTTTCGATGTTACTGTTTGATGGTTGGTTGTGAAGACATTTATCGATGTGCCTGAGTTTTCGACACGTATCATATTCTTAGAAATTTTCTTTGAAACTTATATTATTCACCTCTTCTATAAGGCGTGCTTGAAAAACAATACTCTCATATATTTCTTGTTTTTATGTTGTCATTATCAATATTAATGTTTTAGTCATTGAAGATAATTTGTGTTGAACTTTCAAATGATTGATATACCTTTTGTGTTGGACTTTAAAATGATTGATCCTTCGCAATTTTTCGGAAATAATTATTGTTTACGTGATATTCCATCCGTTCTTATTTATAAAAGTAATTTACAAAAAAGTTTTGTCTCTAAATATAAAATTATATACAAATTTCTAGATGCATTAATTACTTTTTTTTTTCAAATATACCCCTTATTAATACTATCAATTTATCTTGGTATATGAAAAGTTAATATTAAACATATATTTAATTAAAGGTAATTTAGTAATAGTCCCACACATTTTAGACAAATTTATTACTTTAATAACTTTTTTTAATACACATTATTTTTGTAAATTACTTTTGTAAAAAAGGACGGAAGGAGTATTTAATTGAAGTTATATGATATGATGGTATTTTATGGTATAGTACATTATGTTTGATGAAGTAGCTTTGTAGGGTTGTGGTCCAAAGAGCAAAGCTAAACGTAAATATATCTCTCTAGTCTCTACTGGCCAGCTGCGGTTTTCTGCTTCCGTCAAAAAGACATACGCAATCGCCTGTGACTGCTTTTACTTCTTTCTTCGATAGGTGGCTCAAAATTACGTGTTGTCTGTCAAATACTGTTTTCTGTTTGGTTTCTTGATTTTTGTGTAATAATTACGCTATTAAATTTGTGTTTTTAGTTTTTCTTTTTTGGTTTTGTTAACGAGTGTCATCGGACACTCTTTAAATATTTCAAATTAAGAAATTATTCATTAAAAAGTTAAATAGTTAAATTTCTAATACATTAAATACACAGTTTTTTTTAATAAAAAATTATCATATAAGACCCTTAAAAAATGTCGTATGGACATTCGTTAAGATTTCCCTTTTATCATTTTTTTAACATTTGAGTGAAATTTGATTTTACCCTAACGAAAGTTAAGATTTCCCTTTCTTTATGATTTTTTTAACTCAAATAACATTTGAGTGAAATTTGATTTTACCCTCAGATAAATAAGATTATGGATCTGTTTGATAAAAATGAGGGATGATTGATAAATTAGTTGACAACTTATACATGATGGGTGATAGTTTATAGATGATAACTTATGCTCGATGACTGATAATTGATAAACTACTTGAAATGTTTGTTAAAATTAGCGGTTTAACTAGCCGATAAATGTAAAATGATATAAAAAGACATTTTTAATTCATAATAAAGCTTATATTAATTAATGTTTAAGTATTTAAAATTTAATAATTTAAATTGATTAATTTAACGTTATTATTAAATTAATTTTTAATCCCTAAATATTAATTTATATTTATTTTCATTTGTCTAAAATAATATATAAACATAATAGATGATTTTGAGCTGAATTTTTCAACTCACAATTATACCTTTCACTTATACAATTGGAATTACAATTTATATATTTTTTATAATATTGTATAAATCTCTAATTAAAATAAAATTATTTAATTTCCATTAAATTATGAATAACTCAATTACAATAGTAACAATATTTGCAAAATTTTATTTGAATGTCATATACTCCCAAAAAATATTATAATTAGCTGTGATAATATATATATATATATATATATATATATATATATATAATTACAAGTTAATTACAATTGAAAAGCGGAAAAACGAACACATTAGTATTTATCTTTACGCTAATACTTCATAAAAAATAATAATTTGTCTTAACAATTTCATATAAGTGTAAAAAAATTTAAATGTAACAGTAAATAAAATATTGTTTGTACCGCAAAAAAATATAGAAAATCGTAAACGTAACAATTGTAACAAAAAAAAAAGCGTATAGATCCTTTTCTATCGAGAAAAAAAAAAGATCTTTCATTCAAAAAATAAGATCATTCATATAGGCCTATTTAAAATATATGTATTTTACTTTATAATATAATAAATGATAAAGGGTAAAAATGGAATTTAGTTAGACTAATAAGGATAAAAGTGGAATAAAAGATGATAAGATATAAGTTCATGAAATAAGCTATAATATTGTTGTGAAAAGACCGTTACCAAACAAGTTTTTTTTTTTGTCAGACGAGCTTATAAGCTATCGGATAAAAATGTAATTTAGTTAGACTAATAAGGATAAAAGTGAAATAAAAGATGATAAGCTATAAGCTTTTGAAATAAGCTATAAACTTGTTGTGAAAAGACCGTTACCAAACAAAGTTTTTTTTTGTCAGACGAGCTTATAAGTTATCGACTATTAACTATAAGCTAGCTTCTTGGCCTTGCCAAACATAGCCATTAATGTCTTTTTTTTTTTTTTTTCAAGAAGCTATAATGAAACGAACAATCTTGCCTTTCGAGTACAAGAAGTGCTAGAAAAAGACTAAGAAAAAGAAGTATAAGTTACATCAAAAGTAAAAATAAACATAAGAAAGAAAAGCCAAAAGAAGTTCTTACATCCCAAACACAAAAATGGATTAAACCAACACAGATGATAGTGAAAAAATAAAATTTGCGTGTTTCGTCTTCAACCACCAAAAAGACAACTTAATTTTATCAAGTAAACCTTGCAATGTATCCTCCCTTTGATGAAAAATTTGTGCTTCTTTCTCACCATATATCGCACATGCTTGATAGCCAAATGAAGTACATAATTGATCGAACATTTTTTGAGTAGCCTTTCAACACGCAAAACTGAACAAGATGATCTGACACACTCGCCAGATTGACCGTTATAATGTCTAACCAGTTAGAAACAACATACCAAATTTTGCAACAAAAAAATCACAATTCAGAAACAATTGGTCCACATCCTCTGTATTGCTACATCCACCCGCACAGAGTTGTGCATTAGCCACTAGCACCCTATTATGATTAAATTGTATGTTGTAGGAATTCGGTTACGGAGAAGCCGCCAGGCAAAAAGACTCATTGTAACACCCGTACTAAATTGTTTAGAATATTTAGCATGCATATTAAACTTGATACTGGATATATTAAAATTTTCAATATTAACAAGATTCTTCTAAATGAAATACAAATCTACTTGTCTCATACATCTGATAAAGTACCGCTAACGTGTACATACAAAAGTCCCACTGTATACAAAAGCACCACTGGTGTGTACATATGTATATATATCAGTTGACAAAATCCCGTACTGGTACATGACGAGCAGATATACTCCACTCAGCTTCTTCTTGCTAAGCTTCATCACGAGCAACCTGCTTACCTATAACTAAATTAAAGGGATTGGGGTGAGACGGGCATCTTAGTGAGTTCCACCTATCCTAAGCTGCAGGCGATCTCGGGGATTCTAGGATCGCCGCCAGTCTCTACATGACCCTGAAAAGGGGTTTGCTGTTCTGCATAAATGAGCGATCAGGGGAAAACTAGGATCACTATCTGATGTCTATAAAGTCTTACCATATTCATATTTTCAAAATTCATGTATTCATATTTCATATTGTCTTCATCTTTTAAGTTAGAAGGTTAGCGTGTAACACACAATTATTATCTGGGTTCATTTTACGGAATGCATCCGAGTGGAGTAATCCTGGAGTACATCCCCCTGATAACCGGTGAAAACTCCTATCTGAGGCTAGTCACCGGACACCTCTTGCCGTCGTGCGGGTCTCCCTTGCGGAATGCCCCGTCCCACTGGCGTGAACCTCCCGTGTCCCACTGGCGTGAACAACAAGGAAACACGACTTAACTGATATATTAATTAATTATGATCTGTTGCGTTAATTTCCCATGTCCCACTGGCGTGAACAACGGAAATCACGTCTTAACTAATACGTGAACCTTTAGTGTCCCACTGGCGTTAACATCCAAAGGCACGTCATAGCATAGTGTGTGTGTGTGTGTGTGTGTATGTATGTATGTGTGTGTATATATATATATATATATATATATATATGAGTCGTCATGAAGGTTCCCTTGTAGGTTGACCTATCCAGAATGAATCTGGAGCGTACCTAAGCCACGACTTGTCAATATATATATATATATATATATATATATATATACTTATATCTATGAAATTTATGTATCATTAATTCTTGTAATATCTGTTATGTCTGATAATGAGTTATCTAAAATCTAATCCCATGACTAGCATAATTTTCACAATACCTCTCTCAACATCAACACATAACTCTAAACGTATTAATTTTCTAAAGTTGATTTGGAGTTATCTAAACTCAAAACCCTCGAATAGTATTCATTTCATATACATATGGATAAAACTACCCTTCACTCATAGACAACGCATGCGTTCAATTGGTGTTGACCCTTGATTGTACTTTAAACAATGTATTCAAAAATGTTTCATGGTTCATTGGTACTGTACAAGTATTTTAAAAGAAGTAGTTTTTGGACAATCTTGCTAGGCGAGCATGAGCTTCGCCTGGCAAGCATCTGCCAGATTTGGATTTGAAGCTTCGCTAGGCGAGCATGAACTTCGCCTGGCGAACATCTACCCAAATTTGGGTTTGAAGCTTCGCCGATGCGAGCTATGGCATCGCTCCAGCGAAGTCTGGCAGTAGCAAATACTCAGCCTGTTCGCCATGGCGAGCTCCTGATCGCTCGGCGAACATGACAGACATCAAAACTGCAAAGAAACGTATTTTTACTCAAAATTTTGATACCCAAATGTCCAGTAGCAATTGTAATGTACCAATGACTCAATTAAATCATTATAAGCCAGGAGAATCAAGGATTTCACAAGAATTGAAATGCATGCATCATCAAAGGGAATTTAAACAATAATTCCTAATTTCTCATTATGATTATCTCACTCAACAATCCCAAGGGAAATCTAACATCTAAAGGAACTCACCTTGTTATTGCTGAAAATAGAAGGAATTGATGAAATGATGAGGCTTCAAGATTTTTCTCCAATTCCAAGCCGAACCTCTTGCTCCAAGTTCAAGTTTTTCTACCCACTTTAAATTGAAGCTTCCATATAGTTCAAAGAGATGACTGGAGGTGAAATTTTAGCATGCAAGCTTGGATTGATGATTTTGGAAGAAAGTTGGGGTTTAGGGTCAAGAGAAAGGGGGTTCGGCCAAGTGAAGGAAAAATGAAGAAATTGAGCTAGCTTTAGGTTCCTATTATTTCAAGGATCACAATTCCTCTAATGCATGTTGGCTTTAGGCAAGGATTAGTGAGGATTTTGGAAGATTGCGTGAGAAGGAGAGAGAGCCGTGAGGGAGAATGGAGAGAAAAGAGGGATCATTGTTTTGAAGAGAGAGGAATTTGTGGGAAGAATGAAAAGGAATGGTGGGTCTTGGCATATAAATATGCATAGGGTGTAATTACCAAAGTGTCCCTTCTCTTAAAATGTTATCCTTGTAATTCTTGTATTTTCTCCATTTTATCAGTTAATTTACCATGCGTCTGCTAAAGTATTATGCGGGATGTTACACTCACTTTGAGAGGAACCTCTATATGCCAAATGATATTATTATTATTATCAACAGTAATGTTGTGGTTCGCTGAGATCAAGCGATTATAAGCACTACTAACATTGTACTTTTTTGGAACGTGCAATTGTCATAGCCACCTTTCATTCACATCAGCGTCCTAAAAATTTAATTTAACAAAGAACAACACTCCCCCCATTTGTTCTTCCTCGCAAGCCAGCAACCGCCTCCACCATTTCCACGCCTCTCCCCCCCCACCCCAACCTAAGATCTTCATCTCTGCCACCATTGCCATCTTATTATCAGCCAAAGCAAAAAGGCGACTGAACTTAATTACCCTTTAAGACCGCTCCAGTCAACCATGGATCCCATCAAAACAACATTGTGACACCATCTCCCACCTCACACCAAATATTATCATCAATCCATCTTCCAACCCCCCGCTCCACCTATCAGTCAACTTATTCCACGAAACTGATCCCCCTCTCCCGCCCTCATGATTGCTACCGCATAGAAAACATTGACGTGGAAGAAATCTTGTCATGTGGTTGCTACCACGTGAATTTTTTGGATGATGTGGAAATTGTATCGTTTTGTGTTATTTTATTTTGTTAATATTAACTGAGAGGTGGGAATAAAAAAAACAAAAAAATTTGGAGTTGAAATCAAAGTTCACTCAAATTTTAGAGTTTAAAATCATACAAATCAAGAAATCTTTACAAGGATATACAAAACAAAAATAACATCTCTACAAGGATTGTCATTTTCTACCAGACAATCAACTAAACTTATAATTAAAAACAATAGTTTGGGAGAGTTTTCAAGATTGTTAATTGCGACAAAATTTAAACAGGTTTGAAACAAATATTTGCCGGCGTTTAGAACTTGTTGAATCCCCTCCATGTCTTTGTTGGATTAGCGCATGGTCCTAAATAAAATACCACCTAAGATTTATATTCACGACGTCTAACAAAGTAAGGCCTACTCTGTCTTCGTTTATAGGCCCATCTGATGTCGTATTGCTCCACAATGGTTAGTAGGTATTTATACTCACATGGCCATTTGAGAACATTAAACCTAGTCATACAAGAAGAGTTCTCAATCTCTCGGTGAACGACTCACATAAATTATATATAACAATTATGATTAGAAAGACGAAATGAATCTAGAAATTCTAACCTTGGATCAATTCAAGTTCAAAGGAATTGAAAGACATTAAGACCAATACATATAAAAGAAATATAATTCAGATAGTATTGATAAAGAAAATTGTCATACACTTGTAAGAGAATCCAACAAATAATAGAGGTTCATCTCTGAATCCTAATCTTATGTGTTTAACTACTCATGGTTACTGAATACACAATCAAAGGTGAAAGAAATAGTAACGTACACTACAACAAATGAAAAACACCCCTCTTTGATGCTCCGGTCACACTCATTTCCCTCTGAAACGTCAGGTTTCTGAATGAATATATATGGGTCAAAACAGGCTTTAAACATGCAAAAATACGCACACAACTTGCGCGTGGCGCATGGCCATAAACAGAAAAATGCTGGATTTTTACGTTCAAGATGTGTAGGGCGCATTGGCTCATGCACAAGGCGCATGAGGTAGAGAGCAAAAGTGCTCTCTGAGCGTCCCAATGCGCAGGACACATGGTTCAGACACTTTTTTTTTTCCTTATTTTCTCCATTCTTCAAGTGCTTTTCATCATTGATATGATTTTGGGACTTGGAACAAAAATTTTCCAAGTTGTTTTGGCTTTAAACCTTCGTTGCACTTGATTCTCTAACTTCTATAACTTCCATGAGGTGTCTTGCTTTTCAGAATTACATTATTTAACCATAAAAGACTAAAAACACTTGTGAAGTTGTCTGGTTAGAGAAGAAATAGAATTACAACGACCCAAATAAAAAAATTACAAAACATTCCCAAAACCATGAACAACTTACTCTAAAACCTCTAATATTGTCTTCCAATACTTATGTAAAGACTCTAAAACATAGCTAAAAACATCATATTATGAGGTGCCATCACATCTCCAAACTTAAACGGTTGCTTGTCCTCAAGTAACGAAATAGTCAAAAGTCAGAATTTGCATAAACTTAAAAATGCATTTCTTTCTGAGAGGGTGCTCAAATCCTCATTTGTTTCACTTATGACTTTGACTAACTAATTTGGCTCAAGTTGGGCATACTTAGAAAAGATAGTTCATGCTTTCAATCACACTTTATTCTCCATTCTTTTTCTTACCAAATCTTGTAGCAAGTAATACTGGTCATGACATTTGTCCGCTTCAGTCGGCATGTTAATACATTTTGTTATGAACTTCAAGAAATTCTAAACAATCATTCAAAATCAAGCGATGAAGATAAATAATTTAAAGATAAATTATAAGCTCGTGAAAAAGTGACAATTAACAAACCTATATATCTTTTTAATCAAACGAGCTTATATGTCATGGGTTATAAGCTCAAATATATAGCTTACTAAATAGACCCATGATATTAAGAATTAAATCCCAGTACATAGTGGGGCTCTAGCCCACACATAGCATAAGATATGCCCATCCCTGTCTATAGATGATGGCTATCATCACACACGTGAAACTATATGAGATGCAAATTAGATACCGGATGAGGACATGAGGTCTATCCATGTATTGGGACCTGAGAGGCTAAGATCTTGTAAAAAAAAAGTTCACATTTATTTCATAAACTACGGTTATTGAAGCTTGATAGACACACACATCAATATCAAATAGTTTCATTTTATAAGCTTTAACAACAACAAGTGAAGAACACACCCTCAAAAAACAAATAAAAATGAAGTACATCATTTGAACAAGAAGAATTTTCATAAAAACATTAATGCATAATCCTTCAATCAGTTAATTTTAATAAATTCAGATAAAGTCCAAAAACTACATATCTTTGAAATCTAATATCTAAAATTAAGAATCAATTTCCCAAGTAAAATATTATAAAGCACTGTTTAATAAAAGTTTGCAAATAGAGCAGAATAAAAAGAGGAAAAAAATGCTAGATTCATGTATGTATTATATCATACTATTTCCATACAGAATTTGGTTGTAACAAGATCAACAAAGTACTTTTATAATCTTTAATACATACATGTGGAATGTATAGTCCATATTAACATGGATCATTGCTCTCTATGAAGGTGCCTTCCAATTAAACTCACATTCATTATAGCTGGATCAGCAGAAGCAAATGGATTTGGAGGCATACTTAATTTTTCTCCATCTCCTTCCAACATATGAAGAACAACTTGCATAGAAGGACGATCAACCGGGTGCCATTGAATACACCAAAGTCCAGCAATCGCAAGTTTCTTTGCTATTTTCGCGTATTTCTCCACCTCAATATGTTCGCTCAAATCATCCCCTTGCTCTAACAAATTATAAATCCATTCTGGAAAATACCCTAAACCACTTCTCTTCTCTACAGCATCGACATTCTGTCTTCCCCCGACCATCTCAAGCAACAGCGTTCCAAAACTATAAACATCAGATTTATACGACACATTCCCAAAGTTCCTAGAGAAAACTTCCGGTGCTATGTAACCAATAGTCCCCCTAGCCGCAGTCATGGAAACCGCACTTTGATCCTTTGAACAAAGCTTTGCCAAACCAAAATCAGATATCTTAGGAGTGAAGTTATTGTCAAGTAAGATATTGTGCGGTTTTATATCAAAGTGAAGTATCCTCTGATCACATCCTTGGTGAAGGTACTCAATCCCTTTCGCTATTCCTAGCGCGATTTCTTGTAATTTTTCCCAACTCAAAAAGTGGTTTTTGAAATCCGTTGTGGAAATGAATTTCTGCAACGAACCATTTGGTAAATACTCGTAAACAAGAGCTCGGGTGTGTCCATCGGCACAAAAGCCAACTAAGTGAACAACATTGACATGATGAATTTGACTCATTGTTCCTACTTCATTGATGAACTCAGGTCCGTTTCCTGTGGAAGTTTTGAGAAGCTTGACCGCGACATATATATCGCTAGATAGTTTACCTCTGTACACCGTTCCGTATGCTCCTTGCCCTAGTTCGTTCTTGAAATTGTTTGTGATCCTCTTTATGTCTGAATAGCAATACCTTGTAGGTTTCAATGCTCTGTAATCTTCTAAGAACTTCTCTATTCTTGCTTCGTTTTCTTTATCTTTTTGAGTTCTATATCGAACATGGTATAGTACAGTGACTAGTAGTAAAATTCCAAGACATGATAGTATTGGTACTGCACGACACAAAGGAAACCGTTAATCCAAACATTCAAGATGTAATAATGAAGTTTTTTTTTATATATAAAAAATGTACTCTATAGCAGTTTAGATTGCAACATCAAGATGCTTAGTATATGTTGGTATCATGGTATGTATGCCAGAATCGGTGGCCTAGAATGATTTTTCAAAAGTTACATTGAAGCTTATGCAAAATCACGACGCATAACTGTGGTTCTGAAATATCCATCATGATACCAAACATATGCTTGTCTTTGCAACTGTGATCAAGTATGAGATTATGATTTGCGTTTATTCATATATATTGTTTTTGTAAAAAAATTTACACCCTAATCAATCATGACGGTCAAATGCTTAAAAATGTTTGACTTTAGATTCGTTTGATTGATTGTGATTTGTTAATAGTGTAAAGCATTTTTAATTGTATATACAAATTAAACTATTGTGATTTAGAACTTTGAAAATAATGATGATCATAATAAAACCAAAGAGAGCATAATCTCTGAGTAATTGTCACCTAGAATCTCCACTTTTTTGCCCGCTCCTGTAAAAAAAAGTCATGGACATGTTAAGACGACCTTGTCATGCTTATAGAAACCACCAATTGTTGAGTTGATTTCTTATTATATCTATCTATAACATGTTTCTAATTGATATATTT
Organism: Medicago ruthenica; assembly: GCA_018208015.1. Taxonomy (NCBI): domain Eukaryota; kingdom Viridiplantae; phylum Streptophyta; class Magnoliopsida; order Fabales; family Fabaceae; genus Medicago; species Medicago ruthenica. Next base: position 101,018,146 of record CM031371.1, read on the forward strand.
TTTAAGTGGAAAAAATTAGTTTTGAATCAATCAATTTGTATAATTGATTTTAGTAAAAACTGAGTTAAAAGAAAAGTAATTTATGATTCAATACATTCACATACAAAAATGTTTTTTTTTTTTATGATTCCTTGAACCAGATACCGAGTTTTTATTCTAAAAAAACATTCATATAAAAATGACTTTTCTTGAACTTAAATTACCTTCCGATAGAAATTTCAAATTATAGTATCAAGTTAAAATTTATTTTATAGAGAAAAACAATTCTAAACACTCAAGTATTTGTAAATAATGGTTATAATTAATTATATATTTGTAAAATCACGTGAATATATACAATAAACTTATATATTATATTAATGTTTCAAAAAATTGAAAACAAAATAGAAAAAAAGAAAGGACTAAAAAAGTGATAAAACAAAATACCTTTGGATTTGTTGATATTGTTGTAACATTCATGTTCTGTTTCACTTTCATTACGACAACTTGTATCCCAACCTAAAATAAGATCATCTCCATGGCTAAAAACAACATCTTCTGGAACAAAAGACATGTCATACAACTTGGTACAATATGTCAAAGTAACATCCTTTAATTGAAGTGTAGAGTTCAAGGCATAAACTTGGTATCCATTAGAAGAAAGACATGTAATGGAAGAATAATAAGATTGTAAAGCAGTGTTCATGGATGAACAATTGAAGAGGGTATAATTAGAATTTGAATTGTCAATGAAATGAAAAGGTGTGGATGATACATTGAGATTTGAAAGGAGTTTTGGAAGACATCCATTTGGGTCAGTCACATGAATTGTTTGAGACTTGTAATCAATTTTGTTGACAATAAAATTGATTGAATTTGGCAATTTTAATATGGTTTGGTGATTCTCATTGCATGAAAGATCATACCCAATTTTGCCACAATTTTGTGGTTGAATGTTTTGGAGTATAAAGGGGTATTGAATAGTAGGAGCATCTTTGTGATTACACTTTGTTTTCATGCATTGAATATCAGTTGAAGCAAGGTTAGGGTAGTAATTTACACTCAAAAATAAGCAAAGGAATTGAAGAACTAGTGTAGAGTAATTACCCCACATTTTTCTCTATAATTAAGTTTTAGCTATGCTTTCATTATGTAGACTAGACTTGTATATGAAATTAAATGCGGTAGGATAGGATCTTATTGTTCTATTGAATATTTGCAATGACAATAATATAATGTATTTTTTTTGAAGGAATAATATAATGTATTGTTTCCTAAAAAAAAATATAATGTATTGTGTTTTGAATGTCAACCATCTTTTATTTTTTTTAGGGTAATTGTCAACCACCTTAACATTCTTTGTACACAACATATGTCATTGACTATGAAAGCAAGAATTTAATTATCATATGTAGTAAAATACCAAATAGGAAACTAAAGTCAAACCGGTGAGTTTTATTAGAAAAAGTCAAGGTGGTGAGGCACTTGCAAACTATAGTCATTATTTTCTTTGTTAGAATATTAATCTATAATTCAGGTTGCTTTTCTTTGAGAATTTAGTCTTTTTATTTTCTTTATTTAAAATTTAAATTTAAATTCTTCAAAGCTAATCATGCATATTTTCTTTTGAATCTTATATAATTCATCTCTTTGAATATATTCTAAATTCTACTCAAATTATTAATTGTACATTTTTTTTAAATTAATTTTTTTCCCAAAATTTATGCAAAACATTAGATGAAATAACCTGGACATGAGTTTACAAGTGAGGATAGTCCTCACGTTATGAGCCATTTTTTTTCTAGTCAAGTTTTATGAGCTAGTTAAATAAGGTTGATTTAAGCTCCACAAAAAGTTTAATACTAAATCCGTTTCTAATTATAAAATTCTTTTGCAATTTTTTTTTGTCCTTTTTTATAAGATCCTTTTGGTATTTTTAAGTTCATTAATTATTTCTTTACCAACATACCCCTATTTATTTTACATCTTTTTCTTCAATCAAATTCTCGTGAAAACATAAACTAATTCTTTCGCTTAAAGGATAAAATTATAAAAACAATAGTAACTACAAACAAATTTAATACTCTTACAAACTTTCTTAATTCCCGTGATTCAGTAAAAAATGTGTTATACTTAAGGACGGAGATAATACTTAATTTTATCGAATCGTTAGTTAGTCAGATTATACACATTTAATTCTTTCTTTCTTCTTTCTGAAAGCATTATTAGTTGCTATAAATCAATCAAATGGTTTAACTCTAGAAAAATCAAACAGCCCTTAAAAAAAAACCCATAACAATCAAATAGTATAATAAAGTTCAGTTGAATGACAATAACATAACAACTTTGTTGAGTAGTCACCATCTTCATTATTTTTTATGTTAATCAAAACAAATTTTTATTTCAGCAGACGTGTGCTGGCTATTTGACATTTATTTTTTAGCTCAAGCTATTTGACATTAGGTCTAGTTTTTTCGGGAAAAAAAAATGCTTCATCAAGTCTAATTTTTTATATATTTTTTTTATCGGCTTAAATGCACTTATGGTCATCCTACTTTCGTTGACTCACAATTTTAGTCCTTCATATTTAAACTTGTAAATGTAGCCCGTAATTTTTAGAGTTATATAAGGTTTCCCTACTATTGAATTTGTAGCTTATTTTTGCAAATATCTCATGTTAAATAATGAGCTAAGAAGTTACAGTATGACGTGATAATGTATAATAAGATTTAATCCATGCGTGCATTGTCATTATCCTATGGCTTGCCAATTTTGATTCAGTTCGGAACAAACTACAAAAGGACTCACACTAAATTTAATATTTTTTTTTGTTTTTGAAAAAGACTTTAAATTTGATATATATTACAAATAGGTGTTAAAATTTACCAAAGTAATACAATTGGTATATAATCCAATCACTGAAGTACCGTAAGTGTTAGATCAAACTATGATCTTAAAACACAACATAAATGCTTTTCTCAAATAAGTTGTTTTAAGCAAGATGAAGAATAACAAACAAAAACCGTAAAATTGAGAGAGAGAAGAGAATGGAGAGAATTTGCTAGTAATATGATACCTCATTAAGTGATGAATGTATGCATTACTTAGCCTTTTATATGTATATCACACTTGCTTGTAGCACAAGCTATCTATATACAACCAATAACTAACAAGTATTTATAACAAACTCGAACCAACATGTTATAAGGCAGTTATGAATTAATTCTTAACAATAAGAAAAAACCAAATCCTCAAAGTATGTGGTGTTAGAAATTCGATCTCAAGTTGATGCATATGGAAAAACAATTGTGTAAAATGCTTCAAACTTTGACCTTGTACTATAAACTACCATCACCTATCACAAATTATATCCAAATTAAGAAATTAAGGGGCCAATTGATATAGTTTACAGGAAATAATATGAAAATTCGTCATATTTGTTATGTCAACTTAGTATTAAATGTTGCCTAAAAAAACTTGGTATTAAATGAATGATAAGAATCCCACTCACGTTCAGTTAAATCTTTCACATAAGATAAATAATCCAACCATTGAATTTCAAGTACAATTTACTAATCGGATAGACAAATTTAATCAAAGTCAACACTATTTGGTACACTTATATAATACATGATCAAAATTAAAATAACAAAGAAGCAGCCAAGCATGCATGCTGACGTATGAATTTGATGTATAAGTTATGAAATTTTGAAATTAAGAAGCTTATAGACCAATCAAAAATCAAAATCATAGTTCAAAGAATCCTTGAGCGCAGCATATTCGCATAGTAATGGCATCAATTTTTGTCAATGATGTTAAACAACACAACACCAATAGGATCCTCTTCTCATGTCTTAACTTTGTGTTTATATCACATCTTCTCATATCACATAAACATAATCAAAATTCCAATGTAAGTGTCATACTCACCAAAATCAAATTTACTAGTTTTCTTTTCACTAATAGGAAAATATTTTAAACTACAAAATATAGATTCCACATACATCAAAATATAAGTAAAGCTTAGTTTCATACTTCTGGAAAGGGTTTCAAAATAAGGTCCGCGAGACCACAATCTGAACCGCAACATCAATGTTTTTGATGTTTCCGCAACCACAACACGACTGTGATTGAGGTCATATCAACTACATTTGACCGTAATTATCTATAATAGCAGGGATCACGACTCAACTGCAACCGCGATGTAAAACATTGTTTCTTCATACTTTAGCCATTAGCATAAGCCTTTTACTTAACTAGTTAACCTCAGATTCCTCTACAAGTCCAAAAGTTTCAAATTTGAAATCTCTCTCCTTTCAACCATGTCTTGGAAAATTCTTGTTAATCTAATTGTTATAATGATCCTCCTATACCCTCTTCCTTGCCTAACAGAAACAAACCCTCAATGTCTCTCTTCATCTTGTGGTATCATACAAAACATCACCTACCCTTTTCGCCTACAAACCGATCCAGAAAACTGTGGTGATCCAAATTATGAACTTTCCTGTGAGAACAATCAAACAATACTAAATCTATACAATGGAAAATATTTTGTAGAATCCATCAACTACAACAATTCCACAATAAGGATCATAGACTCGGGTCTTGAAAAAGAAAATTGCTCTTCAATTCCTCTCTACACTTTAACAAATGAAAACTTCACCACTGAAAAACCTTATAGCTTGTTAGATACCAATAACTTAGAAACCGTAGCATTTATAAACTGTGCAGCTTCAATTAATTCTCCTATTTACATGGATACTTCATCTTGTAACAAAGGATTAATCAACTCTTCCAATTATGCTGTACTTGGTGAGTTGAAAATCTCTGAGTTGGAAGATTCATGCAGCATACAAGTAATGGTTGTTATGACTTCAAATTTGAACAAAGGTGACAAAAACTTTTCATATGTGAATATTCATCAGCAACTTGTTTATGGATTGGAGCTTTCTTGGCATGAGATATTCTGCAAAGAGTGTCAAGGCAGAGGGTACTGTAAGTTGAACAACAACAATGAGGTCATTGGTTGTTCAAGAAGTAGACCTTGTAGTCATGACTATATACCCTCTTTCAAATGTCAGTACAGTTTCTCTTTCCTTCACTTTACTAGCAGTTTTCTTTTTGAATTCCTCTAACCATATACTTTTTGATTGATTTTGTATACTTTTTGTAAAGCTTTTTCCTTCAACGGTTTGATAAATATTTTTCTTCTTTGGACATATGCAGGTGCTTTAAAAGAGCTAATCCATGCAGCCAAAGATTTGACTAAAGGTGGTGTTTCTATTCTTTGCTATTTTAATCAACAGATTGATGCATATAAGATCATAGAAAAATAAGATGGGAATCCACAGAATTCATATTGCGTTCTCTAATCGTAACATTGAAATCTCATTCGAAAATTAAGACAGTAGTTATATCAATGCTTTATTGATGAATCACTTGCAGAAGATAAAAAGAGTGAACAATGATACATGCCCTTATAGTTGTGAACATGATATCTAATTTATGATGGGTTACATGTTTGTAAATATGTTTTATTCCTTTTTGTAGAAGAAAACATATGCTAATTTGTTTGGTTTACTTATAAATTTCTTTTTTACAGGTCCACACATATTAGGTGCTATCATCGGTATGTTTCTTAAAATGGCAGATAAGTTGTGCAGTTCAAATTCATGGCTAATCAACAATAAAATAACTTTTTCTTAGAGGGATCTTAACATATCTGTTTTTACTTTTGTCAAAACAGGAATAATTCTTCTGATAAGAATCATAGGTGGTTTACTATTTATCCCGATGTACATGGCATATAAATGGAGAAGGAGGCATTTATCTGCATATGATTCAGTTGAAGAGTTTCTTAAATCTCACAATAATCTCATGCCAATAAGATACTCTTACTCGGACATTAAAAAAATGACAAAAGGATTTAAGGATAAACTTGGCGAAGGTGGCTATGGTTCTGTTTACAAAGGACAACTTCGCAACGGTCACCTAGTAGCAATCAAGTTGCTAGGTGGAAAATCAAGAGCAAATGGACAGGAATTCATCAATGAAGTTGCTACCATTGGAACGATTCACCATGTTAATGTGGTTCACCTAATTGGCTTTTGTGTTGAGAAAACAAAAAGAGCACTTGTTTATGAGTTCATGCCTAATGGTTCTCTTGAAAAACATATTTTCTCAAGAGAAAGAATGGGTTCTTTGAGTTCTGAGAAAATGTTTGATATAGCTCTTGGTGTAGCGCGTGGTATTGAATATCTACATAGAGGGTGTGACATGAGGATTTTGCATTTTGACATAAAGCCTCATAACATTCTTCTTGATGTAAACTTCACTCCAAAGGTTTCGGATTTTGGACTAGCAAAGTTATATCCAACGGACAATAGCATTGTGTCGCTTACGGCTGCAAGAGGAACTATGGGATACATGGCGCCAGAGTTGTTCTATAAGAACATTGGAGGAGTATCGTACAAAGCAGATGTTTATAGCTTTGGAATGTTGTTAATGGAAATGGCGAGTAGAAGAAGGAACATGAATGAGGGCGAAGATCATAAGAGTCAAGTTTATTTCCCTTCTTGGGTTTACGACCAATTTAGCGAAGGGAAGGAAATAGAGATGGGGAATGGTACAGAAGAGGAGGAGAAGATACTGAAGAAGATGATAATAATTGCGTTGTGGTGTATACAGATGAAACCAATTGATCGTCCTTCGATGAACAAAGTGGTTGAGTTGCTTGAAGGAGATGTTGAGTCCTTGGAAATGCCTCCTAAGCCATTTCAAACTCCAAAAGGAATGCCTGTACAAGGCATTGGACAACTCAGAAATCTACCTTGGCTGCTACCTGGAGATTCTACAAACTCGCTTACCATTGTTATAAATCGACGTTAAGATAGATACAACATGTTTGGAAACACGGTTATTTAGAGTTGAATGCATGACGAATGACATCTCCAAGGCCTAACATCCTAGCATCCCTACAGTGGCACCGTAGTTTTGTTTTCCAAACACAAGCTTCGTTTACATAGCGTATTAAATAATGTTATTGCTTAAAATAATTTTGATTTCAGTTCTGCATAGTAATAGTAGCCCATTTTAAGTATTAGATTTTCCAGGTTCCAAAATCAATTTGCTACCCATTTACTTTTTATAGGTCCCAAATAAAGGCACTCTAACAAACTCAATTTTTAATCGGCAGAGCCTGGCTCCCAACCCTAACAGCGTGTAGATGGTGTATTGGTAATCGTTGCAGATTAATGTTTGTCCGAACCTTCAATAAAGTACGAACAATTTTTAAAACCTAAAACAACCATGCCAACATAGTTAACAGAGTTGAAGGTGTGTATCATCTCCTAGTGCAACCCACAAACAACCATGCCAACATATTTAACAGAGTTGAAGGTGGGTATCATCTCTTGAAAAGCAAGATTCCCATGTTGGAACATTGGGCCTTTTGCGGGCTCTTGTGCTAGTCTATCATATGGACTTTAAAAATCACTTCCATCTGAATTGATGTTTGCTCAATAAGTTACGATTTGATCGGGGTTTACTCAAAAAAATGTCGATCGGGAGTTACCACCCGATCAGTTGAACAATTTGAGGAATTTATTGAGCAAGACTCGTATGAATTTACTCTTTTAGCTGGATTTTTTTTTTGTCTAGACTTATCCATGTCAACCGAAAAATAAACTAGACTTATCCAATACATAAATACCCTAAAATGAAACACATATAACACAAGTCCCAGTTCAAACATTAGCACGTAAGATAGGAAAAATGGGGCGTTATCTCTACCTTTACTTTTCATGTTCATTCAAAGCAACATATCAAGATTCTTAAAATAGATTAACTTCTAAACAGCTCTAACTAGAAAAATGGGAGCTAGATGAAAAATATACAGATTGGACAACTGATTAGGTTCCATACCACTTCAAGGAAATATGTGTTATTTTTACATATTGCATATGCAATACTTATATTTTAGTAACTATAGTAACAAATTCACATTTCATATTGTACAAATAAAGAAAACAATACATTGATTTAAGGGTCTTGCTAACAAGTGCCCTTAGGACAGTTTTCATATACAAAAAAAGTTGTTTTTTGATATTTCAACGTGTTAAATACACAAATCTCAAGATAAAATTTCCACTTTAAACTTTGTATCTGAAGACACTTGTTAGCAAACACTTGACTCACTAGTTTCGTTTAGAGAATTTGCTGATCAAAACTCAATATTCAGAACTTGCGCAGCAAGTAACACTCTCTCTAAGCCTTTCAAGACTCCTAATTTCCTTCTATCTAATGTATAAATACCCCAAATACACACAAATATAACACAAGTCCTAGTTCAAACGTTAGAACATAAGAAAGGAAAAATGGGGAGTTAATTTACGTTCCATGTTACAACTAACAGCAGCCATGTTTTCTAAACTATACATGTTTGTAATTTGAAATAATTTTTATTATTTTCTCTTGCTTTCCACTAAAATCACCATATATCAGGATTCTCAAGATAGATTAACTTCTTAAGAGCTATAACTAAAAAAATGGAGCAGGATGATATATATACATATTGGACAGATGATTAGGTTTCATAGCACTTCAAAAAATATATGTCCTTTTTTACATTTTTTTAATAGCAAATATTATTATTTAGTTGTTAGATTAATATTTACTATTCCTTCTATGTTTGGACCCAGGACCTTCGACTCCTTATATCTTAGCTCAAATCACTTGAGTTACTCAACCCATGTATTGTTTTTACCTATTGCACATGCAAAGATTACATTTAGGTAATAAAGTAACAAATTCATATTTCATTTTTTTACAAATAAAGCAAACGCTACACAATAACATTAGGCCATAATTCATCAGACAACAAAACAATCAAAATGTCAAACATACATAATTACTTTAGTAAAGGATTGGTTACAATTTCCTCCGGGTAACTGGTTGACCAATCTGATTCAGTTTCATTTGAGTTGGTATCAAGATTCTCTTGAACTGTTTCATGTGGATATAGTAAAGGCTTTGGAGGCATTTCAATATTTTCAATATCTCCTTCAAGCATCTCTACTACTTTGTTCATTGAAGGACGTTCAATGGGTTTCAACTGTATACACCAAAGTGCAACTAGGAACATTTTCTTCAAATCATCATTAACTTCCTCCATAATCACATCTTCCATTTCTCTCACTGTATTTTTAACCAATTGATCATAAATCCAAAAGGGGAAATAAAGTTGACTTGAATGCTCTGCCTGGGTGTTCAGGTTTTTCCTCTTGCTTGCCATCTCCATCAAAAGCATCCCAAAACTATACACATCGGCCTTGTGTGATATTCTCCCAATATTTTGGTAGAACAATTCAGGAGCCATGTAACCAATTGTTCCTCTTGCTTCTGTCAAAGTGACAATGCTATTGTCACTAGGATAAAGCTTTGCAAGACCAAAGTCCGAAACTTTAGGGATGAAATTTTCGTCAAGAAGGATGTTGTGAGGCTTAATATCAAAATGCAAAATTTGCATATCACAACCCTGATGAAGATATGAAATTCCACGAGCCACTCCAAGAGATATCTCATATATTTGGTCATTAGTTAGAGATATAACTCCCTCTTTGTTGAAAATATATTTATCAAGTGAGCCATTGGGCATGTACTCATAAACAAGAGCACGTTTTGATCCTTCGACACAAAACCCAATGAGTCTTACCACATTTGAATGATATATTCTTCCTATGGTTGCAACTTCACTTATGAATTCTTGCCCATTAGTTTTTGATTTAATTTTCAACATCTTTATGGCTACAAATGGACCACTTATTAGATTTCCTCTATACACATCTCCATAACCTCCTTCACCCAATTTTACTTTGAAATTTTTTGTCATCTGCTTTATCTCTTTGTATGAATACCTTATTGGCATGAGTGTATTACTTTGCAGAAAATCTTCGATATTTTCATATATTGATGCATGTCTTCTTCGATATGTATAGATCAACAACACAGAGAAGAGTATGATGCCCAACATAATTCTAACTGTAATCCATGGCATAACATACTTTCCTGTAAATATTCCAACTTCCCATGCATAATTACTATAATGAAATTTATTATTGCCTGCCAGCTCACAAAGTCCTACAATTCATATCATAGAGTTGGTCATGACTCATGATAAACATCTAGGCTAGTGGCAGAACCATAGGATTATAGATTCAGATAACCAGATGAAACTAAAAGGTAAAATTAATGAAAATTGTAGAGAAAATTCCTAGATTTATTTCTTTGCTAACTTAGCATTTACATACTCATTGAGCTGCTGTTGAAAATTTGTTGAAGGTTCGTCAAAAATCATGGAGCGATTTGGAGAAATCGTGTCGTGATTTTGATCCATTTATTTTGGAAAATGTGTTTTTTTTAGACCTTAAGTTCTTTTTTTTTTTTATGTCAATGTGATCTACCATGCTTGATGAGGTTATTCCAGGGACATCCGATATATTATCCACACACCGAAGTCTAAAAAGTGTAGACGTGTCTCTTCTAATTTAATCAAGGTTTCGTTTTTTTTTTCTTTCTAATACATTCAATCACAATCCAATAACATTTAGATGATATTATACGTATCTCTTCTAAGGTTTCAGTTAAATTCTGATTTTGAACATGCAATAATGGTAAATCTCGTAGAAAAAGATTTTCCGCCCATTTAAATCTTATATGACTCGGAGAATAGTCTTTATAGTTATGCGTGGAAAATATTCGATTTAAAAAGAAAAAAAGCTTTATTCAAAAGAATCATTAAAATGTATTGCTTGCAGGTTCTATGGTTTACAAGAAAAAGGAGAAGGGGTAATGACTATGCAATTTATTATTCATAAAAGAGAAAACACGATGAATGGATAATATGGAATCCATACCTTGATAAATGCCATAGACAAATTCTGCAACAGAAAAAAAAATAGAGTGAAGTTTTTTCTTGAGATTACAGAATTATAGTGCAGTTTACTTCATAAAAAATAATAATATTATAGTTCAGTTTCTTTCTACAACTGCTATATATGAGATTTAAAGTCCTTTCAAGAGAATACACTAATGAACGTATTACACACATGTAGTACTATACGCTTCCCTTTTTTTTGAACTAATTGTAGTATTCTCTAATCATTAATGCAACGAAATTCAACGAACACGTTGATTGTCTAATTTTAATTCCAACAACCTTGTATTCCATTTAATGGGACTATTATATTTTTTTATTAAAAATTAATTTATCTTCAACCATATCTCATGTATTATGCAAATGGAGTGTTGTATTCTCCTTATTGTTTTATTTTATTAAATAGTGCAAGTCAAGTGCGTCAATTGCAAGTTCGTGTATTTTTGTTGGAAAAAGCTTCGCACCATTTAGCTAGTACTCTTGTGTATATTATATTTTACTTTGTATTTATAGTATTGGTGAACGCACGAAAGTCAAATATATGATTTGATAAAATTATTATCCTAATTTTTTTGATTAAATTCATTATTTAATATTATTGTTCAAAAGAGCACTCTGTTTTCGTCCGTTGTTCTTAATTTTTATTATTTTATATAAAATATAGGTTTAGATATTTTGCACTTTCATATTGTAACAAACAATATTTATTTTTTCGATGACACATAATATATCAAATATAATATAGATTCTTATCTTTTTGAAGAAGCATAGAATATAACATTTCTCATAGACAAATATATTTAAAGGTATAATTGAAAGTGAAGAAGACAACACAAAACTATATGTTCCCTTTATATACAATATATATGTATGAATGAGCAAGTGACTTTCATCCTACGCCAAGGGGATTAAAAGATTTTAGTGTATAAATTATAAAAGCTCAACCAGTATCACACTACTAGAAATAGTTATCGTTTATTTAAGCAAAAATAAACTTTTGATCCCCAATTTTGTTTGAAACGAACTTTTGTGTCCCCATATTATGTAAGTCTTGGAATTTTTTCCGTACCGTCATTTTTGATTATGCGGTGCTCTTATCATTGATGTTGCGGTTAACTAGCATGTTTGAGTTGGATAAAATATATGTTATGTCGTTATTGTTTTTTGGTATTAACCCTCCAATTCTTAAGAGGGGATTCGGATGATTTGGAGTTCCACAACAAGGTAAGTAAAGTACGATCAATAATTTTTTCACACAGAAATCGAATCTTGGTTCTCTCGAACGATTCATCATATATCCTCATCAGGAAAATATACTGAGCACTTTTTAACCCTTTTTATGAACCTTTCAATGAAGTAAGAAGGCTTTTCATCTATTTTTTGTCTGAGATTCATTATATCAGCTTGGTAACTTTGGACTGAGGATAGTAGAATTTGTCATGGAAACACCTTTCCATGTCTGCACATGTTTTGATTGAGTTTGGTGGGAAATAAAAGTACCACATGAAATTTGCTCATGTAACGATATAGGGAAGAGTTGTAAATTGTATAATTAATTATGGTTTCCCTCATTGGACTTGTGCAGTAAACCTTCCAATGTTCTCCATAGTCGATTTTACATTTTCCCCTCAGAAGGTAGCAAAATCTGGAGTCTTATAGCCAAGGGCGGAGCCAGCTATATGGGAGGGTGTGCACCTGCACACCTTGAGATTTTAAATGTTACACTAGTTATATTATTTTAATTGAAATTGCACACCCTGAATTATTTAGTTTGCACCTGATCCACTGATTTTTTGAGTTATTTAGTAACGCAGAATACATATACAACTTTTGTAATTTATTTTGGACTTTTACTTTCCTCTCAATTTTTTTATATATTAATTGCTCCTAAAAAAGGCTAGATCAAGTTGTTGATTGTTAAGAATGTCTTTTGCAAATACATTGTCTCCTTTATAAATCTTTTTTACTATCTGTTATGTTGAGAACCAAACATACACTATATATTACCCAATAATTCATTTTTTTTAAATCTTCTTTACATCTATAATTTCTCTCATTCTCTTTTTTATTCCCCCTACTATACATAAATGTTTGAAACTAAAAATTATTTTACTTTTTCAATGTGCATCGAGTGTTTTTTTCTTTCTAATTACGACCAAGTTAATATTGTCTATACTTTTAAATAATTATATATTAGATAAAATTACTCTTGTGGTCGCTTAATATAATTTTTAGGTAAACGATTTGATATTTTTTCCACGTCATTTTGGTCTTGTTGATCTGTCTGCATATGGAGTATTAAGTTTCAAATTTATGGTTTTATTTCTATGTGAACTCACAATATTCAAATCTATAATCATGCACTCATGTTTGTATATGAATCTTAGTCTTAAAGCTTGAAAACTCACATGCAAACAGACCAAAATGACCAAAATAACATGAAAAAAGATAAATTACTAAATCGTTATATGAAATTAAGTTAAAGGACCGTAAGAAACTCCGCACCCCCTGACTTAGGGTCCTGAATTCACCACTGCTTATAGCCTATACGAAAAGGCATCAATCTATCAACTCATTTTGGATATGGCTTCGAAGACACATGTCTCCATGGATTTCAGTTGTATCTTAAAGTACTTCTTGATTCTATTTGTTATGTGGTTGAGATCTAAAATTTGCAGCCTTGAAGGCTTCAGCTTGAAGTCCCTAGACCCAATATAGTGTTATTTTGGTGAAATTGATTCATGATCCATAATTGTTCACCAACATAACTCACTATTGGTTTCATGGTCATCAAATCTACATGGGATTGTACATGGTACATCAAGTCATGGAAGGTATGTTTCGGTATTAGCAAATACAGGTGGATAATTAATCAATGGTTGTTGTATCAGATAATCCAAAACTAGACATTGTTCCAATTGTTGGGTTGTAGACGTATCTTCCAGCACAAGACATATTGCTCGCCTACATAGTACTTCCACAAGGCGGAAATTGCGGCATTCCAATGTATCCTACTGCTTCCAGTGGCTTCCTTGCCATATGTACCTGTCTAACTTGAAGGCTAGCCTGATTATAATTAAGCACCATTTGCCACTAGATTCCCCCGAGGATTAGTCGTGGAAAAAACACTACGCTAGGAATAACGAGTATAAAGTGTTTGTTGTATAGGAATGGACTGAACCTGATGAGGTCTTACCGATGTAATAATCGACCGACTTGGATTAACAACACTTTCCATATTTTGACTCCCTTGTACTCTTTGTGGAGTTTTGATGACTAAATTGTAACAATAATTGGCTCGTAAAATCTCTAACTCCTTGTACATCGTCGTGAACCATGGGTTTAACAATGTCAGCAAATTTTTTTGTAGACTCGATAAAGAATATCATGTATCCCCATATCAATATACTTTATAATTAAATACACAGTCATCACCATTAAAGTCACATGTGTTTCAACTAGTTGTGTCTTAAAAATGCTAGAAGGAGACATAAATGTTGGCATTCTCAACGTCAGTTAAGGCTCGTTAAGTTGAGGCTAACATGACTTTCTTGTTGATGATGACGACGACTATAACATCTCGATTTTTAGTATTAGATTTATTATTATTATTATTATTATTATTATTATTATTATTATTATTATTATTATTATTATTTGTTTATTATATTTATTGATTGCTTATTTTATTGGGAATTAGTGGATTAGCGGATTTTGAGTAATTGGGGGTATTTTGGTCATTTACGGGCAAAGCGTGTTTTTGTAATATGTTAGAAGTTTGAATTTTAAATTTAGAGGTTAGTTGTGTAAGAATAAAATCGAGGGTTTAAGTGAAGTAAAAATGCAAAGAATTAATTATTAGAATGAGATGTGTCTAAGCTCATTAGTGTGAGTGACACATACCCATTATATTTAAAGAGAAGTGTGTGTTAGTGAAATTAGGTCAAGTCATTTTTCATAAACCTAGAAAGGAGGCTAGAGAGAGAATAGAGAAAGAAGAGGAAACTTGGAGAGAAAGAAGGGAGGAAGCTCTAGAAGAAGGAGATTCAACCTAGAGAGACTAATTTTGTGAAGAATTGAGGTAAGGAAGAAGAATATTTTCACCATATGGGTTTATAAGCAATTGGGTAGTTTTGGGTATTTTTGATTATGCTTAATTTCATGAATTGATGATTGTTATGTGTTAATTTCGTGCTTCTTTTATTGTGGTTAAATTGAGTATGTCAAAATTGATGGAATCATGTTGTTTGTATGTCAAAGTTCATGTTTGGCTATGATTTTTGGTAACTTTGTGAATTTTGATGAAATTGATGGAGAATATGATAATTAATGATGATTATGAATAATTAATTTGAATTTAATTATGGGTATGTGTTTTGAATTAAATCCATGAAGTTATGAGATTAAATCCATGATATGTTGTCTTGTTGTTGAGTTTTTGAGTTTTTTAAGTTTTTGATGAATTGAGTGAAAAATCATGAGAATCCATGTTGAATTGATGTTTTGTTGTGTAATAATTGTTCAATCAAAGTGTAATGACTATGGGTACTGTTTGTACAACGATTTTGGGATGAATGAGATCAAAAATGAGATTTTTGGAGAATTTTGGAGGTGTTCTCGTGAGGGAAAACCCATTTTCTTGGTGACTAGAAAACCGGTGCTCGCTAACCCACCTCAGTAGCTCGCTGAGCGAGCTGTGCAGGAACAACATCTGCTGTTCTGTGCGTTTTGGTCCTTTGGGGGTGTTTTCGGACATCATTGGACTTTCCTTTAGTGATGTTTTGCTGTTGTTTTGATCATTTAATGATGAGTAATGATTGTTTGCAATGAGATGATTATAATTGGTTGTTTTTGAGACGAAATTGGTGAATTGTGAAACTTGGAAATGGACATGATTTGTTTAAATGAACTAGTGCATCAAAATGAATAACCTGTGAAATGTTTTGATTTGATAATGGTGTTTGAAACTAATGTGATGATTGGATATATGAAAACTATGTATGAAGGATGAGTATGTATAAGTATGTAAACCTAGTAAATATGAATATGGAAAATCTAATTGATGAATTAATTGATGTGATGATGCAAACTTGTTAATTGATTAATGAAGCATGAATGATGATGTAACATGATAAGTGACAATGATATATGATAAGTGATGATGATATATGGTAAGTGACGATGAATATATGTATGACTATGTTGATGATGTTAGTGGTTGAGTCATATGTATGTGCATGATGTCGAGTCGTGATAAGTTATCATGCATCCATGAAGTCAAGTCCAGTGACGATGAAAGTGACGATGGGATCACTCGGTAACAAAATTCCGATATGGAACCCGGTACCACATACATGTAGAGTCGTTTAGGCGCATTGCATAAACATGATGAGTCTTATGTGGCAATGTTTTGGTGTGAACTTGTGCATTTAAGTCGTAATTGTGTAGTTGATGATTATGATGAGATGAGGTTGATATAACTTGACTTGATGATCGATTGTTGATGAGGGTATGTTATGTATGCTTGAGAATCTTGATTTGAAGTAATGATGTAACCAAGCTTGTAATTGAATGTGAATATGTTATGCATGTTTATGAGTTAAAACCAGGCTGTATATGATGTATGATTATATGATGATGATGATGATGATGATGTTGTTGTTTGCTTGAACTTACATGCATTTATGTCTCCTTTATGTTGAACGTATATCTTACCCTCTAGTGACTTTTTGGTTGCCTGCATCCTTGTGGTGTAGACATGTAGGTTAAGGAGTAGCTCCTACTTATGAGTATGCAGAGGATGGCGTGATGCCTTCTCTTTTTATTTGCTTTGAGGAGTCTAGATTAGTTGCTATGATATAGGATTTTGGGGTTGTCGTTTACTCTGTTGACTTTGATGTTATTGGATCTATATAATCAAACTGATGGTATTATGTATATGTTGAGTCTATTATGTTATGATCCGAGACATGACATTATAATATCTTGAGATACTATTTTATTTCCGTTGTAATCTGAATATATTTGATGAAATTTTTATGTTGAAGATTTGTATGAGATGTATGACGAATGGTAACACCTTGATCTGCGATAATTGTATGATTATCTATTTAAATATTAGTCTCGGAGTTCAGGGTGTTATAACGACGACGATGGGTCCATACCCCTAAGATTCTTTTTAGACCTAAAGTGTTTACTCCAGACGTAGTCCTAACCTGGGGAGCTAAATCTTTTAATGGTAAAAGCGATATTGTCCCACCGGACGTGCCAAATTTGTTTGTGGAGCAAGAATTTAGCCATGGTTTGGCTAAATGTACTTAACTGTGATTCCCTTTACTTCAAGTGATTGACATTGAGGAATGAACTACGTCTCTCAGTTATGGGTCCCCCTAACTTCTCCAGTAGAGCGTTAGATATAGTTGATTTTGGTTTCTTTTAAGCTACACTGAGAAATGGATAAAATAAAGATAAATACAAAAGGTAAGAGGAAAAAAAGTGAATTAAACTTGTTTGATAGATTGAATGTTTCAACTATATTGTATGAACTAAGTATTTATAGCAAAAAATATGTATATTAACCAAACAGTGTCGCCTATAATGATGTGCGCTTTCTCGTCTAATTTCACGAGTTATGCATGGAAACTTCCTTGCTAATGGAGTTGTGGCACCCAAAGTTCGGCTCTAATCTCCTTCACAACATGATCTATTTGAAGGTGAGAAAAACACAAGAGGGGGGGGGGGGGGTTGAATTATGTTGGCTTTTTCTTTTCTTTCTCAAAAACTTAATGATAGTTCAGAATCTGATTGGAGGACATATTCTGATACTCTGTTTCAGAGTTATAATGCAGCGGATGGAAAGTAAATGAGAGAGAGGGACACAATCAATTATCTTGGTTCCTTCCACAACCCAGAAGTAGTCCAGTCCCCTTGTTACTAACAAGAGATTTTTCACTATAATCACCAAGATTACAAATGCTTAAGCACAAAGCAAGAGACTTCCTATGCTCAAACACAAAGTAAGAGACTTCCAATTGCTCAAACACTAAGTAAGAGACTTCCTATGCTCAAACACAAAGTGTTGGTTATTTGAAGTGTTGGCTACATTGTTTGGTAAAATCAAAGTGCTCAAGCAATGCGTCTTCAGAACCATTTAAGTCTTCAGAAGCAAGAAATGGCATTTCAGGAGGTTCAGAAGCTGAAAACTGGGTTTACTGT
Organism: Medicago ruthenica; assembly: GCA_018208015.1. Classification (NCBI taxonomy): domain Eukaryota; kingdom Viridiplantae; phylum Streptophyta; class Magnoliopsida; order Fabales; family Fabaceae; genus Medicago; species Medicago ruthenica. The sequence continues at coordinate 101,036,273 of CM031371.1, forward strand.
TCATCAGAAGCAGATTTGGCCTTCAGACGCAGGAACTGTTCATCAGACACTGGGAGGGGCTTCAGACGCACTGTTCAGACGTTGACCAGCGTTGACCTTCAGAAGCTGCCTTCAGACGTTGACTGGCGTTGACCTTCAGAAGCTGGACTTCAGAAGCTGAACTTCAGAAGCTGTTTTTCAGAAGCTGGTTTTTCTGCTTTAATTCTGTGCGTATCTGTTGGAGATTTGCTAAAGATTTATTCAGGCATTTGATTTCTAGAAGGCTGATAATTTTGGTGAAGATCTTTGTGAAGATTGGCCTCGTGTTTATTGATGAATATATTTCAAAGGGATCTTTTCATTATATGATTCAGAAATATATGTTTCCTTTTTGAGCCTTTGCAGAATTTTAGAATTGTATTTTAAAGAAGATATGGTTCAGAATTATGAGGCCTGCTGAAGACTGTTTAAGAAGACGTGCTGCTGCTATTGAAGACTGCGAATCAAAAACCAGAAATTAAGAGTCTTAGAGTTTTTAGTGTTTTTGAGTTTTAAGCTTTTGCTTTGTACACCACTCATATGTTCTGAGTTGGTTTAGTTGTGTTTGAGTTGTAATTCACTATAAGCTTTTAAGTACGAGTGAAATCTTTGATGTATTGAAGTTGTCTTCATAAACTGGGTTGTTTTCAGAAGTTGTTAGTAACTGGGTTGTTACTTGATTAGGAAGTAAGAGGGAGTTCTTATACCTAGGTGATTGCTGGGTAGAAATCAAGACTAGTGGAGATTAAGTCAGAAGACTAGGAACAGGGGGCTGTGTCTTGAGTCTTAGGATTAATTCCTCATAGTGGATTTCCTTCCTGGATTGGTATCCTACAGATGTAGGTGATGTTTGCACCGAACTGGGTTAACAAATACTGTGTGTTCTTTACTTTCTGCACTTTTATTTGTTGCTTCTGAACCTGTTTGATTGTGCTCTGTTTTGCATTCATCGTGCTCTGTTTTTGTGTACTGATTCATACCTGCCAGAATTTCACAAAGTAAGAGACTTTCTATGCTCAAACACAAAGTAAGAGACTTTCTAATCAGACAGAATTACAAAGAAATTTGTTTGAGTTGAACACTTGATATACTATCAGTGGTGTTCACAAAATACAACACAGTTTAGACTCTCTACTTAAGAAATTCTAAGATAAGAAGTTTATAAGAATTTCTAAGTTATTGATGACTTTTGATTTTGGCAGAGTATGGGCGCTTCTAGATTTTTAGAGTCTTGTAGTTCTTCGTCAAATCTTCAGTCCTTTATAGAGAAACAAAAGAGCCGTTTGAGAAGATGCCAGGTCATCAAAAAGAGTCGTTGGAGTTGAAGCTTCAATCACGTTAATTTCATCCTTGAAATGGTATGCGAAGTTGAAGAGCAACGTTTGAAAGGTTTCCTTAAAAAGGATTGAGTGTTTCGTCCAAGGAGACAGAGGTGCAGACAGTGGTTCTGACTTTTGAGAATGTTGCAGAGCACTTTGTACTGTTGAAAGTGACAACAGACTCCTAGGCTTTAGACGCTGTTCTTCAGAAGCTGGTCTTCAGACACTGTTCATCAGACGCATTTCTTCAGAAGCTGGTCTTCAGACGCACTGTTCATCAGATGCACATCTTCAGAAGCTGGTCTTCAGACGCACTGTTCATCAGACGCACATCTTCAGAAGCTGTCTTTAGACGCAGTCTTCAGACGCTGTCTTTAGACACAGTCTTCAGACGCTGTGTTCAGACGCAGTCTTCAGACTTGCAACACAAGCTTCAACATTTCTTCTTCGCTCTTAACTTGATCTTTCAGAACCACCATTAGATACAACATTTAACTATATGGTCCTGCACACTTAGAACAAGTATTAGCATATCTAATTTTCTTTTTAACACTTTGTTATCATCAAAACTCAAAAGGGACTTGTTCATACATTTTGTTCCAACAATCTCCCCCTTTTTGATGATGACAAACACAAGTATTAATAGAACATTGTTGTTAATTTAATTAACAAGTTGACATCGGGGTCTGAGGTTTGTAAGCTTCCCCTGAGTCTTATCCATGTTAATTAAATTTAGTTTAAATCAATAAAGAGTGATACTCATAATTTAATTGACAAGTTGACTTCAGGGTCTGAGGTTTGTAAGCTCCCCCTGAGTCTGATAATTCACAAGGTGAGGTTTGTAAGCTCCCCCTGAGTATTATCCATGTTAATTAAATTCAGTTTAAGTCAAAAATCACTCAGAATTATCTCACAGAATTTAATCAGAGGCTAAGAGATGAGAAGATGTTCTCCTAAGTTAATTAATTTTCAACAAAAAAATTCAAGAATTCAAGAATTTAAGACACAAGACAGTTAAAACGTGAGATAAAAATGGTCAGAGCATTTTGTTCAGTACCACTGAACTGTTTCAGACACAATTGTTCAGAACATATGGTTCAGTACTACTGAACTCTTTCAGACAGAATTGTTCAGAGCATATGGTTCAGTACTACTGAACTCTTTCAGACAGAATTGAGAGTTTTTAAATGGATCTGAAAACTGAACGTGTAAGATGAGAAAGTGAAGGTGTGACTGTGTTTTGAGTGTTTTTGTTAAAACATTTCAGAAACTGAAAGCAGAAAAAAAACATTAAACACAACTGCACACTAATGACTTTAGGAGGGCGTAAAGTACAACTTTCAAAACTAACTCATCACTGCCCAGCAGTTATAACTTACCAGTTTCTGACCATGTGTCAGACTACTGTTCAGATTCATTCTCATTAGTGGGCCACGTGTAAGGTGTCCACTTATAATGAGTTTTATCAGAAGTAAAAAAAATCAGATTCTGAAACTCAGACTTTGATGTCTCAGAAGCTGAACTTTCTTTAGACTCTGAAAGTGAGTGTCTGTTAAGTCTTAGCTTCTGATGAACTTCAGATTCTCAGTTTCTATTCAGAGTCAAGCAATTTTTTCAAGAGATGAAATGCATGTTCAGATTCTTTTTAATAAAATTAAATCTATCTTCTGTGAGGGGTTTTGTAAATATATCAGCCCATTGATGATCAGTATCAATGAATTGAATACCCAAAACACCCTACTGAACATAACCTCTAATATAATGATGTTTAATATGCTTATCTCTTGAATGAAGAATTGGATTTTTAGACAAACAGATAGCAGCAATATTATCACACAGATGGGTATGCTGTTTTCATGAATTTGATAGTCTTTCACATTGGTGTAGAAGCTGTTAAGTATAACAGAGAACCAATCATACCTCTGTTGAGCTTTTGATCTACCTTTGAGCTTCTGACTACTTCTCCTTGTTTATTCAATTTGTTTCTGAACACCCATTTTATTCCAACAATGTTCTTGATTGGCTTCAGGAGAAGTGTCAGCTTCTGAGAGGTTTTCAACATTTGGAGGATTTTCAGCTTCTGGAAGTTTTTCAGCTTCTGAACTTTCTTCAGACTCAGGAGTCTGATCAGGTTCTGAAGCATCTTCTGAAAGCTGAATATCTATCTTACCAGTACCAATGATCTTGTCTTTTTGGTTTCCTCCAAAATCCACAGTTCCTCCCTCTTTCATGGTCAGGGTTTGGAACATAGACATGTCTCCTGTCATGTGATCCGAGCAACCACTACCCAATTACCATGACTTCCCCTTTCTTTGCCTTTTAAGCATATCTGCAACAGAAATAATTTCAGACCTAGGTACCCATATCTTTATGGGTCCTCTTGGGTTAGTTCTGAAAGGATATGGTTTCTTTTGTACCCTTTGTCTGACTTTCTGAGATTTAAAAGGTTTTGGATAAGCTAGTTTAGTTTCCCTTGAAGGTTTTCTAAACACAGCAATTTGAAAATGTGAGTTTGAATTTTTCAGAGTCTGAGACTTGCTTGTCTTAGATTCTGATCTTTTCAGACTTTGAACCTTTTCAGATTTAAAGTCTGTTTTCCTCATAGTCTTAGACTTAGAACCTTTTGGTTTAGACTTTGGCAAAGTTTTAGATTTTGCCTTCATCTTTCCCTTAGGTTCAGAAGTTTTGGATTCTGAGTTGTTCAGAACCTCATGTTCAGCAGTCTCAGTTTCTGATGAATTCAGTTTCTTAGAACTATCAGATGCAGGTACAAAGCACACCTCAGTGCCTTTCATAATATCTCCAGAAAATGGTAGAATTGTTTCTGTTGAATGATTGAATGGATCATTCTTGAAACCAATTCCTTCTCCTCTGTTTCTGTTAATATTGTAAATCATTGAAGCAACCTTACTTCTGTTGATTCCTGTTAAGATGAAATCCTAAAGAGCAATTTCTTGTTCACTTGGAACTTCATCAGGTTTCTTATGAACCATTTCTCTGAGTTCTCTAACTTCTTCATCAATCTCATTGATGTGATTCTGAAGTTGGAGATTCTCATCAGCCAGCAAGTTATGTTTCTTTTTCAAAGATTTTAATTGAATCAACTTGCTTCTGAGGTGGTTCATAAGATCCTTAACTGTATCAACAAGCTCAGAACGAGTAAGTTCAGAATATACCTCATCTTCTTCTTCAGAGTCTGATCCTGACTCTTCATCAGAAGATGTTGTAGCAATAAGAGCTATATTTGCTTCTTCTTCATCTTCATTCTCAGACTCAGATTCATTGTCAAGCTCATCCCATGTAGCCATAAGACTTTTCTTGAATCTGTCTTTGAAGTTGCTTGATTTTGAGTTGGTCTTTCTGGATTTTTCCTTTGATTTGTCCTTTCGAAGATCTGGACAATCAACTATAAAATGACCAGTCTTCTTGCAGTTGTAGCAACCTTTCTGTTCTTTCTTCTTGGAACCAGATCCTTTCAAGTTGCTGCTCTTGTTAGAGAACTTCTTTTGTCTTTTCATCAAGTACTGAATTCTTTTAGAAAGCCTTGCCAGCTCCTCAGCTTCTGAATCTTCTTCAGAACTTCCCTCAGGAGATTCTTCATCAGATTTAGAAGCTTTTAGAGCTTTTGAAGACTTTCCTTTGGATTTAAGTGCTATAGACTCAGATTTTCTATCAGGTTCATCTTGTTGGAACAAAATGTATAAACAACTCTCTTTTGGGTTTTGATGATAACAAAGTGTTAAAAAGAAAATTGGATATGCTAATGCTTGATTCTAAGTGTGCAGAACCATGTACTTAAAGTTATGGTATTTAACATTGGTTATGGAAGAACAAGCTAAGAGCAAGAAGGAAAGCATAGAAGCTTATGTTGCAAGTATGAAGCAATTCTGTGTCTGAAAGCAGCTACTGAAGGCAGCTTCTGAAGGTGCGTCTGAAAGCAGCTTCTGAAGGCAGCGTCTGAAGGCTGCGTCTGAAGACTAAGTCTGAAGGTCAACAGAAGTCAACGTCTGAAGACTGAGTCTGAAGGTCAACGAAAGTCAACGTCTGAAGACTGAGTCTGAAGGTCAATGAAAGTCAACGTCTGAAGAAGTGCGTCTGATGAACAGTGCTTCTGAATGGTGCGTCTGAGACCTGCTTCTGAAGCCAGCTCCTGAAGAGAAGCTTCTGAAGTCTGAAGTGTGCTGTCACTGTCAAGTACCAACTACTCTGCAACATTCTCAGAAGTCAGTAATGATGTCTGCACTCACGTTTCCTGGACGAAACACTTAATCCCTTTTAAGGAAACATTTTTGAAAGTTGCTCTTCAAACCTCTCATACCATTTCAAGGATGAAGTTAACGTGTTTGAAGCTTCAACTGCAACGGCTCTATTGCTGACCTGGGTTCTTCTCAACAACTCTTTTCTCCTCTATAAAGGACAGAAGATTTGAAGAACAAACTACTAAGACTCTGTACATAAATACAAGACTGAAAAACCAGCAACTGTCACACTCTATTTGCGTATCAGTCATCAAAACTCTTAGGAATTCTTACAAACTTGCTAACCTTAGAATTCCTTAAGTGTAGGGTCTCAACCTGAATTGTATTTTGTGAACACCACTGATAGTATATCAAGTGTTCTATTCAAACTGTATTTTTGTTGTAAAATCTGTTTGAACCCAAAGTCTCAAGCCTGCGTGCTGAGCAACCAGAAGTCTCTTAACCTTGTGTTTTGAGCATAGAAGTCTCTTGACTGTGTGTCTTGAGCAGGGAAGTCTCTTACTAAGTGTTTGAGCAACTAGAAGTCTCTTGACTTTGTGTCTTGAGCATTGGAAGTCTCTTGACTGTGTGTCTTGAGCAGAGAAGTCTCTTGACTGTGTGTCTTGAGCATTAGAAGTCTCTTACTAGGTGTTTGAGCAACTGGAAGTCTCTTAGCTGTGTGCTTTGAACAATTGTAATCTCTTTGATTATAGTTCAAATCTCTTGTTAGTAACAAGGGGACTAGACTACTTCCGGTTTGTGGAAGGAACTAGTATAAAAACTATTGTGTCTTTCTTTCCCTCTCTCATTTAAGCTTTATATCTGCTGCACAAACAACTCTAAAATTAGTTCAGAACTGATCTAAATTAGATTCTGAACTTAACCAAAGTTTTTGAGAAAGAAAAGAATTTGCCCACACAATTCAACCCCCCCTTCTTGTGTGTTTTTCTCACCTTCAGTTGGTATCAGAGCTCCGGGTTCTGATATTCAATCACTTAACAGTGAGTCAGTGAGATCCTGAGAAAAACATGGCCTCTGGTGGTTCTGATGAATCTATATCCAGAGGTGGTGGTGGTGACTATGGTACAGATAAAAGGAAATCTTATTCACACCATAAGCCTCCTGTGTTTACTGGTGATCCTGAAGAGTTTTCTTGGTGGAAAAGCAGGATGTACAACCACATCATTGGAATTGATGATTCCCTATGGGATATCATAGAAGATAGAATATCCATTCCAGTTGATGAAGAAGGAGTAGCCATTAACAGAAGAGGCCTGAGTGATGCTGAGAGGAAAATCTACAGAAAACATCACAATGTAAGAGGTATCATTGTGGACTCTTTACCCCACAATGAATATCTTAAGCTGAGTGACAAATCAACAACAAAAGCCATCTTCACTTCTCTATGCTCTAACTATGGAGGAAATAAAAAGGTTAGAGAAGCAAAGACAAACCTTCTGGTTCAGCAGTATGAGCTGTTCAGAATGCTTGAAAATGAAAATATTGAGACTATGTTCTCAAGATTTCAGACTCTAGTTTCTGGACTTCAGATTCTGAAGAAAAGCTATACTACTGCTGATCATGTGAACAAGATCCTCAAAAGCTTGCCATCTAAATGGAGACCTAAGGTGATTGCTATTGAGGAAGCTAAAGATTTAAATACTCTAAGTATTGAAGATCTCATAAGCTCTCTCAAGATGCATGAACTGGGACTCAATGAAGATGAACCCGTTAGAAATTCTGAGTCTGTAGCTCTTAAATCCAAAGGAATGTTTTCAAAAGCTCTAAAAGCTTCAGAATCTGATGAAGAATTTCCCGAGGGAAGTTCTGAAGAGGATTCAGAAGCTGAGGAGCTAGAAATGCTTTCCAAAAGAGTTAAGTTCTTGCGGTAAAGACAAAAGAAATCTTCTAACAGGAGTAGAAACTTCAAAGGCTCTAGTTCCAAGAAGGAAGAACAGAAAGGTTGCTACAAATCCAGAAAGAACAATTCAAAATCAAGCAACTTCAAAGACAGATTCAGGAAAAGTCTTATGGCTACATGGGATGAGCTTGTCAATGAATCTGAGTCTGAGAATGAAGATGAAGAAGAAGCTAACCTGGGTTTGATAGCAATAATATCATCTGATGAGGAATCTGGATCAGAATCTGACAAGGAAAATGAAGAAGAAGCCAAATTGAATTTGGTTGCAAATGTATCTTCTGATACAGAATCAGGTTCAGACTCAGATGAGGTATATTCTGAACTATCTCATTCTGATCTTGTTGAAACAGTTAAAGATCTTATGAACCACCTCAGAAGCAAGTTAAATCAATTTAAATATTTGAAAAAGAAAAATAACTTGCTGGCTGATGACAATCTTAAACTTCAGAATCATATCAATGAGATTGATGAAGAAGTTAAGGAACTCAGAGAAATGGTTCATAAGAAACCTGATAAAATTCCAAGTGATCATGAAATTGCACTTCAGGATTTTATCATATCTGGAATCAACAAAAGCAAGATTGCTTCTATGATTTATAATATCAGGAGAAACAAAGGAGAAGGAATTGGTTTCAAAAATGATTTATTTAATTTTTCAAATGAAACAAACCTTCCATCTTGTTCTGAAGATATTATGAAAAGCTCTAAAGTATGCTTTGTACTTGAATCTGACAATTCTGAGAAACAGAATTTAGCAGAAACTGAGACTGCTAAGTCTGAAGTTCTGAACTGCTCAGAATCTAAAACTTCTGAACCTAAGGGAAAGATGAAGGCAGAATTTAAAACTTTGCCAAAGTCTAAACCAAAAGGTTCTAAGTCTAAGACTATGAGAAAATCAGACTCTAAACCTGAAAAGGTTCAAAGTCTGAAGAGTTCAGAACCTAAGACAAGCAAGTCTCAGAATCTAGAAAATTCAGACTCAAATTCTCAAAAGGCTGTGTTTAATAAACCAGTTTATATAAAACCTTTTCAAAACCAGAATGTTAGGCAAAGCAAACAAAAGAAAGCCAATCTGTCATTTATTTCTGGTTATATTAAGAAAGGTCAGAAAGTCTGCCTTGTGTCTGAAGCTAGCAAAACTGCAGTTCTTAACAAATCAGAATCTTCTACTTCTGAATCCAAGATTCTGAACAAATCAGAATCAAAGACTCTTAAGTCCAAAGTTCTGAAGAAATCAGAACCAAAGTGTTCAATGGTTCAGACTCTAAACAACTCAGAACCAAAGACCTTCAAGTCTCAGGTTCTGAAGAAATCTGAGTCAAGATCATTGAAAACTCAGGTTCTGAAGAACTCAGTTTCTAAAACTAAGACTTATTCAAGATTAAAGGATTCACATCCAAAGTATCTGAACAAGTCTGAGTTCTATAACTTTAGACATAAGGTGCAAAAGGCTAAACCTTTCAGAACTAACCCAAGAGGACCCATATGGGTACCCAAGTCAGAAATCATTTCTGTTGCAGATATGATCAAATGCCAAATGAAAGGTAAAGTCCTGGTGCCTGGACAATGGCTGCTTGCATTGCATGGAAGGAAACAAGTCTATGTTCCAAACCCTGATTATGAAAGAGGGAGGAACTGTGGAATCTGGAGGAAACCACATAGACTGGATCATTAAGAACTCTGCAGCAGCTGATACTTCTCCTAAAGCAAATCAAGAACATTGTTGGAACAAAAATGGGTGTTCAGCAACAAACTAAATGAACAAAGAGAGGTAAATCAAAAGCTCTACAGAGGTATGTTTTTGTTCTCTGTTATACTTAATAGATTCTACATAAGTTGGAAATGTATCAGATTCATAAAAACAACATAACTTTCTTTGTGATAATACTGCTGTAATCTGGTTGTCTAAAAATTCCAATTCTACATTCAAGAGCCAAGCATATTGAACTTAAACATCATTTTATTAAGAGATTTTGTTCATAAGATAGATTTAAATTCATTAAAAAGAATCTGAACAATGCATTTCATCTCTTAGAAAAATTTGCTTGACTCTGAATAAGAAACTGAGAATCTGAAGTTCATCAGAAGCTAAGACTTAACCGACACTCACTTTGAGAGTCTGAAGAAAGTTCAGCTTCTAAAAACATCAGAATCTGAGTTTCAGAATCTGAATTTTTGTGACTTCTGATAAAACTCATCATAAGTGGACATTTTACACATGGCCCACTAATGATAGTGAATCTGAACTGTTGTTCAACACTTGGTCAGAATCTGATAAGTAATAACAGCTGGGCAATGATGAATTAAGCTTTGAAAGTTATACTTTGTCCCTCCCAAAGTCATCAATGTGCAAATGTGTTTTTCTGTTTTCAGTTCTGAAATGTTTTAACAAAAACACAGACACACTTTCATCTTTTCATCATATATGCTCAATTTGATATCAGACATGTTCAGTTTTTCAAACTTATTTAAAAACTCTGAACAGTTCTGTCTGAAAAGGTTCAGAAGCACTGAACTAAATGCTTTGTTTTTCAGTTTTCTGAAAATAGTTCAGTTGTACTAAAACCACATGGTCTGAACAATTTTGTCTAAAATTGTTCAGTGATCCTGAACAGAATGTACTGAACAATATGCTTGTGAACATCAGTCTATATTTTTTCAGTTTTCTGAAAAAGTTCAGTAGCACTGAACCATATTCTCTGAACATCTTTGGTTAGACACAGTTCAGTGGTACTGAACAGATTGTGTCTGAACAGAAAGCTCTGAACAATCTTTTATGTTTCTGAACATTTTTTTTAAATGCAATGTCATATACTTCATGTATGATCAAGTCTGCTCTGATGCTTATCTTTGCTGCTTGATTATCTATATGATTGCATGATTATCTCACTTCTGAACTCTCTCTGTTTTAAAATTCTTAAATTTTCTTTTTGTTGATGACAAAAGGGGGAGAAAGTTACAAGTATTTCAGGCTCTGAGCCAGTCAGAATATAAGTTAATTTTCTGTCAGTTAATTAACTTATGAGAACTGTTTTTAATCTCTTAGCCTCTGAATTAATTTCTGTGAGATAAATTACTCTTTATTGAGTTGAACTGAATTTAATTAACCTGGATCAGACTCAGGGGGAGCTTGCAAACCTCATACCCTGCAATTAACTTGTTAATTAAATTAACAACAATTTTCTGTTTAATACTTGTGTTTGTCATCATAAAAAAAGGGGGAGATTGTTGGAACAAAATGTATGAACAACTCTCTTTTGGGTTTTGATGATAACAAAGTGTTAAAAAGAAAATTAGATATGCTAATGCTTGATTCTAAGTGTGCAGAACCATGTACTTAAAGTTATGGTATTTAACATTGGTTATGGAAGAACAAGCTAAGAGCAAGAAGGAAAGCATAGAAGCTTATGTTGCAAGTATGAAGCAATTTTGTGTCTGAAGGCAGCTTCTGAAGGTGCGTCTGAAAGCAGCTTCTGAAGACAGCGTCTGAAGGCTGCATCTGAAGACTGAGTCTGAAGGTCAACAGAAGTCAACGTCTGAAGACTGAGTCTGAAGGTCAACAAAAGTCAACATCTGAAGAAGTGTGTCTGATGAACAATGCTTCTGAAGGGTGCGTCTGAGACCTGCTTCTGAAGAGAGCTTCTGAAGCCAGCTCCTGAAGAGAAGCTTCTGAAGTCTGAAGTGTGCTGTCACTGTCAAGTACCAACTACTCTGCAACATTCTCAGAAGTCAGTACTGATGTCTGCAATCACGTTTCCTGGACGAGACACTCAATCCCTTTTTAGGAAACATTTTTGAACGTTGCTCTTCAAACCTCTCATACCATTTCAAGGATGAAGTTAACGTGTTTGAAGCTTCAACTGCAACGGCTCTATTGCTGACCTGGGTTCTTCTCAACAACTCTTTTCTCCTCTATAAAGGACATAATATTTGAAGAACAAACTACTAAGACTCTATTCAGAAATACAAGACTGAAAAACCAGCAACTGTCACACTCTGTTTTGCATATCAGTCATCAAAACTCTTAGGAATTATTACAAACTTGTTAACTTAGAATTCCTTAAGAGTAGAGTCTCAACCTGAATTGTATTTTGTGAACACCACTGATAGTATATCAAGTGTTCAATTCAAACTGTATTTTTGTTGTAAAATCTGTTTGAACCCAAAGTCTCAAGCCTGCGTGCTGAGCAACCAGAAGTCTCTTAACCTTGTGTTTTGAGCATAGAAGTCTCTTGACTGTGTGTCTTGAGCAGGGAAGTCTCTTACTAAGTGTTTGAGCAACTAGAAGTCTCTTGACTTTGTGTCTTGAGCATTGGAAGTCTCTTGACTGTGTGTCTTGAGCAGAGAAGTCTCTTGATTGTGTGTCTTGAGCATTAGAAGTCTCTTACTAGGTGTTTGAGCAACTGGAAGTCTCTTAGCTGTGTGCTTTGAACAATTGTAATCTCTTTGATTATAGTTCAAATCTCTTGTTAGTAACAAGGGGACTAGACTACTTCCGGTTTGTGGAAGGAACTAGTATAAAAACTATTGTGTCTTTCTTTCCCTCTCTCATTTAAGCTTTATATCTGCTGCACAAACAACTCTAAAAATAATTCAGAACTGATCTAAATTAGATTCTGAACTTAACCAAAGTTTTTGAGAAAGAAAAGAATTTGCCCACACAATTCAACCCCCCCTTCTTGTGTGTTTTTCTCACCTTCACATCTTCATTGAGTCCTAGTTCATGCACTTTGAGAGAGCTTATAAGATCTTCAATACTTAGAGTATTTAGATCTTTAGCTTCCTCAATAGCAGTCACTTTAGGTCTCCATTTAGATGGCAAACTTCTAAGGATCTTGTTCACATGATCATCAGTAGTATAGCTTTTCTGCAGAATCTGAACTCCAGAAACCAGAGTCTGAAATCTTGAGAACATAGTCTCAATATTTTCATCCTCCTTCATTCTGAACAGCTCATACTGCTGAACCAGAAGATTTGCTTTTTCTTCTCTAACCTTCTTGTTTCCTTCATAGTTAGAGCAGAGAGAAGTGAAGATGGCTTTAGCTGTTGATTTACCACTTAGCTTTAGATACTCATTGTGAGGTAGAAAATCCACAATGATACCTCTTACATTGTGATGCCTTTTGTAGATCTTTCTTTCAGCATCAGTAATGCTTCTTCTATTAATAGCTACTCCTTCTTCATCAACTGGTATAGTTATACCATCTTCAATGATGTCCCATAGATCGTCATCTATTCCAATGATATGACTATACATCTTGCTTTTCCACCATGAAAATTTCTCAGGATCACCAGTAAACATAGGAGGTTTATGGTGTGAGTGAGATTTCCTTTCATCTGTACCATAGTCATATCATATAGAAGCACCACCACTTCTTTGAGAGGATTCACCACAATCACCAGAAGACATGTTTGAAATTCCTGGCAGGACCTGATGCTGTTCGTAAACCAGAGCACAACTTCTGGTGCAGTAAAACAGAGTGTAACACAGTAACAATGGTTCAGAAACAGAAACAAAACAGACAAAAATTAAAAGACTGAAAGTAAAGATGCACACTTGATTTGTTAACCCAGTTCGGTGACAACCACACCTACATCTGGAGGCTACCAAGCCAGGAAGGAAATCCACTATGATAGTATCAATTTGAAGTCCTATGACAACAGCCCCTTCTCACTTAATCACTATCCATGGTACTTCTACCTAGGAACTCCTAGATATAAGACTCCTCTTACTTCCCTCAGTCAATCACTACCCTAGTGATTATCAGACTCTAAACAAATCAAATATCTAAGTAGGAGACACACTCCAAAAACATAAACAGTCACTTTTGCTTAAAAGCTTCAAGTGATTACAACTCAATAGAACTAAACCAACTTTAACAGATGAGTGGTGTACAGAAGTAAAGCACAAAGCTTACAGACTCAAAGCCCAAGACTCTTTCAATGATAGCTTTGGTTTTTTGATGTAATTTCTTCAATAGCAGCTTCCTCTATTTATAGCATTTAGTTGCACCATAATATACGAACCAAATCTTCACAGATATATTTCCAAAATACTTTAGAAACATATAGAAGCAAATATAAAAGAAACCAATCTTCAGAAAAGATCACACGCAAAAATTCTTTCTTCTAGAAACGCAGCTTGGAGAATTCTTCAATCAAATCTTCAAAAGATAATATGAGAAAATAAAACAGCTCCAAGACACAAGAAAGAACGCAGCTTCTGAATGCAGAAAACCAGTTTCTGAACGTGCTTCTGAAATGCAGCTTCTGAAGGTTCAGCTTCTGATGAACATTGCTTCTGAAGCGCAGCTTCTGAACAGTGCGTCTGAAGGTCAGCTTCTAAACAGTGCGTCTGAAGGTCCAACTTCTGACGTTCAGCTTCTGAACTACCCAGCTTCTGAAGTACTGTTCACAAATGAGGATCAGCTTCTGAAGACGCACATAGCTTGTATATTTGATTTTAGCAAACATGAAGCCAACAACCAAATATCCAACAATCTCCCCCTGTGGCAAATTTTTGGCTAAAATCAATTTGAGCACAGAGAGATACATAAACAAGCAAATTCTTCACTTAACAAACACAGACGTAACAAGCAACAGAGTCAGCAGCGGATAAAACACTACGTTCCACACAAACTCCCCCTGAAACATACAGCAACAGCTTCTGAGGACACCTGAAACAGATCAGAGGACACATAGCTCCTGAAACAGATCAGCTTCCAGTTCTGAGCACATATACTCCCCCTGAAACAGAGACTCCCCCTGTATTCTGAACACTTCTGAACAAACACTTCTCCCCCTTTTTAGCCAAACAATTTTGACAAAACACCTATGAAATCATCAGGAGCAGAAAAACAGCAAAGGTTACAGACCATATGCACACCCAACAGAGGAAACAAACAGCCATCACAACACCATACATAACAGTAACCTCAGTGACACTTCTCAGACCAGCATTATCCCACAGACAATACCCACACACAGGCTTCACAGAAGAACACAGGACCACAACTGCAGAGTATGGCACAAACTTGCAGGCCAGAAAAAAAATCCAGGACATCAGTCAAAAAACTAGACAGTCTTCAGACTCAGCAACAGATGCTTTTTTATCATCAGACACAGCATCAGATGCTGCTTATTCAATGTGTGCTTCAGGCACATTCAGAGGAATCTTCTTCCCAGCAATCTGCCTCTGAAGTACAGCAATCCTCTTCTGAACATAGGGCATGATGTCTTGCTCAACATCATCCTCAGACTCACTATGATCCACTTCGTTTCCTTTTAGTGCCTTCTTGTTTGGGACAGGGACCACTACCTTGCTCTAGACTTTAGATGGTCCAACACCTGCACTCTTCTTAGCAACAGGAGTAGGCCTGCTGGCAGCAGCAACAGCCTTTCCTTTCCTATTCTTCAGCCTCTTGTCAACATTTTCACATTTTGGTCTCCATACCTTCTTGACATTGACTACAACAGGTTCAAATTTTCTTTGTTCAAAGTGCTTGGGGTATCCATGCAGTTTGAAACAGAAAGTCTTTATGTGCCCCTTTTTGCCACAGTGATGACATACCCAAGGATGAGGTGCCTTCTTGCTCTTAGATCCCTGAGGTTGATTATGGTGTTCCAACTTAGTTTTCCTCATCATTGGATCACATGTTTTAACAGCTGCAGTGAACCTTTTAGTTGGATGTTGCTGTTTGTTGTTCAGAGTCCTATCATCATACCCAATTCCATTTGGTTTCCCTTGGTTCTGACTCTCCAAAATATTTTCAAGCACATCAGTACCAGTGTTTATCATTCTGACTTGCTTCTTCATGTGTTCAAGTTGAGAGTTCAGCTGGGTTACCTCATCTTTGAGATCAGAGATTTTCTCTAAGTGTTCACTTCTTTCAGACTGAAGTTGACTGATAATTCTCTTCTGTTCTTCCAGCAGCTTGCACACTTCTTCAAATTTAACATGCAACTTCTTGCAAAACTCAGCAGGTTCTTTATAATAGGTAGTCAGTTCTTCACAAGATAGTTCTCCATCACTTGACTCAGTATCAGATGATGTCTCAGAACCTGATAGTGCTTCTGAAACCTTAACTTTATCACCAGACCTGCATCTACCAGTTAAAGCAAGAACATGCTTGGCTGATTCATTCCCCACTTCTCCTTCTGAGTCATCATCAGACCAAGTAGCTGCCAAACTCCTCTTCTGTTTCTTGAGGTATGTTGCATATTCTGTCCTAATGTGGCCATCCAACAGGATGTTCCCAACCTTTCAGAACTGCTTTCCAGGTCTTACTATCTATAGATTTCAGGAAAGCAATTATATGAGATTTCCAATAATCATAGTTGGAACCATCCAACAGAGGTGGTCTGTTCACAAATCCTCCTTCTTTCTCCATAATGCTAGAAAATACCTTCCCTGGAGCTCACCCTAAAACAGGCAGGGTGCCTGCTCTGATACCAATTGAAATTCCTGGCAGTACCTGATGCTGTTCATAAAACAGAGCACAACTTCTGGTGCAGTAAAACAGAGTGTAACACAGTAACAGTGGTTCAGAAGCAGAAACAAAACAGACAGAAATTAAAAGACTGAAAGTAAAGATGCACACTTGATTTGTTAACCCAGTTCGGTGACAACCACATCTACATCTGGAGGCTACCAAGCCAGGAAGGAAATCCATTATGATAGTATCAATTTGAAGTCCTATGACAACAGCCCCTATTTCACAGCCCCTTCTCACTTAATCACTACCCGTGGTATTTCTACCTAGGAACTCCTAGATATAAGACCCCTCTTACTTCCCTCAGTCAATCACTGCCCCAGTGATTATCAGACTTTAAACAAATCAAACACCTAAGTAGGAGACACACTCCAAAAATATAAACAGTCACTTTTGCTTAAAAGCTTCAAGTGATTACAACTCAATAGAACTAAACCAACTCTAACAGATGAGTGGTGTACAGAAATAAAGCACAAAGCTTACAGACTCAAAACCCAAGACTCTTTCAATGATAACTTCAGTTTTTTGATGTAATTTCTTCAATAGCAGCTTCCTCTGTTTATAGCATTCAACTGCACCATAATATACGAACCAAATCTTCACAGGTATATTTCCAAAATACTTTAGAAACATATAGAAGCAAATATAAAAGAAACCAATCTTCAGAAAAGATCACACGCAAAAATTCTTTCTTCTAGAAACGCAGCTTGGAGAATTCTTCAATCAAATCTTCAAAAGATAATGTGAGAAAATAAAACAGCTCCAAGACACAAGAAAGAACGCAGCTTCTGAACGCAGAAAACCAGTTTCTGAACGTGCTTATGAAATGCAGCTTTGAAGGTTCAACTTCTGATGAACAGTGCTTCTGAACAGTGCGTCTGAAGGTCCAGCTTCTGACGTTCAGCTTTTGAAGTACTGTTCAGCTTCTGAACTACCAATCTTCTGAAGTACTGTTCACAAATGAGGATCAGCTTCTGAAGACGCACATAGCTTGTATATTTGATTTTAGCAAACATGAAGCCAACAACCAAATATCCAACAATGTTTTTCTCAGGATCTTTACTGACTCACTGTTAGGTGATTGAATATCAGAACCGGAGCTCTGATACCAACTAAAGGTGAGAAAAACACAAGAAGGGGGGTTGAATTGTGTTGGCTATTTCTTTTCTTTCTCAAAAACTTAATGATAGTTCAGAATCTGATTGGAGGACATATTCTGATGCTCTATTTCAGAGTTATAATACAGCAGATGGAAAGTAAATGAGAGAGAGAGAGGGACACAATCAATTATCCTGGTTCCTTCCACAACCCGGAAGTAGTCCAGTCCCCTTGTTACTAACAAGAGATTTTTCACTATAATCACCAAGATTACAATTGCTCAAGCACAAAGCAAGAGACTTCATATGCTCAAACACAAAGTAAGAGACTTCCAATTGCTCAAACACTAAGTAAGAGACTTCCTATGGTCAAACACAAAGTAAGAGACTTTCTATGCTCAAACACAAAGTAAGAGACTTTCTAATCAAACAGAATTACAGAGAAATTTGTTTGAGTTGAACAATTGATATACTATCAGTGGTGTTCACAAAATACAAAACATTTCAGACTCTCTACTTAAGAAATTCTAAGATAAGAAGTTTGTAAGAATTTCTAAGTTATTGATGACTTTTGATTTTGGCAGAGTATGGGCGCTTTTAGATTTTCAGAGTCTTGTTCTTCTTCTTCAAATCTTCAGTCCTTTATAGAGGAACAAAAGAGCCGTTTGAGAAGATGTCAGGTCATCAAAAAGAGTCATTGGAGTTGAAGCTTCAATCACGTTAATTTCATCCTTGAAATGGTATGCGAAGTTGAAGAACAACATTTGAAAGGTTTCCTTAAAAAGGATTGAGTGTTTCGTCCAAGGAGACAGAGGTGCAGACAGCGGTTCTGACTTCTGAGAATGTTGCAGAGCACTTTGTATTGTTGACAGTGACAGCAGACTTCAGACGCTGTTCTTCAGAAGCTGGTCTTCAGACACTGTTCATCAGACTCACTTCTTCAGAAGCTAGTTTTCAGACGCACATCTTCAGAAGCTGGTCTTCAGACGCACTGTTCATTAGATGCACATCTTCATACGCAGTCTTCAGACGCTGTCTTCAGACTTGCAACACAAGCTTCAACATTTCTTCTTCGCTCTTAGCTTTATCTTTCAGAACCACCATTAGATACAACATTTAACTATATGGTCATGCACACTTAGAACAAGTATTAGCATATCCAATTTTCTTTTTAACACTTTGTTATCATCAAAACTCAAAAGGGACTTGTTCATACATTTTGTTCCAACACTATTGACATCATTCTTAGTGTGCAACTCCATGATAATCTTATCTTTTCACTCACCTTTTTTGATGTTAGTGGTGTTGCAATCGTGGAACATGAGTTTTATGCATCATTGTCTAGTCCCACTATGTTTTGACCCAGTCTGAGACTAATGTACCCATGTATTGAGTTAGTGACCTTGATAAAGAATCAACTCCTTTTGCTCGGATGCTTAAGCATCACCTAACTTCCATCAGTTGGTGGTTTCCTCGCCTAATAGTCTAATAGTTTATTTTTAAAGATTAGCCAACAAGATAATTATTTTTAGTTATAAACATGGTATAATTGGATAGTGAGGGATTGTGAGTGGTTGATAATACTTTATATACATTTTTCTTTTCAGTAGAAAAGTCTGCAACAGTCCTAAGATGTAGCCAAATTTAATCGAACTCTGTTATCAATATTTGTTATGTTATTTCAAATTAATCTCTCTTTTCCCTAATCTTAATGCAGGGAAGTTGATGAAATATTATTCGACTTCAACTAAGTGTAGAATTTTATTATAAACTTAGTGCATGATTACTAAAAACTAAAAATTAAGGAAATTTTAAATTAAATCAGAGAATCTTACTTAGCAGATAGAGGGCCAGACACAACCACCAACCTACTGAAAATTGCAAAAGAGAAGAAATCATTTTACATATATTGAAAATAATACACAATATCGGGCCAAATTGTTAATAATATATAATTAAATCCATCTTTAAACTAAATTTTACCATTCACGTGATTTTAGCCGTTCATGATTTACTATCCACCTATTCATGCACACATATATAAATTGAAATTCGTTGATATTAGGGATACGTTTGATTTGTAAAAGGATAAGTAACAGATAAAAAGTAGTGTTAACAACACTTTCTTTTCAACACTCACTTTGTTATTGGCTTAAATCAAGGTGAGTCTCACACTTTGAAAATGAGTTCATACTTAAATAGTGAGATATACGTTGATTTCATCTAATAAAATAGTGAATATTAAAGAGATGTCCATGTTCTTCCTAAATAAAATAATAGAGAACAACATTAAAGTTACATGACAACTTTTTCAGTACATTGAATGAGAAGAGTCATGAATAGAGAGAGATGGACAAGATCTATTGTCCCTTATTTTATCATGTCTCATACATAGTCTATTTATAAATGAGTTTTTTTATCATGCGCAAATTTGCATATGTTAAGAAGTTTAAAATAGTAACTTTGTATTGGAACGTGTACGTTATGTATTAAATATATAACTTTTTAATAAATAATTGTTGTTTTCCAATAAAAATTTGCTACTTTTAGTTGTTTTAACATGTGCAATATTGCAAATGTTAGACGAACCCTTTATAAATTAATCCGGGTATAACAAAAGTTGTCTTGTCTAATACCTTACTTTTTTACAAATCAAACACACCAATTGCTATTTGTATACTTACATTTGATAACTCTTTGTGGAAAGCAAATTAAAGAATTAAATCAATTCAGTCGTTGAATCATCTTATATTAAATTGATGATCATGCATAGAAAACATCATACAATTTAAACATCCATGAATATATGTTTTAACAATAGAAATATACATTTATTATTGACAAAATATTTACATATATTTTATATAGTGTGTTATTATACGTTAAAATAAGATGCATGACGCGTAATGAAATATCATATAATATTAAAATTTTATGAATCTCACAGGCTTCATCTACATAAAAAGAACTTTCAATGGTTGAGTTGATTGGTTTAATTTATCTTCTACAAAGTTATTTTTTGATAAAGAGTTATTGGTATATAACTATGCTAACTTTTTGTGGTGTTAACTCTCCAATTTTTAAGGGAAAAAACTCTATTAATCCGTAGTTCGATTGAGAAGTAAGTAAAACCAGAAAAAAATTGTTCTACCAATCAAACTTTAGTTTTCTTAAACGATTCGCCAGAAACTTATTAACCACTTGAATTCAATTGCTTGATTATAAGTGTTAGATAATAATTACTCAAAAAAGCAAAGAAAAGTGTTAGATAATAAGTTATGGGGCTTTTGCGATTAAGCATTTATATTTCTAAGTTTGTAGAATCTATTAGATATTATATATCATATATTCTCTTGTAACATATTGACAACTAATGCCATTGAATTCTCTAGCCGTCTCCTTTATTATTCTTTGTGAAACTCTATTTTGTTAGCATGACATCAAGAATATGGTTAGACCCTCCTTTAACCATTTGTGGCTTCCGCCGTCAAAGTCTTACCCGTTTGGGAATGTATTTAGTTTGGTCTCTGATGATTCGTTAAGTGTGTATGCTGTAATTTTGGTCTGTTTCTTTTCCTCTGTTTGTTCCTGTTCTAACATTATATTCGGTAATTTGCAATATTAATGCCTTTGAGATTTGTTGCTTGATTATGTTGTTTTTAAAAACTGGTCGTGTTCATTAATCTCTTTTTGGATTCGTGCACCACATGGTATGAAGCACATATACATACACGGATACGACACTGACACACCAACACCACTAATAATTTGAGAACATCACATAATTCAGTGTAATTATATGTTCAGTGTTGGACATGACACATGTCTGACACCAGAACGTGTAACAACCCGATTTTTAACATTAGATTTTTCTGTTATTATTAATTAGTATTATTTGTTTAATTATATTTGCTAATTGATTATTTATATGTGATTGGTGGGTTAGTGAAATTATTAGTGCTTGAGTGACATTTTTGTAATCAAGCTAGAACTAGTAATTTGAATTTTAGAGAATAGTGGTGTATAATTAATATGGGGGGTTTAAGTGAAGTAAAAGTGTAGAGAAAATAATTGAGTTATTGTGACTAAGCCAATTAGTGGGAGTGACCCTAATCCATCTTATAAATAGAATAGACCTGAGTGGTGGTGAACTAGATTAAACATTTTAACACAAAATTTTGAGAGGCAAGTGAGAGAATAGAGAAAGGAGAGACTTGGAGAAGAGGAAACTAGAAGAGCTCAAGGGGAAGAGGAGAATTCAACTAGAAGTAGCAAGAGAAGTGAAGAATTAAAGTAAGAGGGGAGATTACTTTTACCAAATGGGTTTAATAAGCAATTATGAGGTTTGAGCATTTTAGATTATGATTAATTGCATATTAATTGCTGCTGATTTTGGTGAATTTTGGGATCCTTTTGTTGATTAAATTAAGCATGTTAAACCTTGATGAAATTGCATTTTCTTCATGTCAAAATTCATGTTTTATTATGATTAATTGATACCTTGTGAATTTTGATGATCTTGATGATTAACATGATAATTGAATGATGTTTGTTGATTATAAAGTTGATTATGAGCATGAGTATGTGTTTTGTTTGAGAAATCATGAAGTTATGTTGAATAAGTTGTGATTTACGTGATTTTGGGAAAATTGATTGAAATTCTGGCCAGGCAATGATAAGAGACAAACAGAGTTATCAGGTTCTGAACCTAACAGGTTCTGAACAGCACGCAGGGCACAATAGTTTGCAACACAGAGCACAAACACAAACACACACAGGCAGCAAATTTAAAGTGCAGGAAAGTAAAAAAAGGCACAGAAATTTGTTAACCCAGTTCGGAGTAAACACCTCCTACTCTGGGGGATACCAATCCAGGAAGGAATTCCACTATAGGAATTAATCCTTATGACTCAAGACACTGACTCCCAGTTCCCAGCCTAAGCAATTAACTTCCTCCTAGTCTTGAATTCTACCCAACACGTTGAGTATTAGAAAAACCTCTAACTTCCTATTCAAGTAACTAAACCCAGCTACTTGAAACCCTTAATCAAAAACACTCTGTTTTTCAGAAACCTTCAAAAACACAACTTCATTCGTACCTAGAGGCTTAGAATGAATTACAACTCAATAACAATCCTAAACCAACTCTAACAGAGTGGTGCACAATAAAGCTAAAAGCTTAAAATACTAAGACTCAATTTTCTCTGAATAATACTCTTAAAATCGTATCTTGAATAGCAGCAGCCCTCCTCCTTATATAGCCTTCAGTCTTGCAGAATAAAACTAATCTTCTGATTTGATTTGTTACAGAAATAAGATTGGTCCAATAATGTAACAAATAAAACTGTTCTGAATCTTTTAAAGATTATAACAGGAAAATATGAATTTCATATCTTTGAACCAAATCTTCAATAAAATCTTCTTCAAATAAATCAGCATTCTAGAAGCAATATGCGTGGATAAATCCTCATAAATCTTGCAAAGATTCGCATAGAAAAACCTTGAAAATAACCAGCTTCTGATGAAGTCAACATAAGTCAACGCTGGCATCAGAACCTGAATCAGCTTCTGAAGTGCTACAGTGCTTTCAGCTTCTGATGGCATTTTCAGCTTCTGAATGGCTTCAAAATTAAAAACTTCCAACTGAAGAAATGTTATACATATGGAGATGCTTCTATTCAATATCTTGGTTTTGCCAAAACATGCAGCCAACACCAAAAGACTCAACAATCTCCCCCTTTGGCAAATTTTTGGCTAAAACCATCCAAGTTCTTCAATCTTCCTTATAATCAACTCAGCAATGAAGAACTCCACAATGATCATTCATAACATAGTAATTAGCAGCGGATTTATTTATGACTATCATGAGAAACACAAACCAGCTTCAGTTCATAACAGCTACTGAAGCACACATAACCTACTGATCAACTCCTGATCATCACAAACAAGGTATCAGAGCTACTCCAAGGTATCAGAGCTACTGATCAACTCCTGAACAACATAATACTCCCCCTGAAGCTTCACAAACAAACTCCCCCTTACTACCAAAAGGTATCAGAACACACTTCAGGAGCTGAGCACAAATCTTCTTCAGGACCACTACACTTCAGGATCACTACACTTCAGGAATATAACAAACTCGTACTCCCCCTCAATAACATCTTGACAGCTTGGTTCTGAATACAATAACACTGAAAACTGAACATCTGAAATGCAGCAATACATCTTCTTCTAGTTCTTGGTATCAGAGCCAACAGAGCCAACACATTGCCTAAGATTTTCTCCCCCTTTTTAGCCACAAAATTCTGACAAATCATAGTCTTCATATAGGGAATAAAATCAGAACAGGTAACACAGATTGAAAACATATCAGACTCAGACTCTGGTTCAGGATCACACTCAGCATAAGCATAACTGGCAGGTACTCTATCTTCCTCACATCCAGTTTGCAGTAATTGCTATAAGTCTTCATGTAAACACACACCTAACTTGCTCCTTAAGTTTTCAAACTGTTTAGCATCCAAGGCCTTTGTGAAAATGTCAGCAACTTGTTCTTCAGTAGCTACATGTTCCAGTTGAATAACTTTATCCTCCACAAGGTTTCTGATAAAATGGTGTCTGATATCAATGTGTTTAGTTCTGCTGTGCTGTATTGGGTTCTTAGAGATGTTGATGGCACTCAAATTGTCACAGAACAATGTCATAGTTCTTTGTTCAATGTTGTACTCCTCCAGCATCTGCTTCATCCACACCAATTGTGAGCAACTACTTCCAGCAGCAATATATTCAGCCTCAGCAGTTGACAATGACACACAGTTTTGCTTCTTGCTAAACCATGAAATTAAGTTATTTCCCAAAAAGAAACAACCTCCTGAGGTGCTCTTCCTGTCATCAGCACTTCCAGCCCAGTCAGCATCACAATATCCCATCAGTTCAGAACTTGAACTATGAGAATACATGATTCCATAGTCACTTGTGCTGTTCACATACTTCAGGATCCTTTTAACTTGTGTCAGATGACTCATCTTAGGATCAGCTTGGTATCTTGCACATACTCCAACAGCAAATGTGATATCAGGCCTGCTTGCAGTTAAGTACAATAGGCTCCCAATCATGCTTCTGTACTGACTTTGGTCTACTGAAACTCCATGTTCATCCTTAGTTAACTTCAGGTGGGTAGCAGCTGGTGTCCTCTTATGAGCAGCAGATTCCAATCCAAATTTCTTCACTATGTTCTTGGCATACTTACTTTGAGAAATGAAGATTGTATCTTCCATTTGCTTGACTTGTAATCCAAGAAAATAAGTCAGTTCACCAACTAAGCTCATTTCAAATTCTGACTGCATCTGCTGAACAAACAGTTTGACCATCTTTTGAGACATCCCTCCAAACACTATATCATCCACATAAATCTGAGCAATCATCAGACTCCCATTTTCATCTTTCACAAACAAAGTCTTATCAGAACCTCCTTTTCTGTAACCTTGAGCCACAAGAAATTGAGTAAGCCTTTCATACCATGCTCTTGGTGCTTGCTTCAATCCATATAAGGCCTTCTTTAACTTGTACACATGTTCTGGAAACTTTGGATCCACAAAACCCTTAGGCTGTTCAACATATACCTCTTCTTGCAAATATCCATTCAGAAATGCACTCTTCACATCCATCTGGAATAGTTTGAACTTGAGAATACAGGATACACCCAACAACAATCTTATGGATTCTAGTCTGGCCACAGGTGCAAATGTCTCATCAAAATCAAGTCCCTCAACTTGAGTATAGCCTTGAGCAACCAACCTTGCTTTGTTTCTGACCACAGTACCACTTTCATCTGTTTTATTCTTGAATATCCACTTAGTGCCAATCACATTCAGCCCTTCAGGTCTAGGAACTAGATCCCACACTTCACTCCTTTTGAATTGATTCAACTCATCTTGCATTGCTTCAATCCAAAATTCATCAGTTAGGGCTTCTTTCACATTTTTAGGCTCAACCTTTGAGACAAAACATGAATCAGTAGCAGCAACATCTGATCTCCTGGTTCTGACACCTTGATCTAAGCTTCCAATGATTAAGTCTTTAGGATGATCCTTCTGAACTCTAATTGATGGCCCTTTACCATTAGGAACTTGATCTGGTTGATCTTCTGCTTCTTCAGACTCTGAATGCTTTTCTGCTTCTGAAGTTTGTTCTTCTGAAGCTTCAGACTCTGGAACAACTTCAGACTCACTTCTATCTTTCTCAGCAGTCAGATCATCAATTACCACATTAATGGACTCCATCACAACCTTAGTTCTTGAATTAAACACCCTGTAAGCTCTGCTGTTCACTGAGTAACCCAGGAATATGCCCTCATCAGACTTAGGATCCAGTTTTCTTCTGCTTTCCCTGTCAGCCAAAATGTAGCATCTGCTCCCAAACACATGGAAATACTTCACAGTTGGCTTTCTTCCTTTCCATAATTCATACAAAGTACAAGTGGTTCCCTTCTTCAAAGTAACTCTGTTATGAATATAACAGGCAGTATTCATTGCTTCAGCCCAGAACATATATGGCAGCTTCTTTGCATGCAGCATAACTCTTGCACATTCTGCTAAAGTCCTGTTCTTCCTCTCAACTACACCATTTTGCTGAGGTGTGATAGGTGCAGAGAATTCATGTTTTATTCCTTCAGAAGCACAGAATTCTGAAAAGCTCTTGTTTTCAAATTCCTTGCCATGATCACTTCTGATTCTGACAATACCACAGTCCTTCTCTCTTTGTAATTGAGTACATAAGTCTTTAAACACTTCAAAAGTATCAGACTTCTCTCTAACAAAGTTGATCCATGTGTATCTTGAGTAGTCATCTACCATTACAAAAGCATACTTCTTTCCTCCAATACTCTCTACTTGCATAGGCCCCATTAAATCCATATGAACAAGTTCTAGTACTTTGGTAGTTACCTGGTGAACTAATCTGGGATGAGACTTTCTTGTTTGTTTACCTATCTGACAATCACCACAAACACTGTCCTCATTTATCTTCAGATTAGGTACACCTCTGATAGCTTCAGTACTTAGGATTTTTTTCATGCCTTTCAGATGCAGATGTCCCAGTTTCTGGTGCCAGAGTTTGACTTCCTCTTCTGAACTCATAAGACAAGAAGTCAGACTTCTTTCTTCTTCAGAAACCCACAAATAACAGTTGTCTTTGGATCTGCAACCCCTCATCTGAATCTTGTCTTCCTGATCAGTAACAATACATTCTAGCTTGTTGAAATTAACCTTCAATTCTTGATCACAAAGCTGGCTAATACTGATCAGATTTGAAGTTAATCCTTCCACCAGTAGCACATCATTAAGTCTGGGCAACCCTTCTCTGATCAAATCACCAATACCCAGAATCTGACCTTTTACACCATCTCCAAATGTTACATAGCTTCTGGAGTAAGATCTGATATTGCTCAGCAGCTTCTTCACACCAGTCATGTGCCTTGAACACCCACTATCAAAATACCAATCTTCTTTTGAAGTGGCTCTCAAAGAAGTATGAGCTATAAGGCCTACATTATGAACTTTGGGCTTCCACACCTTCTGAACATTGTGTCTGATAGCAGCTGGTTCAACTCTTCTATACTGAAAATGTTCAGGATAGCCATAAAGCTTGAAGCAGAATGGTTTGATATGCCCTTTCTTTCCACAATGATGACAGACCCATGGATGATTCCTCCTTCTTCTGTTGTACTTCTGGGGTTGCTTCTGAGGTAGCATCTGAACATGCTTCTGAGGTAGCATCTGAGCTTGCTTCTGAGGTCTCTTCTTTGATGTTCCAGCCATAGAATCATGAGTTTGAGTAGCAGGAACAAAACTCATCTGTTTAGGAATCTGAGTCTGATCAACAAAACCAGTTTTTCCTTGTTGCTGATTCCCCAAAATGTCCTCCAACTTATCAGTAGCAGAGTTCAACATCTTCACTTGCTTCTTCATTTGATCAAGCTGGGAGTTCAGTTGATTCACTTCTTCTTTTAAATCTGAATTCTGCACTAACAGTTCACCTTTTTCAGCCTCCAGTTGAAAAATAGTCTCCTTCTGATCCAGCACTTGTTTGCAAACCTCAGCACTTCTGGTATACAGCTTCTTGTAGTTATCAGCTAGTTCATCATATGAGGTTTTAGCAGCTTCAGACACAGATGAGGCTTCAGACTCTGAGTCAGACTCTGAAAAAGTTTCAGACTCTAAAACAGCTTCCTTCTTCAAGATAGCTCCTGACCTCACTACCAGACCAGTATCACACATATCAGATTCACTAACATCATCATCTTCAGAACCATCATCAGACCATGAAATAGCTAGGCTCTTTTTCTGCTTCTTGAGAAAAGTGGGACATTCAGACTTGATGTGTCCATACCCTTCACACTCATAGCACTGCACACCTTTAGCTTGATTACTTTTCTCCTCAGACTTAGTCTTCTTCTCATCAGTTTGTTGCTTTTTGTTATTGAATCTGAAATTCTGACCTTTGGCTTTGGCTTTTCTGTTAACATTCTTCAGAATCTTGTTAAATTGTTTTCCCAGCAACACTAGAGCTTCTGATAAGTCATCCTCCTCAGACTCTTGTTGATCATCAGCTTCAGAGTTCACAGTAAAAGCTACACCTTTTCCTTTCTTATCAGGCTGTTTGCAGAATGCAGTTTCAAAATTGAGCAAAGACCCAATCAGCTCCTCAAGCTTCATAGTGGTAATATCATGAGCCTCTTCAATTGCTGTCACCTTCATATCAAATCTTCTGGGCAGGGACCTGAGGATTTTTCTCACTAGCTTCTCATCTGACATCTTCTCCCCAAGAGAATCAAAGGAATTAGCCATATCAAGTACATTCATATAGAAATCCTGGATATTCTCATCTTCCTTCATCTTCAGATTCTCAAACTTAGTAGTCAGCAGCTGCAATCTGGACATCTTCACCTTAGAAGTTCCTTCATGAGTGGTTTTCAGAATTTCCCAAGCATCCTTAGCCACAGTACATTGTTTGATAAGTCTGAACATATTCTGATCAACACCATTAAAGATAGCATTCAAAGCTTTTGAATTTCCCAGAGACAAGTCATCTTCAGCTTTGGTCCATTCCTCCTCAGGCTTCAGAACCTCAGTCTTGTTACCATCTTTGTCTGTATACACAGGATGATCCCAGCCTTTAATCACAGCTTTCCAAGTCCTGCTGTCAATAGACTTTAGAAAAGCACACATCCTAGACTTCCAATACTCATAGTTTGTGCCATCTAGTAGGGGTGGTCTATTGACATATCCTCCTTCTCTATCCATGCTTGCCAGTAATTAATGCCTCTGGATCTCACCCAAATTACAGGCAGGGTGCCTGCTCTGATGCCAATTGAAATTCTGGCCAGGCAATGATAAGAGACAAACAGAGTTATCAGGTTCTGAACCTAACAGGTTCTGAACAGCACGCAGGGCACAATAGTTTGCAACACAGAGCACAAACACAAACACACAGGCAGCAAATTTAAAGTGCAGGAAAGTAAAAAAAGGCACAGAAATTTGTTAACCCAGTTCGGAGTAAACACCTCCTACTCTGGGGGATACCAATCCAGGAAGGAATTCCACTATAGGAATTAATCCTTATGACTCAAGACACTGACTCCCAGTTCCCAGCCTAAGCAATTAACTTCCTCCTAGTCTTGAATTCTACCCAACACGTTGAGTATTAGAAAAACCTCTAACTTCCTATTCAAGTAACTAAACCCAGCTACTTGAAACCCTTAATCAAAAACACTCTGTTTTTCAGAAACCTTCAAAAACACAACTTCATTCGTACCTAGAGGCTTAGAATGAATTACAACTCAATAACAATCCTAAACCAACTCTAACAGAGTGGTGCACAATAAAGCTAAAAGCTTAAAATACTAAGACTCAATTTTCTCTGAATAATACTCTTAAAATCGTATCTTGAATAGCAGCAGCCCTCCTCCTTATATAGCCTTCAGTCTTGCAGAATAAAACTAATCTTCTGATTTGATTTGTTACAGAAATAAGATTGGTCCAATAATGTAACAAATAAAACTGTTCTGAATCTTTTAAAGATTATAACAGGAAAATATGAATTTCATATCTTTGAACCAAATCTTCAATAAAATCTTCTTCAAATAAATCAGCATTCTAGAAGCAATATGCGTGGATAAATCCTCATAAATCTTGCAAAGATTCGCATAGAAAAACCTTGAAAATAACCAGCTTCTGATGAAGTCAACATAAGTCAACGCTGGCATCAGAACCTGAATCAGCTTCTGAAGTGCTACAGTGCTTTCAGCTTCTGATGGCATTTTCTGCTTCTGAATGGCTTCAAAATTAAAAACTTCCAACTGAAGAAATGTTATACATATGGAGATGCTTCTATTCAATATCTTGGTTTTGCCAAAACATGCAGCCAACACCAAAAGACTCAACATTGATTAATTAAGTGAATTTGATTAAGTTGCTACTGTTTTGACTAAGTTGCTGTCATATGATGAAAAGCATAAAAATATTATGTTGGTTGTGTAGCTTTGATGAGAATTAAGTTGTTGTTGTTGTTGTTGTTGGTGTTTTGCTAGAATGGCTTAATTAAATGAAAATGAATAAGTTGCTGCTTAAATGAATAAGTTGTTGTTGGAATAGTTTGAATAGGTGATTATGGTGATGTTGAACTTGATGAAATGTTGTTGATGTTGTTATACAAACTTATTTGCTAAGTTGTCGCTGAAAATGGAATTTTGAGACGTACTATGAAATTAACCGAAAAACCTTGAGAATTCATATCAATTTGATGTTTCATTGTGTATCCATTGTTCAATTTAAGTGTATTGATCATGTGTATTGTTTGTGAAATGATTTTGGGTCAATTGGGATGAAAAATGGGATTTTTGGGTGGAAATTGGGGTCTTCCCGTAGTGAATACCCTGTTTTCAGCTTGCCCAGACACATCATGTGCTGTTCTGTGCGTTTTGGTCCTTGGGGGATGTTTCCGGACATCCCCGGGCATTCCTTTTGTGCTGATTTGTTCCTGTTTTGACCATTTGTTGATGGATAACGATTGCTTGCAATGAATTGATTATAAATTTTGATTTTGAGACGAACTTGGCGATTTTGTGAAACTTGATAAATGTCGAAACGAACTTAATAATCAATTACAGTAGTATGAATGAAGTTGAATCATAAATATATTGTGGTGTATTAGTAGGTTGAAGTAACCTTTCTTAATTTATTCATGAAATGTGGATTATGTGATTTATGGTGAATAAATGCAAGAATGACATGATTATGATTAAACTTGGTAAAATGCATTAATATGAAGTGAATGATGCTGGATGTGCCTTAATGCATTATAGTTGTGATTTAAATGATGATGTGGTGATAACATGAATTGTGTGGAATGTATTGATTTGATAATGCAAATGAAATGTTGTGAAATGTAGCATGGTTTGAGATCATGATTTATAGTGGTGTGCATTGTCAAGTCCATACGTGAATATTCATGCATTCATTGTTGGTCAAATGTAGCTTGATTTAAGATCAAGATTTTATACGAGCTTGGTTTAAGACCAAGATCCAAATATAGCTTGATTTAAGATCAAGATTTTATATGTAGTTTGATTTAAGATCAAGATTTAAATGTAGCGTGATTTAAGATCACGATGGTACCACATGCATGTAGAGTCGTTTTAGGCGCATTACATACACATGAGTCGTGTTTGGTAATGTTTTGGTGTGAACTTGTGCATTTATGTGGTAAATGTCAATTGTTGGTGTGTGAAAATTATGTAATGATTCATAATTGTGTTGTTGGTGATTTATACTTGAAATGTTGATTTAATTGTTGATGATGTATAATTAATTTAGTAATTATATAATGATGAAGGTATACTATGATTTGTGATTTATGCATGAGTAATAACAATGCTTTTTGTATTGATGATTATTTGAATGTTAAGTGATGTTTTTGCCTGAAACTTATGTGCGTTTATTATATCCTTTTGTTGAATGTATATCTTACCCTCTAGTGGCTTTATTGTCGCCTCATCCGTGGGTTCAACCCTTGTGGATGTATACTTGCAGGTTAAGGAGTAGTGCTCGGAGAGTTGTGCTGAGGATGGCATCACGCATATTCTCCTTTTATGTCGCGTTTTTTTCCGAGGATGTCTAGATTAGGTGCTCTGATCTAGGAGTCCGGGATTTATTTTACTTGTTGAATTTTATGAGGATGCATTTATTTGAGATTTTTATGATGAGACCCGAGATGATTATTATGTTGAGATGATTTATTTCTGTTGTGCTGTGATGATTGTTAATGAGATTTTCATTATGATAATGTTGTATATTGGTGATTTGTTAGATTCCCATTGGTTGTGTTGCATGATTTATCGCATAATTAGTAGTCCCAGGGATCATGGTCTTACAATGTGGTATCAGAGCAGGTCGGTCTAGTCCGGGCCAACACCTGGTTATTGTCCTGTTGTATGCGACATGTATGTGGAATATTGTCGATATTTGTTTCGTTATGTTAGGTGGCGCTAGTGTGTTAAGTTCGAGAGTGGCTTGCGACCGGAGATCAAGCAGTTTATTAGTTTCCACGAGATTCGGGATTTTCCTGTGTTAGTGAACAACTGCCGTATGTTTGATGATGATAGTATAGCGAGGGCTAGCTATTACAAGAGTCTTGGTGATAAGAAAGGAAATGGGAATGATCGTGGGAAGCCTTATGGGAAGCAAGGTGATAAGGGAAAGAAGGTGTCTAGTGGTGGTTCGAACCCAAGTGGGGGAAAACTTAAGTGCTTTAAGTGTGGAGGATTTGGACACCGTTTTGCGGATTGCAAGAGTACCGTTGTGAGATGTTTCAAATGTGGCAAGGATGGGCATCATTCTTTCGAGTGCAAGGCTAAGGAGTTAGTGTGCTACAACTGTGGTGAAGCGGGGCATATTAGTACCAAGTCTACCAAGCCAAAGAAAGGGAAAGCTAGTGGTAAGGTGTTTGCTTTGAATGCGGAGGAGCTCCAGGAGCAAGATAACTTGATTCGAGGTATTTGCTTTGTTAACAACACTCCTTTGATTTCTATCATTGATATTGGTGCGAATCATTCGTTTATTTCTCTTGATTGTGCTAAGTGTTTGAATCTTGTGATGTCTCCTATGTTGAAAGGAATGGTCATTGATACACCAGCTAATGGCTCGGTGACCACTTCCTTGGTTTGTGTGAAGTATCCTTTGAACTTTGGTGATGTAGATTTTGAGATGGATTTGGTGTGTTTGCCTTTGGCTCACATGGATGTTATCTTTGGGATGGATTGGTTTTTAGCGTTTGGTGTGTTTGCCTTTCTCTAATCCGGTGGGGCGTGTTGAGAGTAAGTTCTTGACTGCGAGTCAAGTGTAGGCGTCGTTAGGTGGGGAGTCTCAGCTGTTTGTGATGTTTGCTTCTTTGAAGGTGGAAAGTGAGAAGGAAGGTAGCTGTGTGCCGGTTGTGAACGAGTTTCTTGATGTGTTTCCGGATGACATTTCTTATGTACCGCCTGAGAGAGAAGTGAAGTTCGATATTGAATTAGTTCCTGGAACTAGTCCCGTGTTGATGGCGCTGTATATGATGTCTGCATCCGAGTTGAGCGAGTTGACGAAGCAGTTGGAAGAGTTGTTGGAGGAGAAGTTCATCAGGCCGAGCGTTTCGCCGTGGGGGGGACTCCAGTGCTGTTAGTTAAGAAAAAGGATGGTAGTATGAGGCTTTGTATGGATTATTGGCAGTTGAACAAGGTGACCATTAAGAACAAATATCCTATTCCAAGGATAGAAGATATGATGGATCCGTTGTTTGGTGCTAAGGTGTTTAGTAAGATTGACTTGAGGTCTGGATATCATCAGATTCGGGTTAAGGCAGAAGATATACTGAAGACTACTTTTCGAACGAGGTATGGTCACTATGGGTATTCTCTGATGTCATTTGGTGTATCTAATGCACCAGGTGTATTTATGGAGTACATGAATATAATCTTCCAACCTTATTTGGATCAATTCGTAGTGGTGTTCATTGATGATATCTTGGTGTATTCGAAGTCTGAGGAGGAACATGCAGAGCATCTTAGAGTTGTGTTGCAGACATTGAAGGATAGGAAGTTGTATGCTAAGATGTCAAAGTGCGAGTTTTGTTTGCAGGAAGTGAGTTTCCTTGGTCACGTGATTTCTAGAGGTGGAATTGCGGTTGATCCGTTGAAGGTCGAAGTTGTGTTGCATTGGGAGACTCCGAAGTCGGTGTTTGAGATTAGAAGCTTCTTGGGTTTAGCTGGCTACCACAGAAGGTTTATTGAAGGTTTCTCTAATTTGGCGTCGCCGTTGACACAGTTAACTCGGAAGGGTCAAGCTTTTGTTTGGGATGCCAAGTGCGAAGAGAGTTTCCAAGAGCTGAAGAGGAGGTTGACGACAACACCTATTTTGGTTTTGCCGAGTGCGACTGAAGCTTTTGTTGTGTATTGTGATGCTTCTAAGATGGGTTTGGGCGATGTGCTTATACAGAATGGAAAGGTTGTAGCGTATGCTTCGAGGCAATTGAAGATACATGAGAGGAATTACCCGACCCATGATTTGGAATTAGCAGCGGTAGTGTTTGCGCTTAAGATTTGGTGGCATTATCTTTTTGGTTCGAGATTTGAAGTTCCGTGATCATAATAGTTTGAAGTACCTGTTCGACCAGAAGGAGTTGAACATGAGGCAGAGGCGTTGGATGGAGTTTTTGAAGGATTATGATTTTGAGTTGAGTTATCATCCAGGAAAGGCGAATGTGGTGGCAGATGCTTTGAGTCGGAAGTCTTTGCACATGTCGGTGCTTATGGTTAAGGAGTTGGAGTTGGTTGAGCAGTTCAGAGATTTGAGCTTGGTGTGTCAGTTGACGCCGAATGGTGTGAAGTTTGGTATGTTGAAGCAGGCAAGTAATATTTTGGAAGAGATCAGAGAAGGTCAGAAGGTGGACTTGGAATTGGTAGATCGTTTGGTTTTGGTTAATAAAGGCAAATGGGGTGGCTTCGGATTAGACGAGAAAGGTGTGTTGAGGTTCCGTGATCGTGTTTGTGTACCGGATGTACCTGAGCTTAAGAGTAAGATTTTGAATGAAGGTCATCGGAGTAGTTTGAGTATTCATCCCGGAGCAACGAAGATGTATCATGATCTAAAGTTGTTTTGG
The DNA here is from genome assembly GCA_018208015.1 of Medicago ruthenica. Taxonomy (NCBI): domain Eukaryota; kingdom Viridiplantae; phylum Streptophyta; class Magnoliopsida; order Fabales; family Fabaceae; genus Medicago; species Medicago ruthenica. Next base: position 101,070,551 of record CM031371.1, read on the forward strand.
TGGCCAAGAATGAAGAAGGATATCACAGAGTTTGTGTATGCTTTTTTGGTTTATCAGAAGTCTAAGATTGAGCATCAGAATCCAAGAGGAATGTTGTAGCTGTTGTTTGTTCCCGAGTGGAAGTGTCTCGATGGATTTTGTAAGTGGTTTGCCGAAGACGGTGATGGGAAGTGACACGATTTGGGTGATTGTGGATCGGTTGACGAAGTCAGTGCATTTTATTCCTATCAAGTTAAGTATGTCTTTAGCGAGGTTGGCGGAGATCTACATTGATCGGATTATCAGATTGCATGGTGTTCTTTCTAGCATTGTGTCGGATCGGGATCCGAGGTTTACGTCGAAGTTTTAGCAGAGTTTGCAAGAAGCGTTGGGGACGAAGTTGAGATTGAGTTCTGCTTATCATCCTCAAACTGATAGTTAGTCGGAGAAGACTATTCAGCCTTTGGAAGATTTGTTGAGAGCTTGTGTATTGGAACAAGGAGTAAGTTGGAGTGAATGTTTACCGTTGGTTGAGTTTACTTATAACAACAGTTTTCATTCGAGTATTGGCATGGCTCCTTTTGAAGCGTTGTATGGTCGGAGGTGTAGAGCCCCGTTATGTTGGTTTGAGTCGGGTGAGAGTGCTATGATTGGACCGGAGGTAGTTCAGCACACTACGGAAAAGGTTAAGATGATTCAGGAGAAGATGAAGGCTTCACAGAGTAGGCAGAAAAGTTATCATGATAATAGGAGGAAGGAGTTAGAATTCCAAATTGGTGATCATGTGTTTCTGAAGGTTAATCCAGTTACCAGTGTTGGGAGAGCTTTGAAGTCAAAGAAGTTGACTCCACGTTTTGTTGGTCCTTATCAGATTGTATAGAGAGTTGAAGTAGTAGCGTATCGGATTGCGTTACCGCCGTCGTTGTCGAATCTGCATGATGTGTTTCATGTTTCTCAGTTGCGGAAGTATGTGTATAATCCATCTCATGTGATTCAAGTGGATTATTTGGAAATAAGGGATAATTTGACCGTGGAGACTATGCCTATGAGTATTGAAGATCATGAAGTTAAGCAGTTGCGAGGAAAAGAGATCGTTTTGGTCAAGGTGATTTGGGGAGGTTTTACGGGAGAGAGCATAACTTGGGAGTTGGAGAGCAAGATGAAGGAATTGTTTCCGGAGTTGTTTCCTTCTGGTAATTTTCAAGGACAAATATTCTTTAAGTGGGGGAGAGTTGTAACAACCCGATTTTTAGCATTAGATTTATCAGTTATTATTAACTAGTATTATTTATTTAATTATATTTCCTAATTGATTATTTATATGTGATTAGTGGGTTAGTGAAATTATTAGTGCTTGTTGGATATTTGGTTGTTGGCTTCATGTTTGCTAAAATCAAATATACAAGCAATGTGCGTCTTCAGAAGCTGGAAGCAAAACTTCAGAAGCTGTTCTTCAGAAGCTGGGCTTCAGAAGCTCAACAGTACTTCAGAAGCTGAACGTCAGAAGCTGGACCTTCAGAAGCACTGTTCAGACGCTGACCTTCAGACGCACTGTTTAGACGCTGACCTTCAGACGCACTGTTCAGACGCTGACCTTCAGAAGCAACCTTCAGAAGCTGAAATGTTCAGACGCAGAACTTCAGACGCAGACTTCAGAAGTTGGTTTTCTGCGTTCTATTTTGTGTGCCTTGGAGCTGTGTATTTTCACATCATTATCTTTTGTGTGAAGATTTAATTGAAGAATTCTCCAAGCTTTGTTTCTAGAAGGAAGATTGTTTTGCGTGAAGATCATTATTGAAGATTGGATTCTTTTATTTGTGAATATATTTTCAAAGAAATCTTTGGAAAATATATTTCAGAAATATAATTGCTTCTATTTGCTTCTAAAGAATTATGGGAATATATCTTTGAAGAAGATTTGATTCAAGAATTATGTTGCTGCTGAAGCTATAAATAGAGGACGCTGATATTGAAGAAATTCATTCAAAACAGAAGAGAGAGTCATACTTTGTGTTTTGAGTCTGTAAGCTTAGTGCTTTGTTTTCTGTACACCACTCAAACTGTTTAGAGTTGGTTGTGTGTGTTTATTGAGTTGTAATCACTTGAAGCTTTTAAGAAAAAGTGACGTACTGAGTTTTTAGGAGAGTGTCTCCATCTTTGATTGTTTAAGAGTCTGACAATCACTGGGGCAGTGATTGCTTGAGTAGGAAGTAAGAGGGGTTCTTATATCTTGGAGTTCCTAGGTAGAAATCTATACGGGTAGTGATTAAGTGAGAAGACTGAGAAACAGGGGTTGTTGTCATAGGTCTTTGAATTGATACTATTTAGTGGATTTCCTTCCTGGCTAGGTAGCCTCCAGACGTAGGTGTGTTTGTCACCGAACTGGGTTAACAAATCAACTGTGCTCTTTTCTTTCTGTCTGTTTTATTCTGCTTTTGAACCGCTGTTTTGCATACTGTGTTTTACGGTTCAGAACTAGTCCTGCCAGAAATTTCAATTGGCATCAAAGGCTAAAAAGGGGGAGAAAAGAGCTGTGTGTTCTATGGTTCAGGGGGAGTTCCTGAGTTCTGAGTGCATGTTTCAGGGGGAGCAGTGTTTGTTCCAGAAGCTGCTGATGTATGTCATATTTCAGGGGGTGTATGTGTGTATCTGTTTCAGAGTTAAGTATCTGTGTCTCTGTTTCAATGTGTTTGTTCCTGAATGTCTGTTTCAGGGGGAGTATTTGTGTATTTCCTGTCAGAAGCTGATTTGTTCATGGGGAGTATTTGTGTGAAATGTAGTGAATCATCCGCTGCTGACTCTGTTGTTGCTACATTTGTTGTGTGAAGAATTTGCTTGTTGTGACTCTCTGTGCTCAAATTGATAAATTGATTTTAGCCAAAAATTTGCCAAAGGGGGATATTGTTGGATATTTGGTTGTTGGCTTCATGTTTGCTAAAATCAAATATACAAGCAATGTGCGTCTTCAGAAGCTGGAAGCAAAACTTCAGAAGCTGGGCTTTAGAAGCTGAACAGTACTTCAGAAGCTGAACGTCAGAAGCTGGACCTTCAGAAGCACTGTTCAGACGCTGACCTTCAGACGCACTGTTCAGACGCTGACCTTCAGAAGCTGAAATGTTCAGACGCAGAACTTCAGACGCAGACTTCAGAAGCTGGTTTTCTGCGTTCTATTTTGTGTGCCTTGGAGCTGTGTATTTTCAGATCATTATCTTTTGTGTGAAGATTTAATTGAAGAATTCTCCAAGCTTTGTTTCTAGAAGGAAGATTGTTTTCCGTGAAAATCTTTATTGAAGATTGGATTCTTTTATTTGTGAATATATTTTCAAAGAAATCTTTGGAAAATATATTTCAGAAATATAATTGCTTCTAAAGATTTCTGGGAATATATCTTTGAAGAAGATTTGATTCAAGAATTATGTTGCTGTAAATAGAGGACGCTGCTATTGAAGAATTTCATTCAAAACAGAAGAGAGACTCATACTTAGTGTTTTGAGTCTGTAAGCTTAGTGCTTTGTTTTCTGTACACCACTCAAACTGTTTATGTTGGATATTTGGTTGTTGGCTTCATGTTTGCTAAAATCAAATATACAAGCAATATGCGTCTTCAGAAGCTGGAAGCAGATCTTCAGAAGCTGGGCTTCAGAAGCTGAACAGTACTTCAGAAGCTGAACGTCAGAAGCTGGACCTTCAGACGCACTGTTCAGACGCTGACCTTCAAAAGCACTATTCAGATGCTGACCTTCAGAAGCACTGTTCAGACGCTGACCTTCAGAAGCAACCTTCAGAAGCTGAAATGTTTAGACGCAGCATTTCAGAAGCATGTTCAGAAACTGGTTTTCTACGTTCTATTTTGTGCGCCTTGGAGCTGTGTATTTTCAGAACATGATCTTTATGTGAAGATTTAAGTGAAGATTTATCCAAGCTGCGTTTCTAGAAGAAAGAAGAATTTTGCATATAGATTTTTTTTTTTGAAGATTGGATTCTTTTATTTATGAATATATTTTCAAAGGAATCTTTGGAAAATATATTTCATAAATATAATTGCTTCTATTTGCTTCTAAAAGAATTCTGGTAACATATCTTTGAAGATTTGGTTCAGAATTATGGTTGCTACTGAAGATTATAAATAGAGGACGCTGCTATTGAAGAATTTCATTCAAAACAGAAGAGAGAGTCATACTTAGTGTTCTGAGTCTGTAAGCTTAGTGCTTTGTTTTCTGTACACCACTCAAACTGTTTAGAGTTGGTTGTTGGTGTTTATTGAGTTGTAATCACTTGAAGCTTTTAAGCAAAAGTGACGTACTGAGTTTTTAGGAGATTGTCTCCATCTTTGATTGTTTAAGAGTCTGATAATCATTGGGGCAGTGATTACTTGAGTAGGAAGTAAGTGGGATCTTATATCTAGGAGTTCCTAGGTAGAAATCTATATGGGTAGTGATTAAGTGAGAAGACTGAGAAACAGGGGATGTTGTTATAGGTCTTTGAATTGATACTATTTAGTGGATTTCCTTCCTGGCTTGGTAGCCTCCAGACGTAGGTGTGTTTGTCACCAAACTGGGTTATGAAATCAACTATGCTCTTTACTTTCTGTCTGTTATTTTGCTTCTGAACTGTATACCCTGTTCTGCGTATTATACTCTATTTTATAGTTCAGAATCAGTCCTGCCAGGAATTTCAATAGGCATCAGTGCAGGCACCCTGCCTGTTTTAGGGTGAGCTCCAGGGAAGTTACTTTTTGGCAGAATGGACAAAGAAGGAGGATTTGTGAACAGACCACCTCTGTTGGATGGTTCCAACTATAAATATTGGAAATCACGCATGAGTGCTTTCCTTAAATCAATAGACAGTAAAACCTGGAAAGCAGTTCTGAAGGGTTGGGAACATCCTGTTGTGCTTGACAAAGATGGAAAGAAGACAGCTGATCTGAAACCAGAAGAAGAGTGGTCCAAGGTAGAAGATGAATTAGCTCTTGGAAACTTCAAGGCCTTGAATGCTATATTCAATGGAGTGGACAAGAACATGTTCAGACTGATCAAGCAGTGTACTGTGGCTAAGGATGCTTGTGAGATTCTCAAAACTACTCATGAAGGAACTTCCAAGGTAAAATTATCCAGGCTTCAACTTCTCACCACAAAGTTTGAAAATCTCAGATTGTTGGAGGATGAAAATATTCAAGACTTCTATATGAATGTTCTGGACATGGCCAACTCATTTGATTCTCTTGGAGAAAGAATATCTGATGAGAAACTTGTGAGGAAAATCCTCAGATCCTTACCTAAGAGATTTGATATGAAAGTGACTGCCATTGAGGAAGCACATGACATCTCCAGTATGAAGGTTGAGGAATTGATAGGATCTCTTCAGAATTTTGAAATAGCCAGAACTGATAAGAAGGGTAAAGGTGTTGCTTTTGTAGCAAATGATGAAAGCTTATCAGAGGATCTTGTGATGCTGAGTAAACAATTTAAGAAGATTCTGAAGCAGAAGACAAGAACTGATCAATCCAAAGGTGTTCAGTGTCATGAGTGTGAAGGATATGGTCACATTAGGACAGAATGTGCAACATACCTCAAGAACCAGAAGAGGAGTTTGGCAGCTACTTGGTCTGATGATGACTCAGAAGGAGAAGTGGGGAATGAATTAGCCAAGCATGTTCTTGCTTTAACTGGTAAATACATGTCTGATAATGGAGTCAAGGTTTCAGAAGCACCATCAGGTTCTGAAACATCATCTGATACTGAGTCCAGTGATGAAGAATTGTCTTTTGAAGAACCAGCTGCCTCTTATGATGAACTATTCATCAGAAGTGAAGAAGTGTGCAAGGAACTGGAAAATCAGAAGAAGATCATCAGTCAACTTCAGTTTGAAAGAAGTGAACACTTAGAGAAAATTTCTGATCTCAAAGATGAGGTAACCCAGCTGAACTCTCAACTTGAACACATGAAGAAGCAAGTCAGAATGTTGAACACTGGTACTGTTGTGCTTGAAAAGATTTTGGAGAGTCAGAACCAAGGGAAACCAAATGGAATTGGGTATGATGATATGACTCTGAACAACAAACAACAACATCCAGCTAAAAGGTTCACTCCAGCTGTTAAAACATGTGATCCAATGATGGATAAACCTAAGTTGGAACACCAGAACCAAGCTCAGGGATCTAAGAACAAGAGGGAATCTCATCCTTGGGTATGTCATCACTGTGGTAAAAAGGGGCACATAAAGCCATTCTGTTACAAGCTGCATGGATACCCCAAGCACCTTCAGCAAAGAAAGTCTGAACCTGTTGCAGTCAATGTCAAGAAGGTATGGAGACCAAAATGTGCAAGTGTTGCCCAGAGGCTGAACAATAGGAAAGGAAAGGATGTTGCTGCTGACAGTAGGCCTACTCATGTTGCTAAGAAGAGTGCAGGTGTTGGATCATCTAAAGTCTGGAGCAAGGTAGTGGTCCCTGTCCCTAAGGCACTAAAAATAAAGGAAGTGGATCCTAGTAAGTCTGAGGATGATGTTGAGCAAGACATCATGCCCTATGTTCAGTGTGCTGAGGGTGATGAAGATGGTGCTGATATAGTTACAAAAGCCTTAAATGCCAAGAAATTTGAAAAATTGGGGGGTCAACTGGGCATTTGTCTTTTTTGAAGAGTCATAGTATAAAACTGTGCAGCTTCTGATGCTGAGTCTGAAGACTGCAAGCTATGTGCTGGCTTTATGTTCTGGGTTGCATTTTGTGTTTCTAGTCTGCAAGTTTGTACTATACTCTGTAGTTGTGTTCTCTGTGTTTTGTTCTTCTGTGAAGCCTGTGTGTGGGTACTGTTTGTGTGATTCTGCTGGTTTGAGAAGTGTCACTGAGGTTACTGTGATGTGCTGGTCTGTGATGCTTGGTTATATCCACTGAATTTGGTTGTTTAAATCTGTATCTGCTGTTTCTTCTGTCTTTCTGCTCCTGGTGTTTGCTGGTTGTTTTGTCAAAATTGTTTGGCTAAAAAGGGGGAGAAAAGTATAGTTATTTCAGAAGCAGTTCAGTTGTTCAGGGGGAGTTTCTGTTTGGTCCTTAATGATCTGTTTCAGGGGGAGAATATGTGGTTCCTGATCTGGAAGTGTTTTCTGATTAAGTTCAGAATTGGAAGATGATCTGTTTCAGTAGCTGTGTGTTTCAGGGGGAGTGTGTGTCCTCAGAAGTTGCTGTTGTATGTGTGAAATGTAGTGAATCATCCGCTGCTGACTCTGTTGTTGCTACATTTGTTGTGTGAAAAATTTGCTTGTTGTATCTCTCTGTGCTCAAATTGATAAATTGATTTTAGCCAAATTTTTGCCAAAGGGGGAGATTGTTGGATATTTGGTTGTTGGCTTCATGTTTGCTAAAATCAAATATACAAGCAATGTGCGTCTTCAGAAGCTGGAAGCAGATATTCAGAAGCTGTTCTTCAGAAGGTGAACAATACTTCAGAAGCTGAACGTCAGAAGCTGGACCTTCAGACGCACTGTTCAGACACTGACCTTCAGAAGCACTGTTCAGACGCTGACTTTCAGAAGCACTGTTCAGACGCTGACCTTCAGAAGCAACCTTCAGAAGCTGAAATGTTCAAACACAACATTTCAGAAGCATGTTCAGAAACTGGTTTTCTGCGTTCTATTTTGTGCGCCTTGGAGCTGTGTATTTTCAGAACATGATCTTTATGTGAAGATTTAATTGAAGATTTATCCAAGCTGCGTTTCTAGAAGAAAGAAGAATTTTGCATGTAGATTTTTTTTTTTGAATATTGGATTCTTTTATTTATGAATATATTTTCAAAGGAATCTTTGGAAAATATATTTCAGAAATATAATTGCTTCTATTTGCTTCTAAAAGAATTCTGGTAACATATCTTTGAAGATTTGGTTCAGAATTATGGTTGCTGCTGAAGATTATAAATAAAGGACGATGCTATTGAAGAATTTCATTCAAAACAGAAGATAGAGTCATACTTAGTGTTTTGAGTCTGTAAGCTTAGTGCTTTGTTTTCTGTACACCACTCAAACTGTTTAGAGTTGGTTGTTTGTGTTTATTGAGTTGTAATCACTTGAAGCTTTTAAGCAAAAGTGACGCACTGAGTTTTTAGGAGAGTGTCTCCATCTTTGATTGTTTAAGAGTCTGATAATCACTGGGGCAGTGATTAGTTGAGTAGAAAGTAAGTGGGATCTTATATCTAGGAGTTCCTAGGTAGAAATCTATACGGGTAGTGATTAAGTGAGAAGACTGAGAAACAGGGGCTGTTGTCATAGGTCTTTGAATTGATACTATTTAGTGGATTTCCTTCCTAGCTTGGTAGCCTCCAGACGTAGGTGTGTTTGTCACCGAACTGGGTTAACAAATCAACTGTGCTCTTTACTTTCTGTCTGTTATTTTGCTTCTGAACTGTATACTCTGTTCTGCGTATTATACTCTGTTTTATAGTTCAGAATCAGTCCTGCCAGGAATTTCAGTTTAGAGTTGTTTGTTTGTGTTTATTGAGTTGTAATCACTTGAAGCTTTTAAGCAAAAGTGACGTACTGAGTTTTTAGGAGATGGTCTCCATCTTTGATTGTTTAAGAGTCTGACAATCACTGGGGCAGTGATTGCTTGAGTAGGAAGTAAGAGGGGTTCTTATATCTAGGAGTTCCTAGGTAAAAATCTATACGGGTAGTGATTAAGTGAGAAGACTGAGAAACAGGGGCTGTTGTCATAGGTCTTTGAATTGATACTATTTAGTGGATTTCCTTCCTGGCTTGATAGCCTCCATACGTAGGTGTGTTTGTCACCGACTTGGGTTAACAAATCAACTGTGCTCTTTTCTTTCTGTCTGTTTTATTCTGCTTTTGAACCGCTGTTTTGCATACTGTGTTTTACGGTTCAGAACTAGTCCTGCCAGGAATTTCAGTGCTTGAGTGACATTTTTGTAATCATGCTAGAACTAGTAATTTGAATTTTAGAGAATAGTGGTGTATAATTAATATGGGGGGTTTAAGTGAAGTCAAAGTGTAGAGAAAATAATTGTGAGTTATTGTGACTAAGCCCATTAGTAGGAGTGACCCTAATCCATATTATAAGTAGAATAGTAGTGAGTGGTGGTGAACTAGGTTAAACATTTTAACACAAAATTTTGAGAGGCAAGTGAGAGAATAGAGAAAGGAGAGGCTTGGAGAAGAGGAAACTAGAAGAGCTCAAGAGGAAGAGGGGATTCAACTAGAAGTAGCAAGAGAAGTGAAGAATTAAGGTAAGAGGGGAGATTACTTTTACCAAATGGGTTTAATAAACAATTATGAGGTTTGGGCATTTTAGATTATGATTAATTGCATATTAATTGCTGTTGATTTTGGTGAATTTCGTGCTCCTTTTGTTGATTAAATTAAGCATGTTAAACCTTGATGAAATTGCATTTTCTTCATGTCAAAATTCATGTTTTATTATGATTAATTGATACCTTGTGAATTTTGATGATCTTGATGATTAACATGATAATTGAATGATGTTTGTTGATTATGAAGTTGATTATGAGCATGAGTATGTGTTTTGTTTGAGTAATCATGAAGTTATGTTGAATAAGTTGTAATTTAAGTGATTTTGGGAAAATTGATTAATTAAGTGAATTTGATTAAGTTGCTACTGTTTTGACTAAGTTGCTGCCATATGATGAAAAATATGAAAATATTATGTTGGTTGTGTAGCTTTGATGAGAATTAAGTTATTGTTGTTGTTGTTGGTGTTTTGCTAAAATGGCTTAAGTGAAAATGAATAAGTTGCTGCTTAAATGAATAAGTTGTTGTTGGAATAGTTTGAATAAGTGATTATGGTGATGTTAAACTTGATGAAATGTTGTTGATGTTGTTATACAAGCTTATTTGCTAAGTTGTCGGTGAAAATAGAATTTTTGAGACGAACTTTGAAATTAACCGAAAAACCTTGAGAATTCATGTTAATTTGATGTTTCATTGTGTATCCATTGTTCAATTTAAGTGTATTGATCATGTGTACTGTTTGTAAAATGATTTTAGGTCAATTGGGATGAAAAATAGGATTTTTGGGTGGAAATTGGGGTCTTCCTGTAGTGAATACCCTGTTTTTTATTTACCCAGAAAACAGGACTTCACTACGCAAAGTCCCTGGTCACTGAGCAGATACAACATGGGCTGTTCTGTGCGTTTTGGTCCTTGGGGATGTTTCCGGACATCCCCGGGCATTCCTTTTGTGCTGTTTTGTTGCGGTTTTGACCATTTGTTGATGGATAACAATTGCTTGCAATGAATTGATTATAAAGTTTGATTTTGAGACAAACTTGACGATTTTTGAAACTTGATAAATGTCGAAACGAACTTAATAATCAATTACAGTATTGTGAATGAAGTTGAATCATGAATATAATGTGGTGTAGTAGTAGGTTGAGGTAACCTTTCTTAATTTATTCATGAAATGTGGATTATGTGATTTATGGTGAATAAATGCAAGAATGACGTGTTTATGATTAAGCTTGGTAAAATGCATTAATATGAAGTGAATGATGCTGGATGTGCCTTAATGTATTATAGTTGTGATTTAAATGATGATGTGGTGATAACATGAATTATGTGGAATATATTGATTTGATAATGCAAATGAAAAGTGGTGAAATGTAACATGGTTTGAGATCATGATTTATAGTGGTGTGCATTGTTAAGTCCATACGTGAACATCCATGCATTCATTGTTGGTCAAATGTAGCTTGATTTAAGATCAAGATTTTATACAAGCTTGGTTTAAGACCAAGATCCAAATATAGGTTGATTTAAGATCAAGATTTTATATGTAGCTTGATTTAAGATCAAGATTTAAATGTAGCGTGATTTAAGATCACGATGGTACCACATGCATGTAGAGTCGTTTTAGGGGCATTACATACACATGAGTCGTGTTTGGTAATGTTTTGGTGTGAACTTGTGCATTTATGTGGTAAATGTCAATTGTTGGTGTGCTAAAATTATGGAATGATTCATAATTGTGTTGTTGGTGATTTATACTTGAAATGGTGATTTAATTGTCGATGATGTATATTAATTTGGTAATTATATAATGATGAAGGTATACTATGATTTGTGATTTATGCATGAGTAATAACGATGCTTTTTGTATTGATGATTATTTGAATGTTAAGTGATGTTTTTGCCTGAAATTTATGTGCGTTTATTATATCCTTTTGTTGAATGTATATCTTACCCTCTAGTGGCTTTATTGTCGCCTCATCCGTGGGTTCAACCCTTGTGGATGTAGACTTGCAGGTTAAGGAGTAGTGCTTGGTGAGTTGTGCTGAGGATGGCATCATGCCTATTCTCCTTTTATGCCGCGTTTATTTTTTTTTTGAGGATGTCTAGATTAGGTGCTCTGATCTAGGAGTTCGGGATTTATTTTACTTGTTGAATTTTATGAGGATGCATTTATTTGAGATTTCTATGATGAGACCCGAGATGATTATTATGTTGAGATGATTTATTTCCGCTATGTTGTGATGATTGTTGATGAGATTTTCATTATGAGAATGTTGTATGAGTTAATTGGTGATTTGTTAGATTCCGATTGGTTGTGTTGCATGATTTATCGCTTAATTAGTTGTCTCGGGGATCCGGGTCTTACAATGTGGGATCAGAGCAGGTCGGTCTAGTCCGGGCCAACACTTGGTTATTGTCCTATTGTATGCGACATGTATGTGGAATACTGTCGATACTTGTTTCGTTCTGTTAGGTGGCTCTAGTGTGGTAAGTTCGAGAGTGGCTTGCGACTGGATATCAAGCAGTTTATCAGTTTCCACGAGATTCGGGATTTTCCTGTGTTAGTGAACAAGTGTCGTATGTTTGATGATGATAGTAGAGCGATGGCTAGCTATTACAAGAGTCTTGGTGATAAGAAAGGAAAGGGGAATGATCGTGGGAAGCCTTGTGGGAAGCAATGGGATAAGGGAAAGAAGGTGTCTAGTGGTGGTTCGAACCCAAGTGGGGGAAAATTTAAGTGCTTTAAGTGTGGAGGATTTGGACACCGTTTTGCGGATTGCAAGAGTACCGTTGTGAGATGTTTCTAGTGTGGCAAGGATGGGCATCGTTCTTTCGAGTGCAAGGCTAATGAGTTAGTGTGCTACAACTGTGGTGAAGCGGGGCATATTAGCAGGATAACTTGATTCGAGGTATTTGCTTTGTTAACAACACTCCTTTGATTTCTATCATTGATACCGGTGCGACTAATTCGTTTATTTCTCTTGATTGTGCTACATGTTTGAATCTTGTGATGTCTCCTATATTGAGAGGAATGGTCATTGATACACCAACTAATGGCTCGGTGACCACTTCCTTGGTTTGTGTTGAACTTTGGTGATGTAGATTTTGAGATGGATTTTGTGTGTTTGCCTTTAGCTCACATGGATGTTATCTTTAGGATGAATTGGTTGTTAGCTTTTGCTGTTAACATTAATTATTTAACCAAGAGTGTAACTTTCTCTAATCTGGTGGGGCATGTTGAGAGTAAGTTCTTGACTGCGAGTCAAGTGGAGGCGTCGTTAGGGGGGAGTCTCATCTGTTTGTGATGTTCGCTTCTTTGAAGGTGGAAAGTGAGAAGGAAGGTAGCTGTGTGTCGGTTGTGAACGATTTTCTTGATGTGTTTCTGGATGACATTTCTAATGTACTGCCTGAGAGAGAAGTGGAGTTTGGCATTGAATTAGTTCCTGGAACTAGTCCCGGATCGCTACAGTGTCCTACATCGCTAGCCGGGTCGTACATAGTACGAACACGTGGGACCAAGTCTGGCCATTGCTTAATGAGGAAGAATATGAGTTGTCCCCAATGATTGGAATATTAGGAATAACAAACGAACATGCCAGGGAGTAGGTATGATATGATAATGACAACCATGTGTAAAATGACCAAAGGGTACAACTCGTAGTGGTTGACCTTGTACTATAAAAGGACAACCATGTGTTAGTGCCACTAGTCCGAAAATTCATCTTAGAATTGGAGAGGCCAGGTTACGGCTAGGGTTAGCAGCTTTAGAGTTCCCATTCCATCTCATCTTCTCCATAGATGAGCATGGGTGCTAGATTCTAGAGATTTAGAGTTAGATTACTTGGTGATGCTTTGGCTTACCTCTCTACTTCAAAGGATTGCAATCTTGTACTAGCTCTATTTAATCTATCAATTTAGTTTTCCATGTTTTCATTTATGCTTATTTTCATTTCCATGTCCATGGTTCAACTCACCATGAGCTAAACCCCTCCTTGTGGTTTAGACATGATGAGGTTATGATTTATTTATTTACTTGCGATATATAAAGCTGTAGCGCCGAGCTTCTTTCTAACAAACTGATTTAACTCAAAATCTTTACAAATCAATTCTGATCATTTATAATTCTAATGCTATAGGTCCCTGATCCCGACTGGTATGGGAGTGGAACATGTTTGTTAGTTATGAATTTGTCCTTAAGCACCACTAGTGAAAAGATCAAGAGAGACTGTTTGAACGTTAAGTTGAACTTAGTAGAGCCTGGAAGCTATAGCTAAGCGCTAAGTTCTTGGTAGGTCTGTTGTTATAGGCTAAAAGGTCTCGTGACCCTATGATCCCAGTTGCTAAAGATGCTTTGAACCGGCTATAGCGCTGAGAGTCACTTGAGTTGTACCAAGCTATAATTCTGTAAATAGCTCTGTAAACGGAGTGAGAGATATAGCCCTGTGAATCTCATTTGCTAAAGATGCTTTGAATCGGCTATAGCGTTGAGAGTCACATGAGCTGTACCAAGCTATAACTCTGTATCATAACTGAACCTAGTTTAAACCACACTTTCCATCTTGTGAATTTCTGAATCTTTTTAATTGTTTCCCCCAAACTTAACATTTTATATTTCCAGTTGTGACAAATGATTTATTTTATTTTCTTACAAACAAGTTTTCTTCTGAAAAGCTATACAAAGTTATAGCTCCACAGTCCTTGTGGGATCAATATCTTTTTATACTATAACTTAGACAGTGTATACTTGCACTCAGTCTTTCTACCTGAAAAAAATACTCAAAGTGTTTTGGGGGACACCAGTATGCGTACTCATATCGTACATATCGAGATATATAAATTTTTCCTTAGTTGATTAACTGTAGTCGATGCAACAAAAATATACAAGAGATGGAAAATAGCATAAATTATTTTGTTTTTTAATAATATTTCAATTCACTCTCTTGTTTTTGGTGAAAATAGTTGAGGAGGTGGGCAAAAGAAGTAAATATTTGAGCAACCTGATGATAGAAATGTGGTTGAATACATGAATAAAATTTGAATAGTATTATACTATTTTTTATTATAATTATTTTTTTGTAAGCATGTTTTTACAACAATAATGATAGTAATTCAATTGACTTTTTTTTTATGTCAACGTACGCATACCTTCATTTTTTTTTAAAATTTGCCGTATTACATACCAGTACATATGCCTATGCGTTATAGGTCTTATCTCTCTTTGTTTGATTTTTATTCTATTTTGTACTAAGTTTCACTATTATCTTGTTCTTGCCTCTATGGAATCGTTTAACAAGTTTAAGCAATTTCGATTTTGGTTTGGTTATTTTGTTGTTAGTTTCCCCTCTTTCTATTTGAATTTCGAGTATAAAATGTTAGAATATTAGATATTTTAAGTTTATATTATTGAGTAAGTTTTTTTTCATTTGATAAACTTTCGATGTTTTCTATAGTAGCATCATGAGTTTGAGGGGAGATGTTAGATAATAAGTTACTGGACTTACATTATTCGATCTTTATATTTCTAAATTTGTAGAGTCTATTAAATATTATCTTATATTCTCTTATAACATTATTGATAACTAATGTCATTGGAAACCCTAACAGTCTCCTTTCTATTCAAAACCCTAGTTTACTAACAATAAATATGCTAAGTCTAACAGCTAACCTAACAATAAAATGATATATCTTTTATTAACAAAGGACTAAGGTCTTACTGCTTTCGGGACAGTTGGGATTCAAACACTGAATCTCTCCAGCAGGGTCCTTGAGGTAGCAATGATCACATGGACAAGAGGCTTGTATCCAAGTAATTTCAAATCCATACCCTAGAGCTTTATGAATATCGATGTATGAAACGTTGCCTATAAAAGCAATATACTATTTACACACAAAAAATCGACGCGGTATAAAATCAAAAAGTGAAGTGATATATAGTAGCCACTCTTTATATAACAGAGAGAATATATTTGTACCTATAATGTTGTTGATACTAAATGCAGGTGGTGGAACCCAGAAGGACGTGAGGGTAACAAGTTTAACACGGCATTGAGGCTCCAAAATTCCAAATTGTGGGTCCCCAACAATAGCATATGTGTGTTGACCCATGCATGAAGCTGTATCCGTATAATACTTATCCACAACGTTACTAGGTGGACTTGTACACTTCAAATAAATTACAGGCCTAGATAAATCAATTTCATTGTAATCATCAAACGTGGAACTCGATCGACGTAAGCTGTATTCGTATGAACTAGTAATATTTTGGGTAAAGTAATGGATACTTGAATCATAATGAGTAAAATTGTTGCGGTATAAGAAGAAGTGAGGGAGAGAGGAGCAATTGGTAGGTTGAATGTTTGGGTCAACAACTCGTATTGTGTAATTGTTGTAGTTGATTGATTGTACCAAATAATAACCATCATACAACTTCAATACTGTAACGTTGTTCACACAATCCAATTCGTAGTTATTGTTGCCACAGTGGTCTGGGTCGTGTTTTAATCTGAATGGATGAGTTATGTTGGAAATTTTTCCGCAGGAAGAAGAACAAGGTTGTGGATAAGTTTTGTGTGGAAGTAGAAACAAGTAAAGAAACACTATCACACCTCTTGCATATCTGGCTTTTCCTCTAAAGTTAGAGGTTGAAACCATTTTCACTCACGGTGCTAGTTTTGGTGGTAGAGTACAGTTTTAAAAGAAAAAAGTAATCTTAAATCAAGATGGAACTTTCCTACGCTATTTCCTAATACCTTCTTAAATCAAGATGGAACTTTCCTAAGCTATTTTCAAAATTATATCATATCAACTTTCTCATATATCTACATAAAAATTTGTTAACACATATATAAGCAAATAAAATCCATAACTGGTGTGGCTCAACTATTTAACAAATTTTTGTATATATAAGAGAAAAATATTTAATAAAAATATTACATTAATACTCATAATTTTTCATTTAATATTTATAAATATTATACAATATTAACAATATAATTATTTTTTATATAATTATCATAATGTTATGTGACCCGTGCGAAAACAATAGTCTTTTACTATAGTTATTTAGAAAATCGTCTAACTGAAAATATCTATGCATTTCAATGTGGACTTTTAGATCGTATGGTTCACATCATGGAGAAAAAAAAAGTCTTTTAAATATCTATATGATTTTCACTGTGGAATTTGAAATCGTATGGTGCAATGTGACTTTCAAATCGTATCGAACGTGTCGACAAACTATCGTCACAATTATTATCCTTACGTATTTTTATAATCTGGTTCTTCTTATAATGTCTCCCCCAAACCATATGTTACCTAATGCTATCATTCATTCATATACAATCTTCATTAATTAGCGTTTGAGTATCAATTACTACTAAAATGGTAACCTTTACAAATATTTTGGTGATCATGATTCTCATCTTGGGTTGCAATTGCAACTCAGCAATGTGCCATGCTAATGGTTGTAGTCGGAAGGATTTCAGGTGCGGACATGACGGCCCATCAATCCGATTTCCCTTCCGACTTAACAACATAAAAACAGAATATGGATGCAGTTATACTGGCTTTAATCTTAGTTGTTCAGACACACACAAAACTCTACTTGAGCTTCATACACATTCTGGTCCAATTAAACTTGAAGTCATAAAAATAGATTACGAATACCGATATTTAGAAGTATCCGACCCTGAAAATTGTCTTCCAAGACAACTTTTAAAGCTCCTCAAATCACAAATTTCTCCCTTTCAATTTGACCAGCTGGCGGATCCCAGCTACAATTATAACTACACTTTCATGGATTGTAGTTCATTATCCTGCCCGGTTTATGTTGCTGTTTCTAGTGATACACTCCTTGATTCGGGTTTGGATCCAATACTCTGCACCAAGACTTCAGATATTGTTTCTTCATCGTTAGACTTGGGGATTTATAGGCTGCAATATGAGAATATTTTGGTTCTGACATGGTCAAAACCCAATTGTAGCAAGTGTGAAGTACAAGGCAAGATGTGTAAACTGAAAAACAATGGAACTGAAGACGAGATAGAATGTTTTGATCGTCATCACAAACCAACTAAGAAGATAATTCTATATGCCACAGGTTAGAGATACATTCTTTTTCTGATGGTTAATTCAATTCGCTGTTAATTCAAGTCACACATCCATTTTTCCCACTTCTGCAACCTAAGGTTAATTCAATTTGCTGTTAAAATTTTGGTAAATTTTTCTTCAAGGTTAAGTCTGACATCCATTTGTCCATTATTTAACGATTTTTCTTCAAGTTTTTGTCATATGTTTTGATTCAGTGTGCTTAAAGTCGATGTATTATTATATTCGCTCCTACTCGATAATTACTCATAAATTAATTAGTGTTGTTTTGTGCAGCTGTGTTCGTTAGTTCAGTTCTAGTGATATTGATTCTCACAGCATGCTTGCATCTCTATAGCTATTTTAAACTGAAAGGCGAAGATGAGACTAGAATCGAAAAGTTCTTAGAGGACTACAGGACACTCAACCCTGCAAGATTCTCTTATGCTGATATAAAGAGGATTACAAATAATTTTAGGGAAGAGTTAGGTGAAGGAGCTCATGGTGCAGTTTTCAAAGGTAAATTATCTAATGAAATTCTTGTGGCTGTGAAGATGCTTAAAAACACCGAGGGCGATGGAAAAGAGTTCATTAACGAAGTGAAAGCTATGGGAAAAATTCATCACATCAACGTTGTTCACTTGGTTGGATTTTGTGCTGATGGATCCTATCGTGCTCTTGTTTATAATTTCTTTTCAAAGGGTTCATTACAAAACTTCATAACCCGACCTGATGATATGGACCGTTTTCTCGGTTGGGAGAAGCTACAACAAATTGCTCTTGGCATAGCCAAAGGTATTGAGTATCTTCACATGAGTTGTGATCAGCAAATTCTTCACTTCGATATTAATCCCCATAACGTGTTATTAGACGACAAGTTTGTTCCAAAAATTACAGATTTTGGTTTGGCAAAATTGTGTTCTAAAAATCAAAGCAAAGTGTCAGTAACTGCTGCAAGAGGGACTTTAGGTTACATTGCACCTGAAGTTTTTTCGAGGAACTTCGGAAATGTATCATATAAAGCTGACATATATAGTTATGGGATGTTACTGCTTGAAATGGTTGGAGGAAGAAAAAATATAGGCAAGTTATCTGAGGAAAATTTTCAAGTTCTGTATCCAGAATGGATTCACAATCTACTTGAAGGGCGAGATATGCATGTGACTATTGAAGGAGCAGAAGGTGATAGAATTTTAAAGAAACTTGCAATTGTAGGACTATGGTGCATTCAATGGCACCCAATAAACCGTCCATCTATAAAAGTTGTGCTCCAAATGTTAGAGGCTCTAGAAGAAGAAAACTTGATTGTGCCCCCAAACCCTTTTAACTCGACGACGTCCAGAGTTGTTGAAACCCAGACAAAATTTTCAACCTTAGAGTTAGAAGCTATACATGAATGAGATGAATGAGATAAGGTAATCACAATAGGAAAAAAAAATCAGATGTTTAACATCTTACATATAGGTGTGATGTTTATCTTGATGCATTCGGTAGAAAATAGTTTTATATTTTTGTAAAGATATACAGAGAAGGTTATATTTTATAAACTTTCAATTGAACGGTATAAGACTAATGTAGTTCAATCCATCACACACATATATATTATAAATTTTAGCAGTTTCGATTTGAAGAGAGATATATGAATCGAATTTAATCCACTAAGAAATTAAATTTTAGCAGTTTCGATTTGAAGAGAGATATATGTGCTCAAGAGGTTGCGAAAAAGAGGAAACGATTAATCATGCATCTATTCATGGAGTGTGGATTTTTTTGGTAACACTTGGCATCTTCTTCATCGATGGTGGGGTATATCTACTGTTATTCTAGCAGATATGAGTGGTCATGCGTAACAATATTTTGGTGCACATGCTTTTAAAAAGGAAGTCATTTTGTTGCTTTCAGGCTGTGTGGGTTGTCTTTAAGTCATTGGGAAAGAACGTAATTCGAGAATTTTTAATAACAAAGCTTCGTCTAAGGATTACCTTCTTGATAGTATTAAGCTTCATTCGTGGTGGTGGTTGAAGGCACATAAACCAGATTTTTCTTTTAATTTTCATTGTTGGTACTCTTCTCCGTCTCTCTCTATATAGGGTATACCACTGTGTAATTGTGGTTCATGATTCGACGCTATTTGTTGTATTTTGGACTCTTGGGTTCTTATCCCCTCTAGGCACATCTTGTGCGTAATTGGGTTGTTTTCTTAATATATTTCTTGATTGACTTCTTAAAAAAAAAATACCTCCTACTTCTACTATTTTATTTTTAAAAATATACTATTTCTACTACACATCTTTTTCTATATATGTAACTTAATTACTACCAAAAATACATTTCTAATCATCTTTTAAATTGACACCTCACCAATTTCTCCCACTAAACTCCAACTTCCCTTATTTTTCTCCCACTAAAGTTTTCATAAACTTTCCATAATATTCTCACTCTAAACTTCCCATATTTTTTTCAAGTAATTTCATTATCTTATTACTTAAATTTGTTACTTTACTACACTAAAAAGAAAAAGCCTTTCGGCCTCTTTTGCCACCTATCCCTTCATAAGTCTTTATTAATATTTTTTAAAAAATTTATTTAGGGGGTGTTTGTTTCACGTCTACTAAATTTATTCTTAAAAATAACATTTTTTGAAATATAAAGATAAGAATTTTTTCCAAGATATTTTAAAAAAAAAAGTTTGGCTAACATTATAATATTGTCATGAACCTTAAAAATAAAGAGGTTAATAGGTAGTCACACATGAATTTATTCTCATGTTCATGGAAACTTTATTCCCACCTTTTTCTTTGGAAAATTTTTATTTCCAAGAACATTTTATACCGGAAATAAAATATAGTAAACTTGTATCAAACATAAGCATGCTCGTTTCTATAATTTTATTCTTTTAAGTTTGATCTTTTTCCTAAAGTGATCCTTTAATTTTAATTTTTAGTTTTTTGAATTGGTTCCTTATGTTGCATTATGTTTTCACTCTTAGCCTTTAAATAAACACACATGATATTTGAATATTGTGAAAATTCACAAAGACATATCAATTTGTCATTTTCTCCTTTCACTTATTCTCTAAATCTAAATTCCAAAATCGAATAACTTGAAAACATGCTTACTTTCGTTAGCAATGTCTTCATTCAAGACACATGGTTAGAATTTATGAACAAAAAATAATCGGTCATTCATCTTTAGTGTTGGATATTTGGTTGTTGCCTTCATGTTTGCTAAAATCAAATATACAAGAAGCTGTGCGTCTTCAGAAGCTGGAAGCAAGCATTTCAGAAGCTGATCCTCATTTGTGAACAGTGCTTCAGAAGCTGGGTACTTCAGAAGCTGAACAGTACTTCAGAAACTGAACCTTTAGAAGCTGACGTTCAGACGCTAAACAGTACTTCAGAAGCTGATGTTCAGACGCTGAACAATACTTCAGAAGCTGACCATCAGAAGCAACCTTCAGAAGCTGTATGTTCAGAAGCTGTATGTTCAGAAGCTGGTTTTCTGTGTTCCTGTGTTCGCATCTTGGAGTGTTTATTTTCTCATGTGATTTGTTGAAGATTTAATTAAAGAATTCCAAGCTGCGTTTCTAGAAGGAAGAAGAATTTTTGCACGATATTTTCTGAAGATTGGATTCAATTACTTGTAAATATATTTTCAAAGAAATCTTTGAAAAATATATTTCTGGAAAATAAATTGCTTCTATTTGCTTCTAAAGAATTCTGGGAATATATCTCTGAAGGATTTGGTTCAGAATTATGTTGCTACTAAAGCTATTGAAATTCTGGCAGGTACTAGTTCTGAACTAAAAAACAGAGTTTGAAAAACAATAGTTCAGAAGCAGAAAATAAAACAGACTGAAGATAAAGAACGCATAAATTTGTTAACCCAGTTCGGTGCAAACTTCACCTACATCTGGAGGATACCAATCCAGGAAGGAAATCCACTAAGTAGTATTAATTCTAAGACTCAAGACACAACCCCTGTTTTTCCAGCCTTATCACTTAATCACTACCCGTATAGACTTCTACCTAGGAACTCCTAGACATAAGAACCCACTTACTTCCTAATCACGTAATCACAACCCAGTGATTATCAGACACTTAAACAAACAAATACGAAGACACACTTCAAAACATCAAAGACATCACTTGTGCTTAAAAGCTTTAAGTGAATTACAACTCAAAACAAACTAAACCAACTCTAACAGATGAGTGGTGTACAAAACAGAGCAACAACTCACAGACTTAAAAACACTAAGACTCTTATACTGATTTCTGTTTTTGATACATGTATTTTCTTCAAAGCAGCGTCCTCCTTAAATAGTCTTCAGCAGCACACATAATTCTGAACAATATAATCCTCAAAGATATATAATTATGAAATTCTTTAGAAGCTCATAGAAGGAAATATATTTCTGAAATATATTTTGCAAAGATTCCTTTGAAAATATATTCATAAATAAACGAAACCAATCTTCAACAAGATCTTCACGCAAAAATAAGCAGCCTTCTAGAATCATCAGCCTGGATAAATCTTCAAACAAATCTTCAAAAGATACTGAAAGAAATAATCAGAAAGAACGCAGAAATACAGCTTCTGAAATGCAGCTTCTGAAGGTCAACCAAAGTCAACGTCTGAACAACAGCTTCTGAAGGTCAATAGAAGTCAACGTCTGAACAGTGCGTCTGAAGACCAATTCTGCGTCTGATGAACAGTACCAGCATCTAGAAGACTAGTTCTACGTCTGATTAACAGTACCAGCGTCTGAAGACCAGTTCAGCTTCTGATGAACAGTACCAGCTTCTGAAACCCAGTTTCCAGCTTCTGAAGACACAAATTAGCTTCTGAAGGCGCATTGCTTGCACATTTTGATTTTACCAAACATGTAGCCAACATTCAAATATCCAACAATCTCCCCCTTTGGCAAATTTTTGGCTAAAATCAAATTGTCCGCAAAGACAAGTTCTTCACACAACAAAAGTACTCAACCATGAAGAACTACACATATTTAAACATAGCACCAGAGTCAGCAGCGGATGATTCACTACATTTCACACAAAACACTCCCCCTGCAACATACAGCAGCAATTTCTGAGGTACAACTTCTCCCCCTGAAAACACATCACTCAGGAACTCCCCCTGAAACATACATTCATGAACTCCCCCTGAATTGTTGAACAACTTCTGAAACAGACACATAATTAACCGACACATAATTCTCCCCCTTTTTAGCCAAACAATGTTGACAAAACAACCAGCAAACACCAGGAGCAAGAAACAGAAGTAACAGAGCATAAGCACATCACAGAACAACAAACAAAGAACCACATCAGAGCCAATTTCAGAATCAGCATTAAAAACACCAACACAGAACTCAGCACAGCACCAATCATCAGGATTAGAACCACATAACATCCACACACAAAACTGCAGAGTACAACACACTTGCAAACCAGAAACACAAAGTGAAATCCAGAACATCAGTCACCAACTTGACAGTCTTCAGACTCAGCATCAGAAGTTGCTTAGTCTTCATTAGACACAACATCAGATGCTGCTCAGTTGATGTGTGCTTCAGGCACATTCCGAATCTTCTTCACAGCAATCTGCTTCTCAAGATCAGCAATTCTCTTCTGAACACAGGGCATGGTATCATGCTTAACAACATCTTCAGACTTACTAGGAACTACTTCCTTTCCTTTTAGTGCCTTCTGAACAGGGACAGGAACCAACACCTTGCTCCAGACTTTAGATGGTCCAGCAAAAGAAATCTTCTCTGCTACAGGAGTGGGCCTGCTGTCAGCAGCAACAACCTTTCCTTTCCTATCTTTCAGATTCTGGGCAATACTTTCACATTTTGGTCTCCAAACCTTCTTGACCTTGATTTTGTTTACAACTGGTTCCACTTTTCTTTGTTGAAAGTGCTTGGGGTATCCATGCAGCTTGTAACAAAAAGGCTTAATGTGTCCCTTTTTTCCACAGTGATGACATACCCAAGGATGAGAAGCCTTCTTGTCTTTAGATTCCTGAGGTTTGTTCTTAGGTTTGCTCATCAGTGGAACATGAGTATCAGCAACAAGTATGAACCTCTTAGCAGAATTTTGTTCTTTGATGTTCAGATTCTTATCAACAAATCCTATGCCATTTGATTTTCCTTGATTCTGATTCTCCAAAATCTCTTTCCAGCACATCAGTAGCAGAGTTCATCATTCTAACTTGCTTCTTCATATGATCAAGTTGAGAATTCAGTTGAGTTACCTCATTATTGAGAACAGAAATTTTCTCTAGATGTTCTCTTCTTTTAGACTGAAGTTGACTGATAGTTCTCTTCTGTTCTTCCATCAGCTTGCACACTTCTTTAAATTGAACATGCACCTTCTTGCAAAACTCAGCAGGATTTTCATAAGACAGTTCTTCATCACTGCATTCAGACTCTGAAGAAGTTTCTGAACCCATAACTTCACCATCAATTATGCATCTTCCAGTAAAGGCATCAACATGCTTAGCAGACTTATTCTCCACTTCTCCTTCTGAATCCTCTTCATCAGACCAAGTCACAGTCAGACTTTTCTTCTGTTTCTTGAGGTAGGTAGGACATTCTGACTTAACATGACCATATCCTTCACACTCATAGCACTGAACTCTCTTTGATTGATTGCTCTTCTCATCAGTTCTTGTCTTCTGCTTCAGAAACTTCTTAAATTGTTTACTCAACATCACAAGAGCTTCTGATGGGCTTTCATCATCCACACTTTCAGCATCTACTACAAATGCAACACCTTTCCCCTTCTTATCAGTTCTGGCTATTTCAAAGTTCTGAAGGGAGCCTATCAATTCTTCAACCTTCATGTTGGAGATGTCTTGTGCTTCTTCAATTGCAGTCACCTTCATATCAAACCTCTTAGGTAGGGATGTGAGAATTTTCCTTACAAGCTTCTCATCTGATACTTTTTCTCCAAGTGATTCAAAAGAGTTAGCCATGTCCAGGACATTCATGTAAAAGCCTTGTATGTTCTCATCTTCCAACATTCTAAGATTTTCAAACTTTGTGGTCAGAAGCTGACGTCTGGACAGTTTAACCTTTGATGTGCCTTCATGAGTAGTCTTGAGAATTTCCCAAGCATCCTTAGCCACATTGCACTGCTTTATCAGTCTGAACATATTCTTGTCCACTCCAATGAATATAGCTTTCAAGGCTTTGGAGTTTGCAAGAGATAAATCATCTTCATCATTGGACCAATCTTCCTCTGGTTTTAACACAGTTGTCTTCTTTCCATCTTTGTCCAGCACAACAGGGTGTTCCCAACCTTTCAGAACAACTTTCCAGGTCTTGCTATCAATAGATTGCAGGAAAGCACTCATACGAGATTTCCAATATTCATAGTTGGTCCCATCCAACAGAGGTGGTCTGTTAACAAATCCTCCTTCTTTCTCGATTATGCCAGAAAATACCTTCCCTGGAGCTCACCCAAATACAGGCAGGGTGTCTACTCTGATGCCAATTGAAATTCTGGCAGGTACTGGTTCTGAACTGAAAAACAGAGTCTGAAAAACAATAGTTCAGAAGCAGAAAATAAATCAGACTAAAGATAAAGAACACACAAATTTGTTAACCCAGTTTGGTGCAAACTTCACCTACATCTGGAGGATACCAATCCAGGAAGGAAATCCACTAAGTAGTATTAATTCTAAGACTCAAGACACATCCCCTGTTTTTCCAGCCTTATCACTTAATCATTACCCGTATAGACTTCTACCTAGGAACTCCTAGACATAAGAACCCACTTACTTCCTAATCACGTAATCACAGCCCAGTGATTATCAGACACTTAAACAAACAAATACGAAGACACACTTCAAAACATCAAAGACATCACTTGTGCTTAAAAGCTTTAAGTGAATTACAACTCAAAACAAACTAAACCAACTCTAACAGATGAGTGGTGTACAAAACAGAGCAACAACTCACAGACTCAAAAACACTAAGACTCTTATACTGATTTCTGTTTTTGACCCATGTATTTTCTTCAAAGCAGCGTCCTCCTTAAATAGTCTTCAGCAGCACACATAATTCTGAACAATATAATCCTCAAAGATATAATTCTGAAATTCTTTAGAAGCTCATAGAAGGAAATATATTTCTGAAATATATTTTGCAAAGATTCCTTTGAAAATATATTCATAAATAAACGAAACCATTCTTCAACAAGATCTTCATGCAAAAATAAGCAACCTTCTAGAATTATCAGCCTGGATAAATCTTCAAACAAATCTTCAAAAGATACGGAAAGAAATAATCAGAAAGAACACAGAAATACAGCTGCTGAAATGCAGCTTCTGAAGGTCAACCAAAGTCAACGTCTGAACAGCAGCTTCTGAAGGTCAACAGAAGTCAACTTCTAAACAGTGCGTCTGAAGACCAGTTCTGCGTCTGATGAACAGTACCAGCGTCTGAAGACCAGTTCAGCTTCTGATGAACAGTACCAGCTTCTGAAACCCAGTTTCCAGCTTCTGAAGACACAATTAGCTTCTGAAGACGCATTGCTTGCACATTTTGATTTTACCAAACATGTAGCCAACATTCAAATATCCAACATATATAAATAGAGAACGCTGCTATTGAAGAAATTCAACTAGAAAAGAAGTCATCATTGATAGAATTACTTAGGTTTCTAGTGTGTCTTTGTTGTGAGCTGTATGCTCTATTTTTGTATACCACTCAATTGTTTATAGTTGGTTTGTTTTATTGAGTTGTAATCACTTGAAGCTTTTTAGTAAAAGTGACGTTTTATGTTTTTGGAGTGTGTCTCCTATTTCGTTGTTTGTTAGAGTCTGATAATCACTGGGGCAGTGATTGACTGAGAGAAGTGAGATGGGATCTCAGGTCTAGGAGTTCCTAGGTTGAAGTCAATACGGGTAGTGATTAAGTGAGAAGGCTGTGAAACAGGGGATGTTGTTATAGGACTTCTAATTGATACTATCATAGTGGATTTCCTTCCTGGCTTGGTAGCCTCCAGATGTAGGTGTGTTTGTGTTAGTTGAGTAACAAAAGTAAGTATTTTTCAATTATCGTCTCCTCAGGGATTAGGTGCGCTATTTCGAACCATTCAACAATCGATATCGTTTTGAGTTAGGGTTTCGTGAACTGGTTGCATAAAACGAATTGAAATTAAAAACATAAATAAAACAAAAGTAATAGGGAATCAAAGCGTTGGAATAGGAGTTCATCAATCTTGCATCGAATATAATCTAAAAATCATGTATATGAATTTTAGCGTTTTAGTGAAAATATCACGTATCGCTCGACAATGTCATTGATTTCCCAAATGACATCGTGAGATCGATCGTATCGTTTAATCGACGATTTCCCAATCAATCAAACGATCCGAAAGCATTACGATCCGAAACTTTGTGCGATTATCAAAACCCAAATCCATTTCTAGATTTTCTTATTTTGATAGAAGATTATTCTAAACATAAATTCAAAAGTATTTGTCAATAACAATTGAATCAAGCATGAGAATGAAAATCAAGAATAACTTCAAAAACACATGAATTGCTAAAATCATATATTTACATAATCATGGATTACATCTAAGCTAGAAAGAATACCTCCAATCCCAACAAAGGGAAGTTAGTTGTTTATTTTCATGACAACTATACAAAAGAGTAGAGAAAAGATGAAGATCATAGCCTAAGTCTTGATTTCCCAAAGCCTTTGGTTGATTCCACAATCCAATCACTTTTGCTCCTTGAAGATCATAGTTTCTAGCCCTAAAAACTAAACCCTAAACTATTACTAAACTGAATTAAAAAGCAATCCCAAAATGGAAGTAAAAACTCTCAAAGTTATATATTTAAAAATGAGCTAAAAAGGCTTTTATAAAACTGAGTTTTAACATGCTCGCTGCAAGCGATGAGCTGGTCGCTTGTAGCGACGGCAGATGTCTTGGCCAGTGGGAATGCTCCACGTCAGCATATAGCATTAAACCGCCCTTGGTCGCTACAGCGACGAGATCTGTCGCTTGTAGCGATGGAACCTTCAAAATTCCCTACCTAAGCTCGCTTGAAGCGACCGGTCCATCGCTTGTAGCGATGAACTCTGATTTTCCCTGCCTATGCTCGCTTGTAGCGATGAAGCTTGCGCTTGTAGCGATGGCTTTAACAAAACTTCAAATTTCTTTGCTCAATTCAGGTCCAAGCATGAAATTCCTGTATAATTAAATGGGGTAAGACATAGGATCACAAATTTAACATTTTAACCACAAATATGAGCTTATCCTAAGATAACTTGCAAAACAAGTAACATAAGTGCCTTAAAATATATCAAAAGATAACTACTTTTAAGCACTTATCAAACTCTCCCCAACTTAGCATTTTGGTTTGTCCTCAAACCAAAGAATCAAAAGGAAATTTTCACAGCTTTAAACCAAGTTTTGAGCAATAAGCAAAAGAATCAAAAGTTCGAAGAAAACAAGTATCAGATGAATGATTCAAACGTGACTGCGCAAGCTAAAGTTAAGTTTCTCATTAAACGAGATACATACTATGAATGTGAAATAGTTCTAAACACAAAGCATCAAATCACACAATTCTTAGCAAACAACATGTTTAAATTTGAACCAAACCTAACACACTTCTATATTAAGTATATGAACAAATTGACCTTAATTGTGAGGGTTATGAACACTCATCCGGCAAATATGCTAACATTCCAATCAAATTATGCGCCAATCTAAATATCATTTCTAAAAGCATAAAAGCATTGATCATAAGGTCTTTAAGGGTTGTAATTTGGCTTGGTTACAAAAGAATTGTCATATGTGGGATATTGAATTCAAATGGCCAAGCAAGAGGAACATTCATTCTATTTACATACTTCCTCCTTATTCAAATACAACTCTTGGTGAATTACAAATTTTTCTTTTCTTTGATTGATCTTGACAACTTTTTTTTGATTTATTGCAAACCTTTTCTATTTTTCTCTTTTCTTTTTCTTGGTTTGCTTTTCTTTCTTTTTTTTTCTTTTTTCTTTTTCTTTCTCTTTTTCTTGTTGTCAAGATCAATTATAACAATTCACCATTACTTGACATAAACACAACCTCCCTTTTCTCCCCAACTTGGTTCAATGATACCCTAATTGAATGTTCCTTCATCATTTTGGCAAAGGTCAATAATCATGATGTATAAGGGTTCAAATGAAAGTAATTATCAGAATTCAATAATGAGTTAACTATGAACTGGATTTTTTTTTACAAACTCCGGCAATTTCATTAAGCAATTGAGCTTATGAAAATTGACAGTTCATAGTTAACAATTCTGATTCAATAGGCTCAAAGGGGTTAACAGATTCTCACTTCTCACAGGGTAGGCTATATGGTCAAGTGTTTCTACTCGATTTCAAAAAAATATGCCTTGATCATTTCAATGCTTTCATACAATTTAAAACAACATTTAGATTTAACATAAAACAATCGAGTTAACAAAAAAAATGCCGGTCTCCTGCATATATATACAATGATTGAGGATTCCTCACATTTCGGCTAGTTCTAATTGGTTCAAACATAAACATGTGCTTGCGTAAAACTGACTAATTAAATTTGTGTGTAAAGGACTCATTCACATTCAAGAATATACCTAGGAAAACAAGAAACAAGTACCTTAGCTGCGCGCTTTTATCACTACTTTCTATCATTATCACTCACCTGATTCATAGCTCAATGCTTTGCTTTCAAACAAACACTTAACTTTTGAATCTTTGATTATCTTTCTTTCCATTTGTTGGGTAAAATTCAAAAATAAATAACAAAATTTTGAAATTAAACATAATATACTAAACATAATAACCAAAGTAAAATTATCCAAAGTACATAAACATAAACAAAATTAAATAGTACAAAGCATAAATAAAATTGTTCAAAAATAAGTAAAATGAAAGAAAGAAGAAACTGCTGCAGCTTGCAAAGAAATCTCAGTCTGAATCCATCAGATCCGCAAGCTCATGATCAATGCTCTGCGTGCCCTCAGAGGAGTCATCATCGTCGTCATCATCATCACCTCCAGCTGCATCATCACCACCATGTGCAGCTGCACTCGCCCCTCCAGAATAAAATGGCCTGTCCCCAGGCAATGCAATGTGCTCCTGAAAGTAAGCTGGAGTCCAGGTGGAGTAGCCCGCCTCATGCATATGACTCTGCATAGTCGTCAAGGCTCGATGGTTTGATTCATTCTGAGCCATAATGTGAGAGTATGCAGTCATATGGTATGGGTCCCAACTCGAAAAATCTAAAGGTGGAAAGGTTGGGGGTTGAGGGTGGCTTGGGGCTTGGGGTGCAGTATGTGGTATAGATGATTGTCCAGCAGAAGAAGAGGGTCCAGCAGAAGAGGGAGTGGTCTTGTAAGAACAATACCTATTGATGTATCTATCATCAATAGGATTCTTTATTTCCTCGTCAACTTGACTTGGCATGTGGATCCTGGCTTTCCTACAAAGTCCCATGATTAAGCCAGGAAAAGGCAATGGGCACTTTGGCTTACCAGGTGGCAAGATACCACTTTCTGCCACGATCCTTATTTCATTAGCTATGATCCTCGCAACATCAACCTACTGGTTGCTGAGGATATAATGAAGTAAGGGTGTGACGTCAAGAGTGGTGGAAGAGGTGTGAGATTTAGGCCGGATATTATACAATATAAGGGTTAGGATCACCTGAGCTGGGGTAGTCATATCATCCCTAAAGGCTCTAAAAGGCTTTCCCGAGGCCTTGCTCACATCGTAGGTCTTCCCCTCTTGGAATATCGCCTGTGCGATCAACTCATGGTTCTAGTTTCCCCGTGCCTGATGTTGGTGGAAGGCGCACAGCTCCTCCGACTCTAATGGGTCATCTGACTCACACAGAACCAGTGGCTTTCCCAAATAAGAGTTGATGGCATGTCTATCAAAAGCTATGGTGCGCCCTCGTACAAATGTAGTCCAAGTGAATGGGTCAGATGGGTCTGCTGGTATGGCGTTGGCGTAGAATTCGTGCACTATGTCATAGTTGAGCTTCTTAGGAGGATTACAAAGGATTCCCCACTTCCTTTCGTTAAGCATTTGAGCAATGCCGGCATACCTCCCTTCCTCAGCAATCTTGAACTCTTTCTCCGCCCAAATTCTTCTGGTTTTAAGCTCTGCGTAACGCTCCTGGTTACGCGGACTAAGAAAGCGGTTTGGGTCGTGGGGTATGGATGGTTGAGGTTTTGGCCTTGAAGACGAGCCCTCAACGTTGCGTTGCCTTTTGGAAGATGTTTTGGGTGCCATTCCTACAAAATAACATTAAACAGACAAAACAAGTAGGATCCAAGTCAGAATTAGAAATTAAGAAAAATAAAACTGGTTCTGGTGTTCGTCGCTACAGCGACAGGATTGTCGCTTGTAGCGATGGAGCCCAGAAATTGTTGGTGGGTTCTACGCTACAAGCGATGTGTAGCCAAGAAACCCATTTTCAAAATCTTGATTTTCCTACCATCTATACAACTTGTGGCATTCGTAATCAATGGTAAAGCTAAAAGAAATGAATCAAAATCATCAAAACTTCCTAATCATCAAACACCAAATTTTATTTTGAATTTTTACAAAATGGGTTTTTTCAAAATACGAATTTCATGAAAAAGAGGATGATAGGCTAGTTTGCTTGATGATTTTGGTTCATTTTTAACAGCCTAACTATAGATTAACATGGGTTACATCTAATGAGTAAAACCCTAATCTTAAAAACCCTACCTGTCAATTTCTAAAAATGCAAAACACATTCATTCAACTGTAAAGCTTAAGAAATAGAAACAGAGGGATGCGAAA
The DNA here is from genome assembly GCA_018208015.1 of Medicago ruthenica. Taxonomy (NCBI): domain Eukaryota; kingdom Viridiplantae; phylum Streptophyta; class Magnoliopsida; order Fabales; family Fabaceae; genus Medicago; species Medicago ruthenica. Next base: position 101,101,704 of record CM031371.1, read on the forward strand.
TCATACCTGGATGTGATTTCTAACAAGATAGCAAAAGGAACAGAGATTAATTGCAAGGATTGAAGCAGGAAAACGAAAAAAATTGCAGGAAATGGAATGGAATTGCAGAAATAAATTGAAAATGGAATGGTATGGTTTACTGTTGCTAGGGTATGCGAAATTTGGAAGAAAAACGGATAGGGTAGGTGAATGGGTGGTTGGGGGGGAGTTAAAGGGTTGAAAGTGGCATTGGTAACTGTACTGTCAGAATTTTCCTTCATCGCTACAAGCTACCAGACGTCGCTATAGCGATGGAAATCTGATGGTCATCGCTACAAGCGACCAGTTGTTGCTATAGCGATGAAAAGTCTGATGCTCGTCGCTATAGCGACGAAATCCATCGTTGTAGTGACCATGACAGTAAACAGAAAAATTAAAATTTCAGCTATTGCCACTATCCCTACATGCATGAATGGATGTACAGAACTAAAATACAAATTAAAAAGCAACATACCTACACAGTTGGGTTGCCTCCCAACAAGCGCTTGGTTAACGTCATTAGCTCGACGCCTGATTCGTTAGGGTGGCCAAAATGAGACGGAAAGCACATCAGCCTTAGTATTCCTTTGTTTTGGGAGGAATTCCATGAACTTGCAGTATAGCTGATGTGGAGTTCATAACCTCCCTATCCAGAGTAAGTTGAGCAAGGAACAAATACAATCTTGTACAAGCTTAAGTTCCGCCTTGCTCACTTGCATCCCCTCCTTTTTATAAATTTCTTCCTTGTTAAGAAACTGTTCCGTCTTCTCAATATCCATCTCTTCTTCACTATCAACAACGCTGGCCTCTTCAAAATTTGACCTTTCTTGAGCAGTTCAAATTTGTGTGGTATCTCTAATTCTTCTGCTAATGTTCTTATACCACATCCTTCAAACATCGTCTCTTCCTCACTCTCATCAACATCGTCTTCAACAATCTCTCCGAATTCCAAAACGGATTGATTGTTGGTCTGAACATCCATGACTCTTGATGAAAAATTTAATTGCACTTGCAAAAGTTCCAATTGGATTGATAATGCTCTCAATCTTTGGTCGGTATTTTGCATATTGATCATGGATTGTTGCATGAACAAATTCAAAGTATTTTCCGTTCTTAACATTTGTTCATCTTCAGACGGATATTGTTGAAATTGTTGATAGGATTCATACTCGTATGAATCATAGAGGTTGAAATAATCATGATGATCAGCCATGATTTCTTTCAATGTTGAGAATCTGAAACAAGTGTAACTAACAAGAAAATTTTCTTTGCATAACAAAGAGGGTTAATGCACACAGATTATAATGTACAAAAGAAATGAAAAATATTAACACGATATATACAAAAGCTCAAAACAATCCCAATTATTGCGATGCTCAAAATATCTAAACACTAATCCCCGGCAACGGCGCCATTTTGTTAGTTGTGTAACAAAAGTAAGTATTTTTCAATTATCGTCTCCTCAGGGATTAGGTGTGCTACTTCGAACCGTTCAACAATCGATATCGTTTTGAGTTAGGGTTTCGTGAATTGGTTGCATAAAACGAATTGAAATTAAAAACATAAATAAAACAAAAATAATAGGGAATCAAAGCGTTGGAATAGGAGTTCATCAATCTTGCATCGAATATAATCTAAAAATCATGCATATGAATTTTAGCGTTTTAGTGAAAATATCACGTATCGCTCGACAATGTCATTGATTTCCCAAATGACATCGTGAGATCGATCGTATCGTTTAATCGACGATTTCCCAATCAATCAAACGATCCGAAAGCATTACGATCCGAAACTTTGTGCGATTATCAAAACCCAAATCCATTTCTAGATTTTCTTATTTTGATAGAAGATTATTCTAAACATAGATTCAAAAGTATTTGTCAATAACAATTGAATCAAGCATGAGAATGAAAATCAAGAATAACTTCAAAAACACATGAATTGCTAAAATCATATATTTACATAATCATGGATTACATCTAAGCTAGAAAGAATACCTCCAATCCCAACAAAGGGAAGTTAGTTGTTCATTTTCATGACAACTATACAAAAGAGTAGAGAAAAGATGAAGATCATAGCCTAAGTCTTGATTTCCCAAAGCCTTTGGTTGATTCCACAATCCAATCACTTTTGCTCCTTGAAGATCATAGCTTCTAGCCCTAAAAACTAAGTCCTAAACTATTACTAAACTGAATTAAAAAGCAATCCCAAAATGGAAGTAAAAACTCTCAAAGTTATATATTAAAAAATGAGCTAAAAAGGCTTTTATAAAACTGAGTTTTAACACGCTCGCTACAAGTGATGAGCTGGTCGCTTGTAGCGACGGCAGATGTCTTGGCCAGTGGGAATGCTCCACGTCAGCATATAGCATTAAACCGCCCTTGGTCGCTACAGCGACGAGATCTGTCGCTTGTAGCGATGGAACCTTCAAAATTCCCTGCCTAAGCTCGCTTGAAGCGACCGGTCCATCGCTTGTAGCGATGAACTCTGATTTTCCCTGCCTATGCTCGCTTGTAGCGATGAAGCTTGCGCTTGTAGCGATGGCTTTAACAAAACTTCAAATTTCTTTGCTCAATTCAGGTCCAAGCATGAAATTCCTGCATAATTAAATGGGGTAAAACATAGGATCACAAATTTAACATTTTAACCACAAATATGAGCTTATCCTAAGATAACTTGCAAAACAAGTAACATAAGTGCCTTAAAATATATCAAAAGATAACTACTTTTAAGCACTTATCAGTTTGTCACCGAACTGAGTTAACAAATCACTTGTGCATCTTTACTTTCTGTCTGTTTTATTCTGCTTCTGAACCACTGTTTTGCATACTCTGTTTTACTGCACCAGTACTCTGTTTTACGGTTCAGAACCAGTCTTGCCAGGAATTTCAATTGGCATCAGAGCAGGCACCCTGCCTGTTTTAGGGTGAGCTGCAGGGAAGTTTTTTTTCTGGCATAATGGACTCAGAAGAAGAATTGTGTTTTGAAGAACCAGCTGCCTCATACGAAGAACTATACATCAGAACTGAAGAAGTTTGCAAGGTATTAGAAAATCAGAAGAAGACTATAAGTCAACTTCAGGCTGAAAGAAGTGAACACTTGGGACAAATTTTTGATCTCAAAGATGAGGTAACCCAACTGAACTCTCAACTTGAACATATGAAGAAGCAAGTCAGAATGTTGAACACTGGTACTGATATACTATAAGAGATTTTGGAGAGTCAGAACCTAGGGAAACCAAAAGGAATTGGGTTTGATGATAGGACCTTGAAAGAACAGCAAAATCCAAATAAAAAGGTCAGTGCAGCTGTTGAAACTTGTGATCCAAAGATGGGCAAACCTAAGATGGAACATCAGAACAAACCTTAGGGATCTAAGAGCAAGAGGGCATCTCATCCTTGGGTATGTCATCACTGTGGTATAAAGGGGCACATAAAGCCATTCTGTTACAAGTTGTATGGATACCCCAAGCACTTTCAACAAAGAAAGATGGAACCCATTGTAAACAAAATCAATGTGAAGAAGGAATAGAGACCCAAACTCAAGATTGTTGAAGGCAGCAAAGGTCCAAATATTAGAATCCAAAAGGATCATCCTAAGGACCTGTTCATAGGGAATCTGAATGAAGAAACTACCAACAGATCCAGAGATGTGAGTTCCAATTCTTATTGTGATTCTAAATTCAAACCAAAGAACATTAAAGAAGCCTTGACTGATAAGTTCTTGATAAACTCTATGCAAAAGGAACTTGGTCAGTTTAAGAAGTATGAAGGTTTGAAATTGGTTTCTAGACCTAAAGGGGTGAATGCCATTGGTACTAAAAGGATCCATAAAAGTAAGTCTGTTGAAGGTGGTAATGTAACTAGGAACAAGGCCCTCTTAGTATCTCATGGGAACAACAAAGGTGAAAGTGTTGACAAGAAGAGATTGAAGAATTTTGCTCTTATGAATGCAAGACACAAGAGAACATATGATGCAACACATGTGAAGATTATCAAAGATGATATTGTTAATGCTGAAATGGATGGTGATGATGCAACTGTGTCCCCCTCTAAGGTTGTTGTTGATAACCCTGAATCTACCCCATCCAAGTCTGATGGTGGTTCTAATGTGGGTTCTGATGTGGAGTCTGATGATGAACCCATTGGAAATAGGCTTGAACAAAGTGTAGTAAAGAGAGGAAAGGTTGTTGTTGTTGTCAGCAAGCCTACTCTTATTGCTAAGAAGAGTGCTATTGTTGGACCATCTAAAGGAAGGAGCCAACTGGGCCTTTGTCTTTTTTGAGGAGTTAAAGCAGAATCTGAGGACAAAGCAGCTTCTGATGCTTTGTCAGTTTTTGTTTCATGTGTGAAGACTTTGCTGTGTAATTGTGTTCTTATGTGATGGGTTTTGTTGTGTGATTCTGCTGGTCTGAGAAGTGTCACTGATGTTACTTCTGTGTGTGGTGCTGTGATGTGCTGGTCTCTGATGGTTTTTTATAACCTCTGAATTTTTCTGGGTGTGTTCCTTTGTTTCCTCTACTGTTTCTATTTTCTGGGTGTGTTTCTATTTTTCTACTCCTGGTAATTACATGGTTGTTTTGTCAAAATTGTTTGGCTAAAAAGGGGGAGAAAAGTATAGTTGTTTCAGAAGCAGTTCAGTTGTTCAGGGGGAGTCTTCGTGTCTCTGTTTCAGAGTGTTGTTCTTGTGTGTCTGTTCAGAGGCAGTTCAGGGGGAGTGTCAGGGGAATATATGTGTGTTTCCTGATTTAAGTTCAGAACTGGAAGCTGATATGTTTCAGTAGCTGTGTCTTTCAGGGGGAGTATTTGATTATGCTGATGTCTTCAGGGGGAGTATATGTGTGAAACGTAGTGTTTTATCCGCTGCTGACTCTGTTGCTATTGTGTTACTACGTTTGTGTTCCTTTTGATGTGTTCAGAATTTACCTTGTATCTCAATTTGATTTTAGCCAAAAATTTGCCAATGGGGGAGATTGTTGGATATTTGGTTGTTGGCTTCATAATTGCTAAAATCAAATATACAAGAAGTTGTGCGTCTTCAGAAGCTGGAAGCAAGCATTTCAGAAGCTGATCCTCATTTGTGAACAGTGCTTCAGAAACTGGGTACTTCAGAAGCTGAACAGTACTTCAGAAGCTGGGCTTCAGAAGCTGAACAGTACTTCAGAAGTTGAACCTTCAGAAGCTGACGTTCAGACGCTGAACAGTACTTCAGAAGCTGAGCTTCAGAAGCTGACCTTCAGAAGCAACCTTCAAAAGCTGTATGTTCAGAAGCTGGTTTTCTGTGTTCCTGTGTTCGCATCTTGGAGTGTTTATTTTCTCATGTGATTTGTTGAAGATTTAATTAAAGAATTCCAAGCTGCGTTTCTAGAAGGAAGAAGAATTTTTGCACGATATTTTCTGAAGATTGGATTCAATTATTTGTAAATATATTTTCAAAGAAATCTTTCAAAAATATATTTCTGGAAAATAAATTGCTTCTATTTGCTTCTAAAGAATTCTGAGAATATATCTTTGAAGGATTTGGTTCAGAATTATGTTGCTGCTGAAGCTATAAATAGAGGACGCTGCTATTGAAGAAATTCAACTAGAAAAGAAGTCATCATTGATAGAATTACTTAGGTTTCTAGTGTGTCTTTGTTGTGAGCTGTATGCTCTGTTTTTGTATACCACTCAATTGTTTAGAGTTGGTTTGTTTTATTGAGTTGTAATCACTTGAAGCTTTTAAGCAAAAGTGACGTTTTATGTTTTTGGAGTGTGTCTCCTATTTCGTTGTTTGTTAAGAGTCTGATAATCACTGGGGCAGTGATTGACTGAGGGAAGTGAGATGAGATCTCAGGTCTAGGAGTTCCTAGGTTGAAGTCAATACGAGTAGTGATTAAGTGAGAAGGCTGTGAAACAGGGGCTGTTGTCATAGGACTTCGAATTGATACTATCATAGTGGATTTCCTTCCTGGCTTGGTAGCCTCCAAATGTAGGTGTGTTTGTCACCGAATTGGGTTAACAAATCACTTGTGCATCTTTACTTTCTGTCTGTTTTATTCTGCTTCTGAACCACTGTTTTGCATACTCTGTTTTTCTGCACCAGTACTCTGTTTTACGGTTCAGAACCAGTCCTGCCAGGAATTTCATTTAGTCTGATGCGTAATAAATGAACATTTGAATATTGTTCATCTCTAATTGTGGAATAAAATTCGTGGTTTATATTGTCACCAAATGTAACATAAAGGATGACAATGAAACCGAAACATTACTTAAATCGATTGAAATACAATGTAACATAAAATACCGACTCGAGAAAAATAAAACTTGAAGGACCAATAAAAAATGAAAATGATTAACTTACAGGGTCACTATCATAATTTTACCAATAAAATAAAAAAAAAACACTAATGAATGGTTATGGGTCAGTCTCTTCTTTGTTTTTCCAAGATTTCCTCCTCAAGAGGTAATCTTATTTGAGACATTGTCAAAGAACAAATACATCCCCTTCTCCAAAATGGTCTGTTTGGTAAGGCCACATAGCTAAGTTATAGCTTATCAGTTTGTAACGTGGTTTACATTGTCACCAAATGTAACGTAAATGATGACAATTAAACCGAAGCATTACTTAAAGGCTATATCGATTGAAATACAATGTAACATAAAATACCGACTCGAGAAAAATAAAACTTAAAGGACCAATAAAAAATGAAAAAGATTAACTTACAGGGTCACTATCATAATTTTGCCAATAAAATAAAACAAACACTAATGAATGGTTAGGAGTCGTCTCTTCTTTGTTTTTCAAAGATTTCCTCCTCAAGAGGTAATCTTATTTGAGACATTGTCAAAGAACATATACATTCCCTTCTCCAAAATGGTTTGTTTGGTAAGGCCAAGTATCTAAGTTAGCTTATCAGTTTGTCTGCCAAAAAAAGACATGTTTGATAATTGTCTTTTCATCAGGAGCTTATAGCTTATTTACCCTAATCATTTTAAGTTATTATATTTTAAACGCTTCTGCTCAATTTGGCATAAATAGGTGGAAATGTTGTATTTTGCTTCATAACATTGTTTTGTAGGAGAATATCATTGATCGGTGGAAGTGGTTACCTAACACAATTAAAGGTTACTCAGTCAGTGGTGTTTACCAGATGTTTGCGGCAATATAACATAATGCAAATAGGCTTTCCTTCGACTCTATTTAGCATAAACAGGTGCCTTTGAAGGTTTTTTATTTGCGTGGCGTCTTTTCAACAACAAGCTTCCAACAAAGATAGTATTTTGCGGCGGGGTATTATACAAGAAGAAGCAACTATTTGTTCCGGAGGATGTGACGAACAGGAATCAGCGACTCATTTCTTCATTTGTTGTCGTCATTTCGGCCAACTTTGGTCTCTTTTATGGAATTGACTTAGTTTTTCTTCAGTTGATACATATCGAGATCAAGATCATTATGTGCAGTTTGGGTAGTTTGGGGGTTTCCCTCGTCATACTCATGTGTTCTTAAAGACAGTTTGGTTCGCTTGTGTTTGGACGATTTGGAAGGAAAGGAATAATATGACTTTTAATAACAAAGCGGTAGACTTACATCAATTGCTTGATAAAGTCAAGTTGTTGTCTTTCATGTGGCTGAAGGCAAGTATGATAATTTTTACTTTTAACTATCATGAATGGTGGCGCCATCCTTTGTCGTGTATGGGATTTGTTTTGTTATTCTTTCGGCGAGTTTTCTCTTGTGTTGTGGCATCGCTGTCGTTGTATTAACTTTTATTGGCTTTTCTTAGCACACCTTGTGCGAGGGAGGTCCCTGGTTTTGATTTAATATATATATATATATATATATATATATATATATATATATATATACATCATTTTGACTTGTTAAAAAAAATAAAAGCTTCAGCTTAATTTCCTGTATACCCATGTTTACCATTTATAAATTCTCGAGGACGACATTCTTCTTGCATCTAGATGATATTTTTTTTCGGTTTTTGTAACATTTTTGCGTTTAAAATAAAGTTTTATACTTTAATTTTTTTGTAAAGTATACAAATAGAAATGGAATAAATATAAAATAAACTTTAGTAATAAGTAATAATTTAATAATTAATAAAATAAATATTAAGAATAAAAATGAATAATACCCCTAAAAAAAGTTACTAATTTTATTTGAATTGAGAATGTATTTTTATTTCATTTTACATTTATTAGCTAGTTTTGACACTAATTTTATCAAACATTTAATTAGTTTATCAGTTATCGGTCATCAAGAATAAGATATCAGCTATAAGCTATCAATCATCAACAATAAGCTATAAGACAAAAATTATCAGCTAACTTATCAGTTATCTGTTATTTTTACCAAACTACGACAAAGACTATTCAAACATTGATTCACCATAAAAGTTCGTCTTTATTTAAGCAATTATATGATGTGGAGTTATGCAAACCAAACAAAAGTAGACGTGAGAAATTGTTCAAGATTTAATGTAATGAAAGGGAAATTTAGTGCTTTTATTAGTATTTTCAAATTTTGTTAACTTTCTAATTTTTTTTAGCAATCCAATCTAGCCCACTCGAATTGACACAAGAGAACTGAATCTATGAAAGGAACACTTTTCAAGGTCCAAAACCAACCCCACAATTGTTAACTTTTTAATTAAATATTAAACTAGATTAAAAAATCATAAACTAGGAATTTAAACCTGTAATCACTAATTTATCATATTTCATATCTCTTGCTGCCCACTCCATTATGTCAAAATGAAACTTCCTGTCTGATAAAAAAATCGAAACTTCCTACTGTGCTTCTTTCCCGTTTCCACCATTTTACTATGCAATTGGTTTATTAGAAGACTAATATAATTGTTCGTGGAATTGTCGTCATAAAATATATTTGTCAATACCTCTCCCTTTCTTATATCTTTCACAGAAACTTCACTCTATCACACACGCCTATTAAGTCCACTCTTCTTGGATCATTCATAACAATAATGGAGGACTATTCAAAACAATAATGGAGAAACCAAAGTTATTTCATGGTGGGCCATTCGACGGTGAAACACTATGAAAATCAGAAGTATTTTCTTTTTTTAGGCTAGCATGTTTATTATTAATAAGATTGATTATCAGATTTGATTAAGTTATGATCCTAGTCACATAATTCTTTTGACTAGCGGTGAACCATGAATTGATACGCGTGTACTAGTTCGCGATACTTTAACGAATTGGTTCGCACAAATTCTCTTCTAATTCGTGGAAATTGACACGGTGTTCTTTTAATTCTTATCTTTTTCCTAAGGTGAACCTTTAAATTTATTTTTTATTTTTCGAATTGTTCTTTATGTTGCATTATGTTTCCACCGTTAGCCTTTTTAACAAATTCCATTAAAGAAAAACACGCATGATATTTGAATATTGAGAAAATTCACAAAAACACGTCAATTTGTCATTTTCTCATTCTTCTCTAAATCTAAAAAAAAAACCCATGATATTTGAATATATTGAGAAAACACGCATGAAAACATGCTCACTTTTGATACCAATGTTTTCATGGGATAGGATCAAATGACACCAAGGTGTCAAATTAAATTTGACACCAAATCCTAACCATTAATCCACTTTAATCCGACGTCTCTCATCAATTCATTAAATGTTCACATGCTTGATCAAATGATCCAATTTTTAATTTTAGAAATAATTTATTCTTTCTTTTCTTGGTTAATTACTTACCATTTTCGTTATATTTTGCAATAATAGGTAGATGATTGTCATTTGATTTCTCCTTACTATTTTTTTAGAGATTCTATTTACTAATCTTTGTTTGATCATCTTTGTATCCTGTTTGTATTGGCTACTATTTCATTTGTTGGATGATATTATTCTTGAGTTCATGCTGCTAATATTCTTGTATCGGGTGTTCTAGCATTTGTGTTTTGCTTTCGTTTAGTAGCATATGTTCTTTTTAATTTTTTGGTGCAATAGTTCATTTATTATCCCTGGTGCTCTTTATAAATCAATTTTCTTTGGGTTCTTATAAGAAAATAAAAATAAAAAAGGTTAATAGGAATAAAGAAATAAGGATGATAAGCTCTTAAAAAAAACAAGGATGACAGTGAATTGTAAAGAAACCATAATAATACCATCAGAGAATTTTTGGTAAATAATTAATCAAGAGAAGAAAGAATAAATTGTTTCTAAAATTAAAATTTGGATCATTTGATCAAGCATGTGAGCATTTAATGAATTGATGAGAGACGTCAGATTAAAGTTGAATTAATGGTTATGATTTGGTGTCAAATTTAATTTGATACCATGATGTCATTTGATCCATCCCTGTTTTCATTCAAGACACGTGGTTAGAATTTATGAACAAAAAACAATCGGTCATTCATTTTTAGTCTGATGCCGTAATGAATGGACATTTGAATATGTTCATTTTTAATTGTGGAATAAAATTTGTGGTTTACATTAGTGCACTCGATCTCACACACCACCTACTGAGTCCACTCTTCTTGGGTGATTCATAACAATAATGGAGGACTATTCAAAACAATAATGGAGGAACCAAAGTTATTTCATTGTGGGCCATTCGATGGTGAAACACTATGAAAATCAGAAGTATTTTCTCTTTGTTAGGCTAGCCTTTGTATTATTAATTTTAATATAGAGTTTGATTAGCATATTTGATTAAGTTATGATCATAGTAACGATATTCTCTTGACAAGCTGTGAACCCTGAATTGGTACACGTGTGCTGGTTTGCGGTACTTTAGCGAATTGGTTCGCACAAATTTTCCTCTAATTTGTGAAAATTGACATCTGTGCTCTTTTCAGTCTAATCTTTTACCTAAAGTGATCCTTTAATTTTATTTTTTATTTTTCAAATTGTTCTTTATGTTGCATTATGTTTTCACCGTTAGCCTTTCTAACGAATTTCAATAAAAAAAACACATGATATTTGAATATTGAGAAAATTCACAAAAACACGTCAATTTGACATTTTCCCCTTCTCTAAATCTAAAAAAACACGCATAAAAACATACTCGCTTTTGGTAGCAATGTCTTCATTCAGGAGAAATGGTTAGAATTTACTAACCGAAAATAGTCAATCATTCATCTCTAGTGTGATTTATCTTTATCTATGGAATGAAATTTGTGGTTTACATTGACATCAACGGTAACATAAAGGATAACAATGAAACTGAAGCATTACTTATAATGGCTATTGATGCAAATACAATGTAAAAAATACCAACTCGAGAAAAATAAATTTGAAGGACCAATCCAAGAAATAAAAAAGATTAGGATAAATTACACTGACCTCCCCTAAGGTCTCTTTAAATGACACATTCACCCCTTATAGTTTCTTAATTACTTAGCAGGAACCTTCCCTAGTGTTAAACACCGTTTAACTTCTGTCAAATTATATTAAGGAAAAAAAAAACAAAAAAAACATTCATGTTAACGTTGTCTTTTCATCTCCTCCAAGCTCAAAATTTCCATTCCTCCATGGAAGCAACAAAGACATGAAGCTCATGTCTATCTTTTTGGTTTTTGTCCATTGGATAGATTCCATTCTCATACATCATGCTTTTGTGGATATCTACTGTCCTGTTCGTTTTGCTGGCATCAGAATCCAGGATCAAGAAAAGGACAATTTTCATGGTACAATTTATTTGAATATTAAGTTTTCGTCCCAAACCCATTTGCCTTTAGAATAATCCAACAAAATTTCATAATTATTTTCGGTTAAACTCATAATCTTCTTAGTTTTATTGCTCTAATCATCATTTTCAAAATAAAATTGTTTTTTGTTTATTTTTTTGTTATCTTCCAGGCTTAACTAATTTTGTATATATCGTTGTTTTGTTGGTTTATAACTTCCAAACCTAACTAATTTCTGATAGAATAAATAATAATTAATAGGATTAATATATTATTTAATAGAATTAATAGAATAGAACATTTTGTCATAATTGGCTATAATTAGCCTCCTGTAATTTTACAGGAGGCTAATTATAGCCAATTATGACAAAATATTCTATTCTATTAATTCTATTAAATACTACTCCGTCCTAAAATATAAGCAAAAATGAGTCAACATAAGTTGATGTATTTGGTACAAATTTTGAACCAAATACATTAACTTTTGTTGACCAATTTTTGCTTATATTTTGGGACGGAGGGAGTAATATATTAATCCTATTAATTATTATTTATTCTATCAATTTCCTGTATTAATTTTTTTTGGTTTATCACTCTCAACCCTAAAACTAATTCCCTATATTTTGTAAATAAAAAATTTAAATTGTTTTCTCTTTCTTCACCTTATTATCCGATTCCCTTAATTTTAATTTAATTAATTTTTTGTAGTTTATGAAACTTTCAAACCTAAACCTAATTCCCTGTAATTTGCAAATAGAAAAGTCAACTTGTTTCCTCTTTCTTCTACTTATTGTCCGATTCTCTTTATTTTTTAAATTACCCAAAATATCCTCAATTAGACTTTTGATATCACTAATTTTGTGGATTTCATGGTCAATTTGCTATTAAATAATAAGGAAAAGCAATGTATTATGAGATAAATAAAAGATGAGTTTATTCTACTCTTTTATGCCACAAACATAGGAATATAGTTTATTCTCATATCTTTTAATCTCTTAATCTCACTAATTCACATATAAAAAAATTAATGGAAACACTACATTAATGTTGATATTTTTAAAACAATCATTAGTTTTCAAAATTTAAGCATATCAACTTTCTCATATCGGTATACATAAAATTTGATTTTGGACATGTAAGCACATAAAATCTGCAACGAGTGCAGTGCAAATATTTAACGGTGTTTTGTATATAAAATAAAATATATTTAATGTTGATATTTTGAAAATAGTCACGAGTTTCCAAAAAATTATCATATTGACTTTCTTATATATGTATATAAAAATTTAGTTTTGCAGATATAAACACATAAAATCTATAATGGATGCGATGTAAACGTTAAACGGTGTTTTGTATATATGATAAATAATTATTTAATAGAAACATCACATTAATTTTGATATTTTGAAAATAGTCATGAGTTTTCAAAAAAAATTTTTTATCAACTTTCTCATATATATACATTTTTTTGACAAATTCTCATATATATATATATATATATATATATATATATATATATATATATATATATATATATATATACACACACATAGAAATTTGTTTACGCAGATTTTTGTATATACAAGAGAAAAATATTTAATATAAACTTTACATTTGTGATGATAATTTTCATTTAAAATCTTTAAATATTTAACAATATTAACAATATAATTATTTTTTACATAATTACCGCAATCTTACGCGATCCGTGCGAAAACACGAGTCTTTTACTAATTTAGTTTAAAATGTTAACAAAATTTGAAAATACTAGTAAGTGCATTAAATTTCACTTTCATCACATTAAATCTTGAACAATTTTTCCCATCTACTTTTGTTTGGTTTGCATGACTCAACGTGAGATATTTGTTTAAATATAGATGAACCTTTATAGCGAATCAATGATTGAAAATAATTAATAGTAATGAAACTCATTTAATGGTAGGATTCACTATATACGTTTTTGTATCTATCTCTTACAAAATGGTATTATCCATTTATTTTTAGCAAATGAGAAAGATCTTAACTCCAATACACTTGCCAAGAGTAGTGCTAGCTGGCATTATAAGACGCCATAATAAATGCTCGATAGCAACTTATGTTCTTATTAGCTGCATGCCAATGTTTCATTTTCAAATTTTTGCTGTAATTAAAATAAATGGTCCCTGTGATAGAACCAGCCAAATCCATTGTCTGTCAATAATCTTAAATGTTGTATAATTCTATCTTCACATGCATCAAAACTGAACCTCTCTTAAAAAAAAATATTACCTGAAGACGGGGCGGATCTGGATTCACAATATCAGTGAGGCAAAAAATTTCTGTCAAATAATTAAATAATACTAAATTTAATAAGAAATTATATTAAAAATAGTTCCAGCAATCAAAATTACAAATAAATTAAGCATATCAACTTTCTCATATCGGTATACATAAAATTTGATTTTGGACATGTAAGTACATAAAATCTGCAACGAGTGCAGTGCAAATATTTAACGGTGTTTTGTATATAAAATAAAATATATTTAATGTTGATATTTTGAAAATAGTCAGACGTTTCAAAAAAATTATCATATCGACTTTCTTATATATGTATATAAAAATTTGTTTTTGCAGATATAAACACATAAAATCTATAATGGATGCGATGTAAACATTAAACGGTGTTTTATATATATGATAAATATAATTATTTAATAGAAACATCACATTAATTTTGATATTTTGAAAATAGTCATGAGTTTTCAAAAAAAATTCTTATCGACTTTCTCATATATATACATTTTTTTGACAAATTCTCATATATATATACACAGAAATTTGTGTACGCTGATTTTTGTATATACAAGAGAAAAATATTTAATAGAAACTTTACATTTGTGATGATAATTTTCATTTAATATCTTTTAATATTTAACAATATTAACAATATAATTATTTTTTACATAATTACTGCAATCTTACGCGATCCGTGCGAAAACACGAGTCTTTTACTAATTTAGTTTAAAATGTTAACAAAATTTGAAAATACTAGTATAAGAACATTAAATTTCACTTTCATCACATTAAATCTTGAACAATTTTTCCCATCTACTTTTGTTTGGTTTGCATGACTCAACGTGAGATATTTGTTTAAATATAGATGAACCTTTATAGCGAATCAAGGATTGAAAATAATTAATAGTAATGAAACCCATTTAGTGGTAGGATCTACTATATACTTTTTTTGTATCTATCTCTTACCAAATGATATTATCCATTTATTTTTAGCAAATTAAGAGGATAGTGCTAGCTGGCTTTATAAGACACCATAATAAATGCACGATAGCAACCTATGTTCTTATTAGCTGCATGCCAATGTTTCATTTTCATATTTTTGTTGTAATTAAAATAAATGGTCCCTGTGACAAAACCAGCCAAATCCATTTTCTGTCAATAATCTTAAATGTTGTATAATTCTATCTTCACATGCATCAAAACTGAACCTCTCTTAAAAAAATATATTACCCGAAGACGGGGCGGATCTTGATTCACAATATCAGTGAGGCAAACATTTTCTGTCAAATAATTAAATAATACTAAATTTAATAAGAAGTTATATTAAAAATAGTTCTAGCAATCAAAATTACAAAGAAATTAATCTATTTTCCATTTGTTGAAAATGAACTAAACTTACGTCATTACTAATTGTTCTAAGAACGTCTCTTTCTATATATGTTACAAGAGATGAATCAAATCCTCTAGCAGGATACCGTGGTTACGAATGGGTGAGTGTATTGAACTCTTTTTTTGGAAGTAAGTCGCAATTGCGTAGAAATTAATAAATAAATAGATCTCTATATTGATATATGAATAAAAATATAGACAGATGATATACAAATTGTACAAAAAATAATTTATGTATTAAATATGAGTAAATATATAGACATGTATATAAATTAAAAAAAAATCGATCCACGTATTAATATATAAGTTAAAATATAGGCACATGTATAAATTAAAAAAAATAGGTCTCCTTATTAAGATATGAGTAAAAATATAGAGACACACACACACACACACACATATATATATATATATATATATATATATATTACAAAAAAATAGGTTCCGTATTAATATATGAGTAAAAAATATAGACACATATATAAACATAAAAAAAATTAGGTGTATGTATTAATATATGAGTATAAATATATAGTGAACTGATAAAAAAAAAGAAATAGCAAGATCGGAAAAGCTAAAATCACAACTGAAATCAAAGGATTCTAGTCAATTGATTTTGTAGAATCGAAAGGAAATAGCAAGATTGCAAAATGGAAGATCGCAATTAAAATCAAAGGATTCTACTTAAATAATATTAAATTTATACTATAAAGTGCGTAAGCTACTTAAAGTTTAAAATTTTAAAGCAAACATAAAACAACCAAATCTCAAGCCTTAAACATAAATGACCAAAAATCTCAAATTTTAAAAAAAAAACCTAGTGACAAAGCTTAAACATAGGACTATTGTTATGAATAGTCCTCCATTATTGTTCTGAATGACCCAAGAAGTGTGGACTCGATAGGTGTTGTGAACGAGGGCAATAAAGTATAAAGTCTAGAGTAAAGTTTCTGCGAAAGATATAAGAAAGGGAGAGGTATTGACAAATATACTTTGTGACAATAATTTGACGTACTTCTATTTGAGGCATTGTTAAAGACCAAGTATATTGACACAAACTCAAAACAATATTCGAACATTAAGTATGGTAAATATATTGGTAAGGAAAGTAACATTGGCAACAAAACCAGAAATTATAGATGTTTGGGTGTGACTTGTAGATTGTAAAGTGTAAAGTGAAAAAAATTTGGATTGTTATTTTAACAAGCTCGTGATTGACATACAATATATGCATTTTGGGTTGTTAATCAATATATGATATTCGTTACTTTACACTTCAATAAATTGCTCAGACAAAATTTTTAAAGTAATAAATTGGGCGCTTCTTGCTCACAGATGATATTATTCACAAATATAACACTTTGTTAAAAAGTAACAAAGTCATTGACAATGAACAATTATTCAATAAATATGTAATGTATAACCAATATATATCTATTCTAATTCTTCAATCACCTCCAGCTCCAAATTCATACGTTCTACAACAATATTAGCAGTTCTATTAGTTGTAGTTGCAGGTTCAAAAGGATTGCATGGTACCTTTAACTTGTCCCCCTCTCCTTGAAGCATTTGTATCACAGTTTTCATTGCCGGACGATGCAAAGGGTGCCATTGGATACACCACAGTCCCACAGTTGCCAATTTTTTTGGAATTCTAAAATCTCCTTCTTCATCAATAGGGATTTGTATCTCTCCTTCAAGCAAATTGTGGATCCAGTCTGGATACTCAACTTGTATATTTTCTTCACCACTGATTGTTTTTGTATTCTTTCTTCCTCCAACCATCTCCAACAATAACATACCGTAACTGTATATATCCGACTTATAAGAGACATTTCCAAAATTTCTAGAAAAAACTTCAGGTGCCATGTAGCCTAATGTTCCCTTAGCTGCAGTCATGGATACAATACTTTGATTTTTCGAACACATCTTTGCCAAACCAAAATCTGTAATTTTGGGAGTGAAATCGTCATCTAACAAGACATTATGTGGATTGATGTCAAAGTGTAGAATTCTTTGATCACAACCTTGGTGGAGATACTCAATGCCATTTGCTATACCTAGAGCAATTTGTTGCAACTTATCCCATCCAAGGAAATCATCTTTGTTGTTCGGGGGAGAAATGAATTTCTGCAACGAACCATTTGGAAAAAAGTCATAGACTAAAGCACGACGAAAACCATCTGCGCAGAAGCCAAGCAAACGAACGACATTGAGATGGTGAATTTTGCCCATGGTTCCCACTTCATTTATGAATTCCTTCCCATCTCCCTCTTCATTATTAAGAATCTTCACGGCTACCAGAATTTGGTTCGATAATTTACCTTTATAAACAGCTCCATGAGCCCCTTCGCCTATCTTATCTTTAAATTTATTTGTAATTCTCTTTATGTCAGCATAAGAGAACCTAGTTGGCTTTAAAGCCCTATAATCCTTCAAAAAGTTTTCAATTCTTGTATGATCTTCGCTTTTCATCTTAAAGTAGCGGTATACTTGAAAAATATAACCAAGTAGAAGAACAAGCACAATTGAGCCAATGATTGCACCTACAAAAGAAACATTAAATATCCTTAAAAAATTCTCAGCTACATAATTAAAAAAATTCTCTTAAATCTGAACCAACCCCAAAATCAAACCAACTGAAGTAGAGAAGTGAATGTATCTCACCTGAAGAGGATACAATAATCTTCTTCTTTGATTTGTGCTTACATTCTAAGCATCCTTTGTCAAGATTTGTTTCCAACCATGATAATGAGATTGAGTTTTGTCGTAATCCGTACCCAGTTAGAGATTCTTCAGGAAGAATAAGGGGTGAAACTTGTTGAGACAATTTGGTACAGGATACAAGGTTCAATTCAACCATATCTTCGTCAAATCCTGCTATATAAATTGGGCAAGAAATCATGTCCTGACCGCTTTGGTAGTTCAGATAGCCTTGTCCTAGTGAAGAGCAATCAAAGAAGCTAATATTGGTAAATTCATCTTGCGGATGCAACTCAGAACCATCAATAAATTCATCTTGCGGATGCAACTCAGAACCATCAATAATCCGGAAAGGAAATATTGCTGAAGAGAAATTGGGATGAAGTAAGAGTCGTGGAAGACAATTTTCAGGATCACGTGCTTCTAATGCTTGCGATGTGTAGTTAATGTAACTTATGAGGAGTTTTATAGGGACTGGATAAGCAGGTAGTTCAAGAATCTTCTCGTTATCATGTGTACAAGATAGATTGAAAGGACATCCAATGGATGGAAGGCCATTACCAAGCAAAGGTATTAGCAATGATATTGCTATTACGAAGGAAGAACTATGACTGCAAATCATTTCGCACTTTTTTTTTTGTTTGAGTGAGATTGGTATATATCGTGTTTACTGATCTTATAGTTATACTATCTCAAATTACCAAGGGGCAATCGAGATGGTTAATAAAACTCAAATTACAATTATTAGTAAAAATGAATGTTACTCCCTTCGTCCCTGTATATAAGCCCGTTTGCCTTTTTCACATTTCTTAACAACAATCATTAGTGTAATTGATGTGTCTATTTTGTGTGTTAATATTAAAAAATTGTCCTTTGTGTGTATGTGTATTAAATTTGGCTTTTCATATTTCAAAACAAGTTAGTAGTATTAATTAGTGAGTATGTTTAGGAAAAAACAATAAATGCATCTAAGAATTTGAAAATGGGTTTATATTTATAGATAAATTTGTAGTCAAATGAGTGCTTATATAAAGAGAATGATGAATGTTAATTTAAAATGGTAAAGTATGAATGAAAATTTCCTAAGTCCAAGTCAATGCTATGATGACTTTGCCCTTGAGAAAGACAGTTTTCTATTTTGTATTATGTCTAGGGTGAGAATAATTTCGACAGAATTATTAATTTAAAATGGTAAAGTATAAATGAAAACTTCCAAGTCCACGTCAATACTAAAGACAGTTTTTTATTTTGGACTATGTTTTGGGTGAGAATTATATATTTTGTATGAATAAAAACTTTCAAGTGACTTGGAAGTAATCTCTTTAGAATTTGTTATGATGTATCAGATGTGGGTTAAGTCTTGCATTAAATAAAAAATTGTGGTTGAACAATATATTAGTGAGAAGACATATAAACTTACGCCCTCTGTCCCTATATATAAACACCCTTTGTCTTTTTCACATTTTTTAAGAAAAGTTGTTAATGTAATTAATGTGTCTATTTTGTGTGTTAATATTATTAAATTGTCCTTTGTTTGTATGTGTATTAAATTTGATTTTTTATATTTTAAGACAAGATAGTAGTATTAATTAGAGGTATGTTTAGGAAAAAATAATAAATACATCTAGTAATTTGAAACAAGGTTTATATTTAGGGACAAGTTTTGAGTTAACTAAGTGCTTATATATAGTGACGGAGGGAATATGTATTAAGGTTTTCGGTGAAGATATGGTTCCAAAATCCATTTATGTGGTTGCTCTTAATTTAATGTATCGAGTCAACCGAATAAGACTTCCCAAGTGTTTTAACCGAATTAAACTTTGCAAGACCAAGAACGAGTCTATCCATTTAATAAAAACTTCTGAATTGCGGAGAAACTCATTTGGTATTTAGAGAAATAAAT
This sequence comes from Medicago ruthenica, assembly GCA_018208015.1. Taxonomy (NCBI): domain Eukaryota; kingdom Viridiplantae; phylum Streptophyta; class Magnoliopsida; order Fabales; family Fabaceae; genus Medicago; species Medicago ruthenica. Next base: position 101,121,638 of record CM031371.1, read on the forward strand.
TTGTATCTCTCTTTCTCCGAATGAAATGTTCAATTAAATAGACAGGATCATAATTTATAGTTTATACCTCTTAAGAACCACTACTAAGAGTCCTCATCTACAAGTTCCCTTTCTGATAATCCCAAACCAAGAAGTGAAAAATAATTATCTGCAAAAATCATGAGCAGAGGGAAATCCTTCTCCTGCTCTACGGAATCAATATCACTTTTATGCTTCCTCCAAATTGTGATGTTGGTTGCTGTGCTACTATTGCATCATCATCATCAAAGTTGTGATGCAATTACTAATAGTAATAACCAAACATATTGTCCACCTTCTTCATGTGGCAAAATCAGCAACATCAAACATCCATTTCGACTTAAGGATGACCCATCATCATGTGGTGATCCGATGTATGAGTTATCCTGCGAAAACAACATCACAACCTTAACTCTGTTTTCGGGTAAATACTACGTGAAGGAAATAAACTACAAAAACTACACAATTCAGCTAGTTGATCCCGGAATTGAAGAGGGTAATTGCTCCTCCATTCCTCGCCATTTCTTAACTCCATTGTAACATCCCGCTCATAAGTATCAGTTATTAGTATTAGAAACTTGAGAAGCAAGCAAGGCAAATAATTAGTAAAGTGGGAATGGCAATTTTGTAATTAATGCTAAGGGGGAGATTAATTTAAATGGGACAAGATATTTGTTTTACTCATTTTCTCCATTCCTTCCTTACTACTCCAAAATCAGAATTCTTCTTCCCCTTCTCCTCAAGCCACACGCCCTCCCTCACTTGCCAATATCCATCTAAACTTCAATCAAAACTCTAGTGAGAAAACACTTGCAAGAAAGCTTGAGTTGGAAGCTAGATCAAGAGAAAGAGAAGAAGGAAACAAAGAAGAATCAAAGAGAAGAGTAGATTGGAGCAAGCTAGGGTTTTGAAGTTGAGAGATTAGCAAGCACCAAGCACAATCAAGGTGAGCTCCCTATGAATTTTACCCCTTTTTGGGTAGTTTTATGGTTTAGAGAGGAAAGGAATTCATGAATGATTTTAAGCTAGATTTGTAATAGTTAGTTTCCCTATTGTTAATACTTGATATGCTATGATCATATATGTTAAAAACCTTTGATTTTGATGTATGAATGCTTGCTGGACTGTGTTTGGAATTAAAACTCGTTTTTGAACTTTCTGGAACAGCTACAGGGCCTGGCACCCCTGGATTTATCGTGCCACGATGGCACCCATCGTGCCATGATCATAAGGATCAGCATGCCATCGTGCCACGATGGGATCCTGTCGTGCCACGATGGAGACAGAATGACACTCCATTTTTGGAAACTTGTTTTAAAGCCAGAAACCATCCGCACAGTTCCAGTATGCCTTTATGCTTTGAATAATGGAAGAATGGATCATAGTATACCTTGTATTAGCATGAGAGTGGGGTTAGAAACTTAACATAACATTGAGGTTTAACCTCACTAAGAATCAAGACTCAAGCATGACAATGGGTAGAATTAACCCTAAGTTATCAAGTAAGATTTAGGGACTTAGTTCCCAACTTTTAGATAATGGCTTATGAGAACGATAAGTCAAGAACCTTTATAGGTTAAAGAGATTAGAATGGTACTCATCATGTACTAAGCACAAGAATGAACTATGTTCATAGTTAAGAACCTTTGATAGGTTAAGCATTCAAGAATGCATCAGATATGCATAAGACATAAATTATAAGTTATATATATATAAGAAGAATAAGAACAAGAGTTATTAAGATATTAAGCCGTGGCCTTCGTCGTTCACGCCAGTGGGACACGAATGGTTCACGCAAAGAAAAGACTAAGATTAATATTATTAAGTCGTGACTTTCATCGTTCACGCCAGTGGGACTTGAAAGGTTCACGCATAAGTTTACAGAATATTTATTCGCGTCTTCCGTCGTTCACGCCAGTGGGACACGGGAGGTATACGCATCAGTTAAGACTAATGTTAAGTCGTGTCTTCTGTTGTTCACGCCAGTGGGACACAGGAGGTTCACGCCAGTGGGACGTGTTATTCCGCAAGGATAACCGCACGACGACAAGAGGAGTCCGGTGTTAGCCTGATATGATAGGAATTTTCACCGGTTATCAGGGGAATGTGCTTCGGGGTTACTCCACCCGGGGGCATTCCGTAAAATGAACTCAGATAATATTGTTTGTTCAACGCTAACAGCTAACATAAGACATGTATCAGTTAATATTTTATTATGTTTCAGACAGAGAATATTTATCAGACAGTTATCAGATTATCAGGTAGATGTTATCAGACGGTGATCCTAGGTTTCCCCTCGATCACCCAGTTATCAGGATATAGTCTAGATCTCATGACTATTCAGTATCAGACTCAGACAGTGATCCTAGTTTCCCCCTTGATCACTAGTTCAGCAGGATGTAGTCCAGTTTATGACTACACAGTTTAGCAGGAATAGTCAGGTAGCCCTCTATGGGTAAGGATAAGACTTGGCGATCATAGGTATCCCCAAGATTGCCGAGGTAGGCACGGCGACCCTAGGTTCTCTGTGGTTGCCAACAGTAGGTAGGGTAGGAGCTCACTGAGACATTATGTCTCATCTCTATCCTTCTGGTGCAGGTTTTCAGGTAGCCAAGTGGTTTTCAGATGAAGAACTTCAGGAAGATGCTGGATGGAGTGCAGATGCTCGTCAAGGTCAAGCTCAGGAGGTTGACAGATTATCTATGTATATGAGAATGTAATTGTAGATGATATTTGGATATTTGTATAAACGAGCTATTTGTACTCATTCAGTAGTTTTATATTGTATTTATTATTGAAAATTTTAATGTACCCAGTATCAGAATAATACACATGCTAAATATTCTAGATAATTTAGTATGGGTGTTACAATTGGTATCAGAGCAGGTCGATTCAGACCGTGCCTTGGGTCATTAAAGATTCAATAAAAGTAGTGGGACCATTGGGTTCCGGATATTGTTCTAAAGGTCACATCTAGTTGAGCCTGATCAACTCAGTCTAGTATATGACAGTTAGGATAAATGTCCGAGAGCTGAATGTGACCAAGGAGGAATGAAGTTTATGAAGGGTGAAGGTTAAGGTGATAGAATTGTATGACGGAGTTGGCAAAGAAGTAATCAACGCCAAATGGTGGCCATCGAACCGTAAAGTGACTAAGCCTGTTTACGACAGAGTTTCAGGAATGTCAGAAATATTTAAGGATAAGGTGAAGAACCTTAACACGGTTGGACGCGTCATTAAGAGATGTCTCATGGGATGGGACATGAACAGTAAGAAATTATGGAACCATAACTGGAACCGTAGTTGAGAAGTGGTAATAAGGACAGAGTGTGAGGAATCGAAGGACTCGCGCACTCGAATCAGACGAGATTTTAAATCCAAACAGTAAAGAGATTTAATTATTGATTAAGAGGATTAATTGGGACAGATGAAGCTGCAGAGTCTGAACTTGCTGGAATTATCGTGCCACGAGAGCTTCTATCGTGCCACGATCATATGGATCAGGACATCCATCGTGCCACGACCCATGTTTCTCGTGCCACGAAAATGGCAGTGGAGCACTCCTTAAGAAGAAAGGATGGTATGCAATCTATGACCCAATGGATGAGTAAGTTGTAATGATAATACCTGTTGCACATCGAAGCGTGTTTCAAGATATGTTTTGTTTGGTAAGCAGATTTGAAATAAGCTAAGTCCAAAGGAAAGTTTTATACCAAGAGAAGTGAATCGGATTATTTTTGTTATGATGAGCCATCGAGATGTTTTATACGAGAAACGCAAGCTCAGCAGCAAGTAATGAGTTCTCTGAATAGGATAGTGAATAATAAGTTGAAGTCCCTTTATTAGATGAAGAAGACGAGTGTACGAGGACTCATGGTTATAGTAGACCAGTTTTGAAAGATAATAAAGAGGTTTTGAAGCTTAAGATCAATTAACCGGAGGGATTCGAAGGTAATTTAAGAGGTATGGTAAAACCATAGATACCGTAGCTGTTTCGGAAAGATTATGGGTATGAAATCCTTATGGATAGATATAGAACGATTAGTAATGGGACTCAGATCCTCAGTGGATCCAGTGAATGAAAGACGTAAACCTTCCGAAACCATAAGTCATTTTAGAAGTTGCCACAAGTGATTTAAGTTTGAAATTTAAACTACTCCAGGTGTACCTTGAGGTCGGTTTCTATAATGTTAAAACGATAATACAAGTTGGATGGACCATGAGATGGTCACAGGAATCAGGACATGGAGAATAAGTAAGAATCAGAGTATGAACCGTTGATAGGAGCTTTGTTAGGCTCGTAACAGTTGCCGAAAACCGTTTACAAGTTTGGCGTATTATCGTGAAGGTAAGTATATGGTTTATGTCCAAAGGAAACACAGTGTCAAATGACGACCAATCAGTAAGTTCAACAGGTGGTTTAAGCCATAAAAGAATCAGTGAATGTAAGATGATTTTGCTGTGATAGCTATAAGTCATTAAGGAACAAGTCAGCCAGAGGATTTGAGCAGGGAGTATTATTCCTACTCCGAAGTGAATTGTTTAAATCAGAGTTACGCAGCGGAAAGGTGATTTAAGGATGAGTTAATGAACGATTCTAAGCTGAAGCTTAGGGAACAAGGATGCTTGTGAAGTCCTTGTCAGATGAACCACGGAATATCAGTACGCAGTGATGACTCGAACTTGTTATAAGTTCTAGAAGGAAATTTTAAGAGTTAAGCCGAGGAATATTTCAAACCTCGAAATACAAGAGAAACGGAAATCGAAGCAGTATAAGATTATGTGATAAGAATGAGAAGAATATGTTTCTAGCACAATAAGTCTAGAGCAAGGAAAGTCACCACTAATACGGTAAATTAGCTAATTTAGACCAGTAACTTTAGGTGGACTTGAAGAGTAATTTTTAATCAACAGGATCAAGCATAAAGTAATATCAGTAAAGGTTGTACTTGCAAGATGATACTTTGAAATAGAAGCGTTGATCAGAAAACGTCAACGCAGTGACATATGAGTTTAATCCATGATGTATTCCGTTATGTCAACATGTCACATGTATCAGAATATGTTAGTATTATATATACTTATCAGACAATACTTAAACTACTCAGATAGTAGTGTAGCAGATTTTCAGTTATGTGACGTGTTTTGGCAATGGTGGTTCACAATCAGGAATGTATAAGTATGAAGGCTTTTACCGGAACAGATTTATTGATATCAACCATATGTTAACAGGAGAGTTCGGAAATTATTGTACTTATAGTTCACCAGTAAAGGGCTACGTAAGTTCAGGTTTTAATTAAAGGATTAAAGGTTAAGCGTGCTATTTTTGGTAACAATCAAGTAGAGCTTCCTTTTGAAAAAATAAGGATCTTGGACCTGATGTTCAGAAATGAGAAATGAGTTCACTATATCGATAAGTGTAATCATGATCTATGCTAGGTGATAATGTATGTTAAGAGATAAACATGAGTAACATTGGCGGGGCAAACCTGGCAAGCCAGTTGAAAGGCAAATCCCGGATGTTACAAGATGAGTTAAAGGTAAGAAAGATTCCCAATTGATGTGGTAATGTCTCAAATATGTTAAGATTAAAAATGATGTCCCGTTAGTCGGACAAAGATGAGGTGATGTATTGTGTACCCGTCAGTAGTGTACACGTGCTCGCTTATGTATGTAAAATTATATGCTATGAGATATGCCATATGATAATATGTGAGACGACTTATACCACTCATCACTTGGGCTAGACTCCTATGAGTCTTGGACTATCGACGTAGAAATATTTACGCTACGGCTAGAACACAAGAATAAGTTGTGACATAAATTGTGAGAGATCATTAAACTTCTAGTAAAGAAGAATGATTCCTAAGTTCTTAAGATAAGTAACGTCGTAGATCAATTGAAGCAGAACGCGAGTAATCTGTAAGATTCCGCGAGCTCTTGAGAAATTCCATAGTGGAAGCAATGATTAGGATTATGGAAAGTAACACACCAGGATGCCAGAAAGAAAGAGCAGGTATTATAATGATGTCGTAATATAAGGCAAAGGTCGAATATAAGAATTCAATGGAATCGTTTAAGGATAATAAGAAACGACCCAATGTCGTCAAAGTAAGATTACGCGGACTATAACGAGATTTATAAGATTCCGTACAAGTGTTAGGATTGGATAACTCAAATTTGGGGTTTGCAAGGAGTGTATGAACAATGAATATAGTCAGCAAGTTGGATACGATAGTTTGGATAACCTCATACCCTACTACGTAAGAGTTGTGTAATGCACGTCAGGCATTCCCGTTAAAGAAGAGATTGTCGAATACAATCGACTTATATAGAATTGGGAAAACTAAGGAATTCCGATAAGTAAGACGAACTGGAGTTTAACGAGTAAAGGAAGTAGTATGAGAGGATGCTAAATTTCGAGGACGAAATTTCTTTAAGGGGGGTAGATTGTAACATCCCGCTCATAAGTATCAGTTATTAGTATTAGAAACTTGAGAAGCAAGCAAGGCAAATAAGTAGTAAAGTGGGAATGGCAATTTTGTAATTAATGCTAAGGGGGAGATTAATTTAAATGGGACAAGATATTTGTTTTACTCATTTTCTCCATTCCTTCCTTACTACTCCAAAATCAGAATTCTTCTTCCCCTTCTCCTCAAGCCACACGCCCTCCCTCACTTGCCAATATCCATCTAAACTTCAATCAAAACTCTAGTGAGAAAACACTTGCAAGAAAGCTTGAGTTGGAAGCTAGATCAAGAGAAAGAGAAGAAGGAAACAAAGAAGAATCAAAGAGAAGAGTAGATTGGAGCAAGCTAGGGTTTTGAAGTTGAGAGATTAGCAAGCACCAAGCACAATCAAGGTGAGCTCCCTATGAATTTTACCCCTTTTTGGGTAGTTTTATGGTTTAGAGAGGAAAGGAATTCATGAATGATTTTAAGCTAGATTTGTAATAGTTAGTTTCCCTATTGTTAATACTTGATATGCTATGATCATATATGTTAAAAACCTTTGATTTTGATGTATGAATGCTTGCTGGACTGTGTTTGGAATTAAAACTCGTTTTTGAACTTTCTGGAACAGCTACAGGGCCTGGCACCCCTGGATTTATCGTGCCACGATGGCACCCATCGTGCCATGATCATAAGGATCAGCATGCCATCGTGCCACGATGGGATCCTGTCGTGCCACGATGGAGACAGAATGACACTCCATTTTTGGAAACTTGTTTTAAAGCCAGAAACCATCCGCACAGTTCCAGTATGCCTTTATGCTTTGAATAATGGAAGAATGGATCATAGTATACCTTGTATTAGCATGAGAGTGGGGTTAGAAACTTAACATAACATTGAGGTTTAACCTCACTAAGAATCAAGACTCAAGCATGACAATGGGTAGAATTAACCCTAAGTTATCAAGTAAGATTTAGGGACTTAGTTCCCAACTTTTAGATAATGGCTTATGAGAACGATAAGTCAAGAACCTTTATAGGTTAAAGAGATTAGAATGGTACTCATCATGTACTAAGCACAAGAATGAACTATGTTCATAGTTAAGAACCTTTGATAGGTTAAGCATTCAAGAATGCATCAGATATGCATAAGACATAAGTTATAAGTTATATATATATAAGAAGAATAAGAACAAGAGTTATTAAGATATTAAGCCGTGGCCTTCGTCGTTCACGCCAGTGGGACACGAATGGTTCACGCAAAGAAAAGACTAAGATTAATATTATTAAGTCGTGACTTTCATCGTTCACGCCAGTGGGACTTGAAAGGTTCACGCATAAGTTTACAGAATATTTATTCGCGTCTTCCGTCGTTCACGCCAGTGGGACACGGGAGGTATACGCATCAGTTAAGACTAATGTTAAGTCGTGTCTTCTGTTGTTCACGCCAGTGGGACACAGGAGGTTCACGCCAGTGGGACGTGTTATTCCGCAAGGATAACTGTAACACCCATACTAACTTTAACTAGTATATTAGCATGTGCGTTAAACTGATACTGGATACATTTAAAAATTTCAATAATAATAATAATACATTACAAATGAATGAATACAAGTTTACTCGTCTGTATAAATATCCAACACTATTACAATACTCATACTATATCCATCAAGCTCCTGAGCTGGTACACAACGAGCAACTGTACTCCATCCAGTACCTCTGTGAAGATCTTCATCACGAACCTCTGACTTACCTGTAAACCTGCACCAGAAGGAATGGGATGAGACATAATGTCTCAGTGAGCTCTAGCCCAACCTACTGTTGGCAACCACCGGGAACCTAGGGTCGCCATGCCTACCTTGGCAATCTCGGGGATTTCCTATGATCGCCAAGTCTTTACTTTAACCATAAGGGTAAATCTCTGCCTATGACTATGAATCTGTCTGTAATTGTATCTCTAACTATGACTATAACTGTAAACCACCTATAACAGTAACTGTAACCTATCTGTAACTTTAACTCAGTGATCAAGGGGAAACCTAGGACCACCTTCTGTTAACTGTCTATAACTATAACTATAACTGTGACTATAACTGTAACTTTGACTTTAACTGTGAAACATAAAACATATAACAGTTCTATAGCAGTTTTATGTTAGCTGTTAGCGTTGAACAAACAATTAATCTGAGTTCATTTTACGGAGGGCACCCCGGGTGGAGCAACCCCGAGATACGTCTCCCTATAAACCGGTGAAATTCCTATCATATCAGGCTAACACCGGACTCCCTATGAAACGTGTGGACAACCCTCTCGGAGAAGTCCCATCCGGCGAATCCCGGAGTCTGATGAACACGCCCTATGACTGTGAAACGTGCAAGCACGCCATTATCTTTGAATATTTCTTTAACTTTAACATATAATCATATAATCAGTACTATGATCGTATAACATTCCTATGACATATAACATATAACCTATGATTCATGGCTCATCGTTATCATGAGTCACCTATGATTGTTGGAGGACCAACACTATAAACATGTCTTTAACTAGGATTGACGAAACATTCATACTCTCATTGCTCTTAGGCTTGCACATACTTAAGTGAATGTAGGGACTTCACTTACAAAGAGATAATCCCATTACCAATCCCTATACATATCTATATAACTTATGAGTATAAGTATACATCTCCTAATGCCATGGCTATTCCTCTTCCTACCCTAATTCCAATCCAAAGCTCACGAACAAGAAGCTGGGAAAAGGGGAAATCGTAGCACGATTTCAAGGAATCGGAGCACGATTTTTTGCGAAAGTTCCATGAAAATCAGGGCATAAAATCGTAGCCCGATGCCCATAAATCGTAGTCCGATTTTGGCTTCAGCAGCACTCATTATTTTGCTTCCTAGGCTAAACCAAACATCCCCAATCATCAAAACAGCTTATGGGAATGGATTTCCAAGACATATAAACAACTTATCACATAATAATTCATGTAATCACAAGCCAACAAGGGATTAAGGCATGAATCTAGCAAACTAGCTCTTAATACCATAACTTCAAAACTTAAATAAAGTGGGTTTCTAAAACCCTCTAAGAGCTCACCTTAATCTCAAAAGATGCTTGCTAAGCTTAGAATCCAAACCCTAGCTCCAAGCTCCAAAATATCTACTCAAGACAACCTCTATTCCTTGGCTCTCATAGCTTCTCCTTGCTCCAAAGTTCACCAACAAAAGCTTGCTTGCCACACAAAAGTTTAGGGAGAAGTTTACTAGCTTAAGGGGTGATGATTTGATGATGAAGATAGTGGGGAGGATGGGGGCGAAAATGAAAGAAGAATGGAAGAGAAATTTTCAGATTTTGTGCAAAAGAAAAATGAGTAGAAACCTTGCCAATTTCATATTTATCCATTAAGCCTTTTCCCCTTATTTACAACTATGCCACTTCTCAAATTACAATCTTGCCATTGCTTGCAAACGAAGTTTCTAACACGTTTAACTGATGCTTCTGAGCGGGATATTACACTCTACCCCCCTTAAAAGAAATTTCGTCCTCGAAATTTAGATAATACTTATGAGATCCTGTAAAGATAAATTCTTTCTACCTCTTTCTTTACTATTAAAATTTCCAATTCTTTTTGCTTATTGGGATTCCATGGCAACTCTAATGTCTGACATATAGATTAGTCACGCGTCTCGATTAAACCATATTGGTTAAAACTTGTTCTTTAGCCATGATTCCCATCACTGTACATCAAAACATAAGACAATCTCTTTCCTACCGAAGGTCTAACGTATATTACATAACTATTATCTGTTAAGGCGTATGGTTATCTGAACCAACATATCCATATTAACCTGAAGTCGTCGAGTCATTCTGTTTTTCCTCAATTATTCCAACTTTCCGAGGGATCTATTACATTACTTTTAGTTCAAAGAACTTTTGTCTTTAACTTTCGTCTCGCAAGACGACCTGTTACTGTTACCTTCGTATCATTCTTCATATAGACTAGTCTTGCACTGCAAAGCATCTGATATCAAACATTCTCAAACGGAAATAAAGTCCATTGCAAGTACTTTCACGATTCAATTACAAGGAGGTGGCTGTACTTTTGGTACAAATTCCTTTCTATCTGACATCCTGATGTAACTATTATCACAACCACGACCATTGTTCACATTCCCACTGCAGTAATCCTTAAAGCTCGAGAAATCTTATGAGCCACTCCTGCTCCAATTTAATTAATCAACGATAACACGTAGCTAAAGGTCTTAGGGCTTTCTTCTTTCTATGATTCTGACAATCTTACTTCAATCAAGATATTCCTTACTCATGGGAATTAATACTTGCTTTACCAATAATTTCAACTTATGAAAGTTTAGTACAAGTGACGTGTAGCATAAGCCGTCTCACATACCATCATATAATATTATCCATAGCACATCGCTTCTATACATGATCGAGTACGTGTACACTCCTATCGGGTACACAGTACGCCGCATCGTCATTGTCCAACTAATGGGACCCCATACTTAATCAACATATACTTAAGACAAAACCACGTCAACCAAGGTCACTCTCTTAATTTTTAATTCATACTTGTATTCTTTGAACATTCACAATCCCATAACATAAATTATGGTTATATTCCGTTGGCGTTATAACTTATTTCCTCCAAGGACATTCTCCGTTTTCGAAAAGAAAACTCTATTATGTTCGCTATCAAAATAGCACTCTTAAACTCTGAATCCTTTAATTCATAACCTCAATTCACGTAGTCTTTTACTATAATCTATGAGTACTCTTCTGATCTGGGTAAAGCATTTCCTTTCTTTAACCGTTAACATTAAGTTCAAGAATTTCTGAATCCCACAACTGAGACTTGTTCACTAACAACAAACCTGTTCTGTTTAAGATTTTCCGGTTAAAACATTACCGACCGCGTACCACGGTTACCGATACATGTCACACGACTATAAAAAAAAATGTTACACTACTATCTAAGTAGCATAAACTATGCCTGATCAGTATACATAATACTAATCATAACCTGTTACATGCCTGTTACATGCGACATGCTAGCATAACGTGGGTACGATGTGGATTAGCTGTATGCCACGGCATAATTCCTCTTTGGTTAAACCTACTATTCAAGTTAACTTTAAGTTACTGAGCTAAACAGCTAGATCACCGTATGAAATGTGGCCTCCTCTGCGTGCTATAAACACATCCTTTAAAGTTATCAACCTGCTTCGATTCTTTTATCTCATGAGTTGCGGGGTCTGAAACATTCCTCGACTTATCTATTAAAATTTCCTGTTAGAACTGATGATAAGTTCAAGTCATCACTACTTACAATTATTCTGTAACTTGAGAATTAATCTCTGAATGCCTTTCCTGTAATTCCTCTGACAAGGACTTCACAAACATCCCTTTTTTTTTTTCTTTCTAAACTTCAGCTTTGATTTGTCTGTCAACTCATAATTGGATTACTTCTCCGCTGCGCAACTCTGATTTTAACAATTCGCTTTGGGATCACTATTACCATATAAAATCTCCTTGGCCAATCCTTCGACTTTATAACTTTGTAGTTACCATACACGACCATCTTACATATAATTTCTCTCGTGGTTTAATCCACCTGTTCAACTTACTGATTGATCGTCATCTGACTTTGCGTTTCCTTTCGAACATAAACAAAATTCTTACTTTCACGAAAAACACCGAACCCTGTAGACAGTCTTTAACAATGAATACGAGCCCAATGATGCTCCTATTAAAACAACTTAAGTTCATACATTATATACTTGTGGTAACTTCTAGAAACATTCTATGACTTCCGGAAATTCTTGTCTTTCAAATACTTAATCGATTAATGAATCGAGTCTCATCCTGTAATTATCCGTAGGGATTTCACATCCACAACCTTTTCCAAGACACTTAGGTCCACATAACTCTAACATAACTCTTGGTTACTTCTCGGATTACTCCGGGAATAATCCGTCTGGATAAAACTCAACTTTTACCGGCTCTCCTATAAGTCCAAACACATACTACACCTCTTTGAGTATCCGATTAATAAATCTGTAAGCTTCAATACTTAACATTTTCCATTGGATCTTTCCTATAACTTATTACTGTATTCACAATTCCATTCTAATCTCGTTATCTGAATAATAGTCCATCTGACTTCTCGACCGTTGCCCTCTTCATGGTTTCGAACAATCCAAAGTATGTATTTTCTACCATCTTAACACATACCAACATAGTGTGATCTTTGTCGGCTTACCCGAATACGTGTGCAAGGAGCCCATCGAAAGAGAATATAGAATTCCTTAACTTCAACCATACTTTTAACTGTAACTTATATATAAGTGACGTTCTTCCTGTTGCCAGAGCCTCACAATAGTTCTTAGCTAATTCCTGTTTAATCCTCGAAAGCGGTCTGCTATAATCCGACAACATAAAATTCAACCTTTACTTCATACCCTTACCGGGGTTTCCTTCACTTGTTGCTAAACTCGCGTTCCTCATACCAAGTATCTTGATGACCCAAAATAAAGGAAGGTAACCTGTTCCATCTGTTCATTATTTCGCTTAATCCATAAATGAGTCTCTTACCTATCAGATATTTAAATATCGTCCGTTTTAAGTGTGCAAGTCCTTCCACCTTACACACTATATCCTCACTGGAAGCCCAGAGTTTTCAATAATTAACTGTTCATTCCTTATTCCAAGTCGCTGGGTTTGGTAACACAATCCATTGCATCTGCAGCCGGAATTAAAACTCTAATCAACCCTTAACTTTAACTTTCCAAATTACGGTTCCCGTTAGGATTCCAAATCATTCTTCGGAGTATTCTATAATCCTTTACTCTACACATCTCCCCGGAGAAAGCATCGCTCAAGGATGCGTCCAACTAGTTAAGGTACTTGACCCTTCTCTTAAATACCTCTTATAATTCTGAGACTTTGCCATTAACTGGCTCAGTTACTTCACTGTTAGAAACCATCCTTTGACCTTAAACACTTTGCAAATTTCGTCTTAGAATCTGACGTCTTAACCTTTACCCTTCGTACACTTCTTTCCTCCTTGGTCACATTCAGCTCTCGGATATTTGTCCTAACTGTCATATACTAGACTGAGTTGATCAGGCTCAACTAGATGTGACATTTAGAACAACATCCGGAACCCAATGATTCCACTACTTTTATTGAATCCTAAATGTCCCATGGCACGGTCTGAATCGACCTGCTCTGATACCAATTGTAACACCCATACTAACTTTAACTAGTATATTAGCATGTGCGTTAAACTGATACTGGATACATTTAAAAATTTCAATAATAATAATAATACATTACAAATGAATGAATACAAGTTTACTCGTCTGTATAAATATCCAACACTATTACAATACTCATACTATATCCATCAAGCTCCTGAGCTGGTACACAACGAGCAACTGTACTCCATCCAGTACCTCTGTGAAGATCTTCATCACGAACCTCTGACTTACCTGTAAACCTGCACCAGAAGGAATGGGATGAGACATAATGTCTCAGTGAGCTCTAGCCCAACCTACTGTTGGCAACCACCGGGAACCTAGGGTCGCCATGCCTACCTTGGCAATCTCGGGGATTTCCTATGATCGCCAAGTCTTTACTTTAACCATAAGGGTAAATCTCTGCCTATGACTATGAATCTGTCTGTAATTGTATCTCTAACTATGACTATAACTGTAAACCACCTATAACAGTAACTGTAACCTATCTGTAACTTTAACTCAGTGATCAAGGGGAAACCTAGGACCACCTTCTGTTAACTGTCTATAACTATAACTATAACTGTGACTATAACTGTAACTTTGACTTTAACTGTGAAACATAAAACATATAACAGTTCTATAGCAGTTTTATGTTAGCTGTTAGCGTTGAACAAACAATTAATCTGAGTTCATTTTACGGAGGGCACCCCGGGTGGAGCAACCCCGAGATACGTCTCCCTATAAACCGGTGAAATTCCTATCATATCAGGCTAACACCGGACTCCCTATGAAACGTGTGGAAAACCCTCTCGGAGAAGTCCCATCCGGCGAATCCCGGAGTCTGATGAACACGCCCTATGACTGTGAAACGTGCAAGCACGCCATTATCTTTGAATATTTCTTTAACTTTAACATATAATCATATAATCAGTACTATGATCGTATAACATTCCTATGACATATAACATATAACCTATGATTCATGGCTCATCGTTATCATGATCACCTATGATTGTTGGAGGACCAACACTATAAACATGTCTTTAACTAGGATTGACAAAACATTCATACTCTCATTGCTCTTAGGCTTGCACATACTTAAGTGAATGTAGGGACTTCACTTACAAAGAGATAATCCCATTACCAATCCCTATACATATCTATATAACTTATGAGTATAAGTATACATCTCCTAATGCCATGGCTATTCCTCTTCCTACCCTAATTCCAATCCAAAGCTCACGAACAAGAAGCTGGGAAAAGGGGAAATCGTAGCACGATTTCAAGGAATCGGAGCACGATTTTTTGCGAAAGTTCCATGAAAATCAGGGCATAAAATCGTAGCCCGATGCCCATAAATCGTAGTCCGATTTTGGCTTCAGCAGCACTCATAATTGCTTCCTAGGCTAAACCAAACATCCCCAATCATCAAAACAGCTTATGGGAATGGATTTCCAAGACATATAAACAACTTATCACATAATAATTCATGTAATCACAAGCCAACAAGGGATTAAGGCATGAATCTAGCAAACTAGCTCTTAATACCATAACTTCAAAACTTAAATAAAGTGGGTTTCTAAAACCCTCTAAGAGCTCACCTTAATCTCAAAAGATGCTTGCTAAGCTTAGAATCCAAACCCTAGCTCCAAGCTCCAAAATCTCTACTCAAGACAACCTCTATTCCTTGGCTCTCCTAGCTTCTCCTTGCTCCAAAGTTCACCAACAAAAGCTTGCTTGCCACACAAAAGTTTAGGGAGAAGTTTACTAGCTTAAGGGGTGATGATTTGATGATGAAGATAGTGGGGAGGATGGGGGCGAAAATGAAAGAAGAATGGAAGAGAAATTTTCAGATTTTGTGCAAAATAAAAATGAGTAGAAACCTTGCCAATTTCATATTTATCCATTAAGCCTTTTCCCCTTATTTACAACTATGCCACTTCTCAAATTACAATCTTGCCATTGCCACTTCTCAAATTACAATAACCGCACGACGACAAGAGGAGTTCGGTGTTAGCCTGATATGATAGGAATTTTCACCGGTTATCAGGGGAATGTGCTTCGGGGTTACTCCACCCGGGGGCATTCCGTAAAATGAACTCAGATAATATTGTTTGTTCAACGCTAACAGCTAACATAAGGCATGTATCAGTTAATATTTTATTATGTTATCAGACAGAGAATATTTATCAGACAGTTATCAGATTATCAGGTAGCAGTTATCAGACGGTGATCCTAGGTTTCCCCTCGATCACCCAGTTATCAGGATATAGTCTAGATCTCATGACTATTCAGTATCAGACTCAGACAGTGATCCTAGTTTCCCCCTTGATCACTAGTTCAGCAGGATGTAGTCCAGTTTATGACTACACAGTTTAGCAGGAATAGTCAGGTAGCCCTCTATGGGTAATGATAAGACTTGGCGATCATAGGTATCCCCAAGATTGCCGAGGTAGGCACGGCGACCCTAGGTTCCATGTGGTTGCCAACAGTAGGTAGGGTAGGAGCTCACTGAGACATTATGTCTCATCCCTATCCTTCTGGTGCAGGTTTTCAGGTAGCCAAGTGGTTTTCAGATGAAGAACTTCAGGAAGATGCTGGATGGAGTGCAGATGCTCGTCAAGGTCAAGCTCAGGAGGTTGACAGATTATCTATGTATATGAGAATGTAATTGTAGATGATATTTGGATATTTGTATAAACGAGCTATTTGTACTCATTCAGTAGTTTTATATTGTATTTATTATTGAAAATTTTAATGTACCCAGTATCAGAATAATACACATGCTAAATATTCTAGATAATTTAGTATGGGTGTTACATCCATCCAATTTCACAATTCCTTACATTGATATCGACGGCAACGGGGATACATATCAAATCAATTATACTGGATCCATAATATACTTGAAGTGTAGCAAAGCAGTGAATGATGATCATGGGTATGTGGATACAGCTCCCTGCATCAACTCTGACTCCAAAAGCTATCTTTATGCTTTTGCGGCAGACTTCTACGTGAGTGACTATCCTCCGTACGTGGAGTCCCTTTCAGTTGGGAGATTAAAAGATTATTGCCAAGTGAAGCTTGTTGCTATGTCATCTTCAGATTTTCCTACTGTCAGTGTCAGAGAAGATGTACCAGATAGTAGATCCCTTTCATACGAGGAAATTCATGGAATGCTACTCTATGGATTTGAGCCATCGTGGATTAGAGGTGCTTGCAGAGAATCTTGCGGCATTAATCAAGATTGCGAGTTGAATTACAGCACCGGAGATATTGAATGTTATGAACTAAGTGATTATTGCGTTTATCCATTGGGAAAAATTAAAAGAGTCAACAAAAGATGCGGTAAGAAATACTGTTTGTTTTCATTTTTAGAAATTCGGTAAGAATAAAAAATTGGATTTATTACCCTCAAAATTTTAACGTATTCAAGTATACACTTACGGATGTAAACGAGATATGTCAACACGTAAAGAATCATATCCTTCCTTTACCTATGATAAATATAAGGATTTAATTATTATATATATCTACAATTTTTTTACACATACATCTAATCTAATAATATGTTGTTATATCAATTAATGAATATGAAAATAAATGAATTATCATATTCATAATGTAGCAGTACATTGAATGCATCGGTAAAATAATTATACTTCAATGGAATATAGCAACTAAACTCTAAATATAAAATCGGTTATGCTAACAAATGTCCTTAATTGTATATCATTAAATCTAAGTGTGAAGCTCAAATACTTCAAAATTAATGAAGTACCGGTGTCAGGTGATTAAATTTTATTTTTTTTAAAAGTAATTGTTCGATACATTTCCAATACATGAGGGATACGGAAGTGGGAACCAATACTCGCAAGATACGAGATTTCTATTGTTTTGTTTTTTCTTTAAAAAAAGAAGAAGAAGATGAAACATGATTTTTCTAAATAAAAAGACATTATAATATAGTATTGTAGCAATGATATTCTTTTTGTGATATAATATAATATCAATGTTCTCTTTTTATAATATATATATATATATATATATATATATAATTGACTAAGTAATGATGTTCTTTTTTTCAAATATATGTAATTGATTAGTTTTTTTTTTTTTTGAAAAAAAGAATGTAATTGATTAAAATTGTCACTTTCTTTATTATCAATATTACTGATACTTATATATCATACATTTAAATATTTAATTTTTAATTTAATTTTTTATTAAAGTATCACAACATATCATATCTTGAATTTTAAAATTTCTTATATCGTCGTATTAGTGCCGTATCATATGTGTACCATGTCAAATATCTGGGATTTATAGGACGTAACAATATACTTGTGCACACCCTTGCTGTGGGACACGCAACTGATAAAATTCAAAAGTAAAACCCTTTACATTTGAGCCAAGCCCGAGAGAATGATATATTTAATTTATTTGATTCACGTTAGCTTCGTGATTGCTAAAATTCACATTATATTTCTTGATTTTCATATAGACAAAATATGTAACACCCATACTAAATTATCTAGAATATTTAGTATGTGTATTAATCTGATACTGGGTACATTAAAATTTACAATAATTTATATATACAAACCACTGAATGAGTACAATTTGCTCGTTTACATAAATATCCAAATGTCATAATATACACGTTTATATACATATATAAAATCTGTCAACCTCCTGAGCTTGCCTTGACGAGCATCTGCACTCCATCCAGCGTCTTCCTGAAGATCTTCAACTGAAAACCACGTGGCTACCTGAAAACCTGCACCAGAAGGATAGGGATGAGACATAATGTCTCAGTGAGCTCCTACCCTACCTACTGTTGGCAACCTCGGGGAACCTAGGGTCGCCGTGCCTACCTCGGCGATCTTGGGGATATCTATGATCGCCAAGTCTTATCTTTACTTATTTCGCGATCAAGGGAAAGAACTAGGATCGCTGCATATCTTAATCTTATCTCATCATAGGCTAACTTGACTTATCTCATACTTAGTGATCAGGGGGAAATAACTATGATCACTTCTTATTACTAGGAACTAATTGTCCTACTTCTCAATACTTATACAAATAAACGTATTCATCTTTTCATATCTTAAAGTTAGAGGTTAGCGTTGAACAATCAATAGTTATCTGAGTTCATTTTACGGAGTGCATCCGGGTGGAGTAACCCCGAAGTACATCTCCCTTCTAACCGGTGAAAATTCCTATCATATCAGGCTAACACCGGACTCCTCTTGTCGTCGTGCGGTCATCCTTGCGGAATAACACGTCCCACTAGCGTGAACCTCCTGTGTCCCACTAGCGTGAACAACAGAAGACACGACTTAATAATCTTAACTTATGCGTATACCTCCCATGTCCCACTAGCGTGAACGATGAGAGACGCAAATTAAAATATCTTTTAACTTATGCATGAACCTTTCGTGTCCCACTAGCGTGAACGACGAAAGTCACGACTTAATATTCTTCCTTAATAGTCTTTACTTTTGCGTGAACCATTCGTGTCCCACTAGCGTGAACGACGAAGGCCACGGCTTATATCTTAATAATTCTTGAACTATTAACCTATAAAAGGTCCTTAACTTAGAGTATTAAATCTCTCTCATAATTCTCATTCTTTAAAGTAATAAATCTCTAGTACTTAACCTATAAAGGTTCTTGTCTTTGAACATTAAATCATTCCTTGTGCATACGCACGCTAAATTGAGTGCATCTTAATCATGCTATCTTAGGTGCATTCTCATTCTCATAATTTCTTAACTTATGTACTTGAAAGTACGTCTAACAATTTACTATGAGCTTATGCATATTTAATGCATTTCTCAAGGGAGCTAATCTCCCAATCTATATCATATGAATCTATAATCATAGGCTTATCGTTATCATAAGCCATCACTTAATTGTTGGAAATGTTCCATACCTTAAATAACTTTATTCTTACGTCTCTAATACTTTGCCATCTTAGAATTGTCTATTCAATTGACCCTTATACTCCGATTGCGTCACTATACCCTTGTTCATTCATTCTGTATATGTTATGTGCCTTCGGATATGTCACAATGGTGTTTTTCTTATAAAACAAGGTTTTCCTTGAAAATGGTTACCAAAAGCCTCGCCTGTCGCGTACACAGGTCACAGAACGAAGCGGAAAAGACATGAAATGCCTGTCCATTTTCGCTGGGCGAAATCCCTTTCGCTGGGCGATTTGAGGCAGGGAAAATTTAGTAAAAATCGCTGTATTCTCGCCCTGCGATCGCCGAGCGAAATTGACAGTTCAATACCAGTTCAAAACATGATTTTTCCACCATTTATGACGTATTTAAGCACACCCAAGCACCATAACATCATAAGGAATGAATTACAACTATGAATTGATTGATTAAAACAGGTTTGAACAAGGAATTAGCAAGCAAAAGGGATTAGGGTACCAAAATACAAACTTTGCTCATAAAACATAAAACTCATCAAAACTCACAAAGGGGGTTCTAAAACCCCTAGGAGCTCACCTTGATTGCTAGCTAATCCTTTAACTTCAACCTTAGCTTATCCTTCACTTGACCCCTTGCTTTTCCTTTAACTTTCTTGTTCCAAATTTCAGCAGATTTGCAGTTTCGGACCCCTGACTTCAAACTCGTCCCCAGACTTCAATACTCAGCCAAACTTCACGAAACTGGTACCAAAACGTAGATAATTTTGTTAGCTTTCCATAGCATCAAAAACCACTGAAATCGGAGTTACATGGAGAGAGTTCTGACCATTTCAATAGAGCCCTGTCCCAAATACGGGTTTCTCCAACTTCCTCCAATTCAACCTCAAATCTCTACCCATAACTTCTTCTTCTTTAGGAATCATCATGCAAGATAAAATAGAGGTTTAGGCTCAGCAATAGGCACGAAAATTTGAAGTGAGAAAGGAAGATTGAAGTGATTCTTACCTTTTCTTAACTCCTTCTTGTTCTACTCTTCCAACACAACTTTTCTTTGCAAGATTTCCACTAGAGTTTTTGATTAGAGTTGGATGGATGTTGGCTAGGTGAGGGAGGGCGTGTGACTAATGGGAAGGAGAGAGTTATGGCTGATTTTTGGATGAATGTGGAAGTGTGTAGAATATGAGAGAAAAATGGTAAGAAATATCTTACCTCTCTTTTCTTATAATTCCTTCCTTTTTAAAATATTTACACATTTGCCATTTCCACTTATTACTAAAATGCCATGCCTCTTATTACAAGTTTGCCATTCTTGCTTAACAAGTTTCTAACACCACTAACTGATACTTATGAGCGGGATATCACACTTGCCATATACATAAATCCATTATCTGACAATTTACCAAATTGTCCCTTGCTTAAAACACTTCTGATACATCGTCTCAATATTAATAATATTCGAGTCTTAGGCGGAATGTTACAAAATAGTTACCACTTACCAACCAAATACCATAAAACCTCTCGTGCAATACTCAATCACACCCAAACATATCACCAAATTGTTGAGCATGAGTGATAAATTACTTATATTATTGTAAAATACACTCCTAGCAAACTAAGAATGACATTCCACACCTGCCAAGAAAAAGGGCAATAGAAAAATAGATGTTGAAGGTAAAAATGTATACTTCCAAAAAGTAGTAAATAGTCTAATTGATAAAATACATTATTCAACAAATTTATGAAGATACAAAATAAGTCAAAGATAAATAGTGCAAAAATTGTTATTTTGTTATATTCTAAAAAATTTAGAGCTAATATTATTTTGGTTTGTTTTGTAGACCAACTGTCAAAGCAGCTCATATTAGTGCAAGGTAAGGAGTTATCTCTTAAATAGTAATTATTTTTTTTAAATCATTATCTTTTCTTTATTTCTTCTTCTTTTGATAATAAAAATATTTTTCTTCTGCTATATATATTACTCCTCCGTCCCTATTTATAGGAGTAATTTACAAAAAAAATTTGTCCCTAAATATAAGATTATTACAAATTCCTAGATGTATTGATTACTCTTTTTTCCAAATATACCCCTTATTAATACTATCAATTTGTCTTGGTATATGAAAAGTTAACTTTAAATATATATTTAATTAAGAGTAATCTAGTAATAGTCACACACATTTGAGACAATTTTATTACTGATAGACTTTTAGCAAATGTACTAAAAATGCATCGAAGTAATAAAACTTATAAGTTCGTCTCCACAGGGATTGTTTCAATCTCAACTTGACAATTTAATTATAATAAGAATTTAACAAATAGCGGGTATGTAGTGCATATATTTGAGTTCAATGGAAAATAAAAATAAAAATAAATTGTTTTGGAAGATATCAAAGATTAGAGTGATAAGGTCTTTCGAATCAATTAATTCTCGCTGTTTGTTATATTGCACTTATTCTCTACAATTATTCTCCTAGTCTGACGACAAATTAACAAAATAGTTTTGATCAATCCTTTGACTCAGAACACTCTTCTAAAGCTACAACACCCTAATCCCTTAGGTGAGTCCGTAACCGTTGAAGGCTTTATGAAAGTTAATTTTTATGTCATAACCTAACAATCATCTATCCCTAGACTGGCCCTTTAGATTAACCAGAATTATTAGATCCAATTCAATAGCTAGGGCTAGTAGTCAATTGATATTTGAATTCAGTTTATATGTGATCAATATACAAAAAGCATTAAGAGCAAACAATTCTGAATAAAACTAAGATTATAATTGTATTGAAAAGAGTTTATACAATCAGATAGTTCAAAAAACTTAAATTAAAATCATCTAAAAGACCTAATCAAAGGAAAACCTAGAAACTCATGATAAAAGGATTAAGCAATATGGATAAAAGAAATTACAACCGAACAGTTTTCACTTGAATCTTCTATGCTTAAATTCCCTCTGTGCATGTGTTTAAGCTAGCCTCCATCTCTTCTTCTTCGTGATGCGCGACTCCCCTTTTATTTTCCAAAACGTTTTCTTCTCTTGTGCCAAAACTTGAATAATTCCCCTCAGGTTGTGTAGCGCCCCCTTTTATATCAGCCAAGTAGCAAACAGAATTGGTTTCTTTCTTTTCTTTGTTTACGGATCAGCATTCAGCAAGCATCACATACACTTCCTTGGCCCAACAAATGCCAATGCCTTTCTCTTATTTTTCTATTCACACCAGCCCATAGTACAAAGCCAAGTGGCACATCAATTTCAATTCATTGAAGCACAACCAAGTTTTCTTTCTTTGATCATATGACTATTAAATATAATAATAATACATTATTTGACTCAATAAATTAAAAATGACAATTTATTGTAAATGACTCTAAATTAAATATTAAACCAATAAAGATAGACTAAACACTTAATTAAAAAGACTCTAAAAATGGTGCATGATAGACAGTCATCAATTACTCTAACAATTTTTCTTAACACACGTAATTTTTGTAAACTACTCCTATAAAAAGGGACGGAGAGAGTATTATTAGAAAGACTTAAATGCAATTTTGATCTCCCTATTTACATATTTTTGAACTTTCAGTCCTCCTATTTTAAAAGCCAGTTTTTTTATCCCCTATTAAGAAAGTCAACTGATTTTTTTGGTCCCCCACCAATTTAAGTTATGTGGCATCCTCCTTGATGATGTGGCATTGAGGTGGCACCAGTGAGTTGGATACAAATAATCCACATCAACATTTTAATTACATATACATATATATAATAATAATAATAATAATAATAATAATAATAATAATAATAATAATAATAATAATAATTTAGTTTTTTTATAACTTAAAAAATTTAGAACATCCATCATTCATCACTTTAGTTTATCATGCCCAAATTCATTAGAATACAATTTGTCAATTATATCATTTCTCAATTACTCGTACTTACTCATTTTCAACAAAACTAAAATTAGTATATCAGTTTTTCTTTCAAACAAACTTTCTTTTTTTGATACGTGTAAATTTAAACTTTAGTGAAACTAAATTCTATTCTCTATAATAATAGTTCTATGATAAGATTGATTGAAGAATTGAATTTCTATAAATAGAATCAGTGACATTGTTAAAAATTTCATGTGCATACTAGAAGAAGTGAAGAACATTTCTGATGAAAAAGAAAAAGACTCCATGAATGTTCAAAAAGAATAAATAGTGGAATACTCTTTGCAATAGAGTTAAATTTTGACTAATATGAAGTTTGAATATATATTCTTTGCTTTGCAATCAATAAATTGACAATTGTTTGTTATTGAATAAAGAGAGAGGGAGGGAGAGAGAAACCAACAATTTTAATGGAGAGATAGAGTGTGTACGAAAAAAGGAATTTACTAGAGAGGACGAATCTATCACAATTGTTTGTTGGAAAAAATATGACATATCAAATTTATTAGAAAAAGAGAGTGTATGCAACAAAAAAAAAATGAATTTCTTGGTGGATTAAAATAAGGGTGTAACAATAAATAAAAAATCTAAAAATCCACTACCTTAATTAGAGAGTATTGTTCTAATGAGACACATATAAAAGAACGAAGATACTAGTTTCTAAAATATTCAAGATAAAATCTTTATGTTGGAAGAGAAAGCCATTTCGAGCTTTTGCAAATAACCCAAACTCAAATCATCTAAATCGTGTACAACACTTCTCTATGTGCACCTTTCAAGTAACCTATAACCTGGTAAAAGATTGATCATGTTTGAATACACAATTTGGCATTTCACTACTACATTCAACCAAGCCAATACTAATTCCACACATCACCAAAAAATTTACACTCACTAAATAACCGTTGAGAAGATTTTAGTAATGCACATTCACTAACACATTGTAACTCCAAAGAGATTTTTCCACGATCAACATGGTTATCCTTTGTAAGAAGTCTATTTTAAAATAACCTTCATGCAAAGAGAGAAACCTTCAACGATACAATCCAAACAAAAGTCATACAAAGAGTAATGACCATCATAAATAGTTCTCTAAGAACACCTATCAAAGGAGATTGTGTGGAAAATAATGTTACCACCCAACAAAGAACACTCCACGATCAAATAATATGCTTCTAACTCCATCTAAAACCACACCCCTTACATCATCCAACATCATATTACCCACACAAATATTATGACACAAGAGTATCTAACTTAATATATGACACATTTGAAAATTAGTTGCCTCATATTATATGACAAAATTTACTATTGAATTAAAAATTATTATCACATGGATCATGTCTACAAATTTTATTATTAATTTGAAATTATTTTATATGTGAATGAAATATATTAAAATTAACCTATGGATTTTTATCAAATGAGTTAATTTTGATTATCACTTTGACATATAAAAGAATTTCGTCCTACATTTTAGCCTTGTATGTTTTCTTTTATAAGCTTATAACCTTGTATGTTATCTCCTCTAATTGTTGACTAAGGACTACAATTTATTGCAGATATAATACTTGGCATTGTTAAAGGTAATATTTTATATTTTTTGTATATATGTAATATTTTCTACGTCGTTAATTGTAGATCAATTAAGTTGTTTAAATCTTGTTTTTATTAAATGTAATGTCAATCCAATGTTGTTAAACCACATTAAGACGGTTCAATCAAGAACCAAAGCTGGTACCGGTCTAGACAAACATAAGAAATCGTTGGTCAAATTGAACCAGGGGAAAATCAGATCAAACGGGTAAAACTCGGCAAGAAATAAGAACCGGTCACGTATTGTGAAAACTGTCCATTCCACAAAAATATCTTAAAAAATCGTACTTTGGACGAATGGGAGGAAAAAGAGAAAGGGGAAATGTTGTAGTTGTCAAGATTAATGAGAAAATAGAGTGAAAATTGTCATCATGGCACTAGATCTGTTCACTTATTTGACGTTGACAACGTTCTGGTATGTTGTTAAAATAGAAGGTTTCCATCCTATAGCAAGTCACAAAAGTGAAGGAAGAAGGAGAAGACACACACTAAAGATAAACAAGATGCGTGTGATGTTAGCCTGTTACAGTTGAGGAAGAACAAGAAAAGCAATAGGCAAAAATAAGGTGGCGGCTACATCACCAAAGATAAGGTATTATGTTTTAGGGTTTTATTTGTTTATAAGTTTGTCCCAATATATTAATCAATCAAGGAAAATATGGGATTTGGATCACCTTTTGTGGGGCAAGAGTACGACTAGGATTTGGATCCTCTACTGCTACAATCCCCTCATTCTTCTCATTATGTTTCCATCTCTCTTATCTTTCCTTTCTCTCTCTATCTCTCTCTCTCTCTCTCTCTCTCACTCAGCCACAACTCTTCTTTTTAATATTTATATTTCTTTCTCCTCACTCACAAAACAACATGGCTGCATGTAATCCATTTTCGTTCAACAGTGGTTTTGTGAGTATAATGAAAGAGAAATGCAAAATAAAGAATGACGAGGTGATGATGAGAGAGATAGAGACATAAACTAGGCATCCGGGAGTGCAAAAGGGAAGAAAGGTGATGCAATTCTGTAAATGTGATTTTCAAAATTTGATGGTAAGCCACCACCAAATTTTGTGAGAGATCATCCTCTAAGGTGTTGCTTGAGGGGCAATACTACCATAGACAATCATGCAGGGGAGTTTGAAAACCTCCACGAATACAAACACAAGAGAGAAAAAACAGTGAAAACATTAAAGAAATCAAATACCTTCGTGTAGTTTTTAAGATTTATATCGGAGGAGAATATGAAGCAGTAGAACCATGATTGTGTTATAGTTACTATATCAAGAAACTTTGAAGATTTCTGAGTGAATCGTCGGTATTCACCATATATGTGATCAAAGTAGTAAAATGAAAAAGGGGAAGTTTATCCTCCTACTTATAGAGAGAGAATGCATTGAATTGCGAAATGAATCAACAATTTATCCAAAATAGTCGCTAAGTCATCTTGAACATCGTGACCTATGCCTATGAACTTTATAGCTTACAAGTACTTCAATAAGGGTCACACATACTCTTAAAAATCGTGGTTGGACCTAACATAATCCCACAATAGTCCTTTATTGTATTAAAATTGTAAAATAGTATCTGATTGTGCACTTCAATAATTAAAATAGTTCATGACGTTAAATTGCTTCGTTAAAATTGTCATATTAATCCCTCAATATACTCATTTCTTGTCATATTAGTCCCTATAAGTACTTATTGTCATATCAGTCTTTATATGAAAAGAGTTAATGTTTGCATTGAGGGACTATTTTAATGTTAGAGACTGTTTTGACTAACAAAATGCACAATCAAGGACTATTTTAGAATTTTGATAGATTAAGGGACTATTGTGGCTACTACTTACACATTCAGGGACCAAAATAACTATTGCTTCTTGGTATAATTGGTAATAGTTCAGCTCAAATTTCATTACGATTGAGATCGAATCCTATTGTCAATGTGAGGATATCATTGGTGGCAAATGTAAGTAGCTCTATCAGCACCTATCAACACTCTCTGCACTTTGTAACTTTTCCGGACCTTAGTGACATTCTTGAACCCAACTCACCTAAACTTTTATTTATTAGAAAAATTCACCACATTTATGTAATAAGAAAATATTTATCTAGTTTTTGGACAATATATCTTTCCTACGTTTTTGGAGAACAAAGATAAAGAGAAATGAGACAGAGTGTATGAGGTAAATATATATTAAAGCTTTAATAAAGAAAAATTCTGATGTAAAAATAATGATGTGAAAAGATAAATGTTCAAAGTGTTTATGGTTAAGAGTTGTGAAAAGGTCATTGTCTTAATTTCATTATGTTTACCTTTCCATTAGTTCTTCTCTTGGTTTGTAAAGAAACGGTACAATGTTTTCTGTTTTAATTGTTTTTCCTTGACAAAACCATCACAGGAGTAGTACAAATATTTGGCATAACAAAAAGCTCTGAATTATCACAGAAAGATTTAGATTCTAAAATTGGCATCGAGACATGAAGAGTGACAGGAAGATATCTTTTGCCAATATTTGTAACAAGATTTGTCCTGGGCCTTTTGGTTTTCTTTGTGCTATTGATATATACTTGTCGGAGAAGACATATATCAATGTATGAAGATATTGAAGTTTTTCTTCAAGGGAGTACTCTGATACCAATCAGGTATTCATACAAAGAAATAAAGAAGATGACTCGAAGTTTTAGAGACAAGTTGGGTGAAGGAGGCTTTGGAGCCGTTTTTAAAGGAAAGCTATGCAGCGGGCCATTTGTGGCCATAAAGATGTTGGGTAAATCTAAGGGTAATGGACAAGATTTCATTAGTGAAGTCGCAACCATAGGAAGAATACATCACACCAATGTGGTTCGACTTATTGGATTTTGTGTTGAGGGATCAAAGCGTGCTCTTGTTTATGAATTCATGTCCAATGGTTCTCTTGATAAATATATTTCTTCTCGTGAGGATGCTATCTCTCTAACTTATAAGCAAATGTATGAGATATCTCTTGGAGTGGCTCGTGGTATTGCTTATTTGCATCAAGGATGTGACATGCAAATTTTGCATTTTGACATCAAGCCCCATAACATCCTTCTTGATGAGAACTTTATTCCCAAAGTTTCAGACTTTGGTCTTGCAAAGCTTTATCCAAATGACATTAGCATCGTCACTTTAACTGCAGCAAGAGGAACAATTGGATACATGGCTCCTGAATTGTTCTACAAAAATATTGGAGGAGTATCCTACAAGGCTGATGTATATAGCTTTGGAATGCTTTTGATGGAAATGGCAAGTAAGAGAAGAAATTTAAATCCACATGCGGATCGTTCAAGCCAACTTTTCTTTCCCTTTTGGATTTATAATCAACTGATTGAAGAAAGGGAGATAGAGATGGATGAAATTACTGACGAGGAAAAAAGTAACGTGAATAAAATGTTCATAGTTGCGTTATGGTGTATACAGTTAAAACCAAGTGATCGTCCTGCAATGAACAAAGTCATAGAGATGCTTGAAGGAAATATTGAGAATATTGAAATGCCTCCAAAACCTTCTTTGTATCCAAATGAAATGATTCAGGAAGACCTCGACGTCAACTCTAGTGAAATTGAATCAGAAAATGATGGCTCTAATAGTTTTATCGATGAGGATACAACAAAGTCCCTATTGTTGAATTCTGCTTAATGATTTTAAGTACTTCATTTGCTTTCACAATTACATATTTATGTTTTATAGGGAAGAATGTATGTCAATAATGTAATATTATTACATAAAAAAGTCGATCCTATTAATTGTACTATTGCAGTTTACCATCCGAAGTAAATGATCTTAAATGAAAGAAGTATGAGTCATGCTAACTTATGTCTCAAGGGTACAATTTAAAGACGGTAAAAAATAGAATTATTGTACCGGAGATGATTAATTTTAAACTTTAAAAAAATTGAGTTCAAAATTTCCAACACAAATATTTTATATTTGGTTCACTAACTAATTATGAAGAGAGCAAGCAGAGGAAGAAGCTAATCCAATTAGCAAGCATAATAAGATATCCACCTTGCTTCCAAACTTTTAATGTGAAAAATATAAAGAGTTTTGTTGAAGAATGTTTTGATCAAGATAGCTCAATAACTACTATTAACTGTAAACATTATAGCCAACGACTTAAAATAAAGTATGGTGAAATCTATTACACTCAACAACTTTTGTTTATATTGTTTGTTGAACCATGTTTATATCCTTTCGTATATTCTTTTTCCTGATGTACTTGTCTTAGGATTAGGAAAACTAGAATATTACATGGTACCGATACAACTAATATAACAGATGCTTGGTCAATTTGATTACTCCATATAATAACCAAGATTATTTGAATGATATTGTTATAGTAGGGGATTTATTGGTCCCTGCATAATTGGTGAATAAGCTTTGACAACATGCTGGTCTTAAATTTAGTAGGTTGCTTAAATTTTTAACCATCTTTTTATTTACTATGAATATATAGACTATGATTTTTATATGCAACTATTACTTTGGTTTTTGTGGTAATTCTCTTGGTCGTCATAATGCATTATATTATATAAGTCATGAGTTATTATGCACACTAGAAAAAGACTCGTTGTTCAATTTACTTAGCATGAGCAACAACCCTCTCTTGCGTGAACCACCATTCTTGTCGCACAAAGACTCTCCGTGTTGCCCATCGTGAGCTGCCGTTTTCATGTTGTGTCATGGATAACTTAAAATGTGATGACTTTTTTTGCACACCAAAGTACATCATATAGCATGCATTATGTTGACATATTGTTTAATGAATAAATAGTGTGAGGTGATTTATATTATGTAGACTAGTATGATCTCTATTTGTAGGTTTATGTACCTAGTTAACTTTGTACTTAAGCTTGATAGGTAAGCATATACAAGACAACAAAATTTATGTGGTTGGAATGAAATTATATAACCTTAGTTGAATTTCAGATTATATGATAAAGTCAGAACCAAGTGCAAGAACCATAAACTATTTTGGATTTGCTTATCTACATTGATACACAGTTGGACTTCATTTTTGCCGTTAAAAGGAGTAGTTAAGAGAATAGTTTATCCTTCCCATCAGAAGGTTGATCACCATGTTTCACCAATCTTGCAACCATGGTTGATGTAAGTCAAAAGCAAGTATGTTTTTATATCGTTTCCTCAGGGACTAGTGCGACACCATAAACCGTTCAACACTGATTATCATTTTAAGTTAGGGTTTAATCAATTGTTTGCTATAAAACTCTTCGACTTTAAAGCGGTAATAAAAACGGAGAGTAATAGGGCGTAAAAGCATTGAGATCAGAGTTCGTAAATCAAGTATCGAATATATTCTAATGATCATATATATGGATTCTAACTTTTTTCTTTTTAACGATATTATCACGCATCACTCGACAACATCATTCATGTCTAAATGACGTTGTGATATCGATCGTATCGTTTAATCGACGATTTCTCAATCTATTAAACGATTCGATAACATTACGTTCTGATACTTTATATGATTATCAAAACACAATCCTATGTCTAGAATTCTTATTTTAATAGAAGATTATTCTAACCCTAGATTCAAAAGTATTTTTCAATATTAATTACATGAAATGCTAGAATCATATACATGAATAACAAGAATAGTAACATTCTGTCGGCATGCTAGAATCAATATTTCCCTTTCTTCAATCAATTGATCATAAATCCAAATGGGAAAGAAAAAATGACTTGAACGATCGGCATGTGGATTTAAATTTCTTTTCTTACTTGCCATTTCCATTAAAAGCATGCCAAAACTATACACATCAGCTTTGTAGGATACTCCACCAATATTTTTGTAGAACAATTCAGGAGCCATGTAACCAATTGTTCCTCTTGCTGCAGTTAAAGTAACAATACTATTGTCATTTGGATATAGTTTTGCAAGACCATAGTCTGAAACCTTGGGGATAAAATTCTCGTCAAGAAGGATGTTATGGGGTTTGATATCAAAATGCAAGATTTGCATGTCACAACCTTGGTGCAAATAAGCAATTCCGTGAGCCACTCCAAGAGATATCTCATACATTTTCTTTGAAGTTAGAGAGATAGCATCCTCCTTAGTAGAAATATATTTATCAAGAGAGCCATTGGACATGAATTCATAAACAAGAGCATGTTTCGATCTCTCGAAACAAAAACCAATAAGTCTCACCACATTTTCATGGTGTATTCTTCCTATGGTTGCAACTTCATTAATGAAATCTTGTCCATTTCCCTTAGATTTACCCAACATCTTTATGGCCACAAATGGTCCACTGCTTAACTTTCCTTTATAAACAGATCCAAAACCTCCTTCACCTAGTTTATCCTTGAAACCTAGAGTAATCTTTTTCATATCTTTGTATGAATACCTTCTTGGCATCAAGGTACTCCCTCTAAGGAAAACTTCAATATTTTCGTATATGGATATATGTCTTCTTCGACATGTATATATCAATAGCACAAAGAAAACCATGAGGCCCAACGTAAATCTCACTATATATATTGGCAAGAGATATCTGCCACTGATTCTTCCAAATTCGATGCCAAATTTAGAATAAAAAACTTTCATAGATAATCCAAAGGTTCCACGTGTTAATTCAGAACTTTTTGTTGTACCCATTATTTGTAGTACTCCTATGCAAGTCATATCATAAAAATACAGTAAATACATTTAACAACATTAATGTGTGTCTTTGAAAACTAAGATAATAGACAATAAAAAGCAGGAAATAATGAACATTGGACACTGATATTTTTCGCACCTCTTTTCTTTGACTAACATACACTCTGTCTCATTTCTTTTTGTTCTTTTGTTACAAGTTTTGCCCCCTCAATTTTTTATTTTTTTTAAGCAAAGAAAATATAATAAATAAAAAGAAAGTACAAAAAGTTGGGGGGCATGAACACTACAAGAAATCAGGCTTTTAGAGACTGAATATTCAGTCGCTACATCAACAAAATCGGTCACTGATAGATTTAGTGACCGAAATAGCGACCAAAAATAAAAGTGGCTAAAACGCTGGTCGCTAATCCTTTGTGACCGGTTTAGCGACTGATTTTTTGCGACTGATTTTGTGACTATACATAGAGACCGATTTTGTCACTGAATTTTGAGACGGAATTAGAGACTGATATAGAGACGTCTTTGGAGACTGATCCAGAGACAGAATCTAGCCACCGATTTAGACACCCTTTTCTTGGCTGAAATCAGCTAATTTAGTGACTTATTTTGTGACTGGTTTTGCCACTTAATTAGCCACCGAATTTAGAGACCGAATTTGTGACGGAAATTTATTTATTGTATTATAAATTACAGTCGCTATTTCGGTCGCTAACTGGATTTTTTTTAATTGTTTGCTGAATAATATACTGGTCACTGTTTTGTGACTAAAAGAATTACAATACTTTTTTTAATATTGTAATTTTATAACTGACATTTTTATCAAATTCCATACAGAAGATCAAAATAATTCAATGTAACATGATGAAAGAAATAACATTAACCATTTAATGCTAAATACATAAACTAGTCAAAATATAATTACATAGGAGATTTGTGTATTCACAAAAGCCTTTGCACTTGGTAGTCTTAACAAAATACATAATACTAACCAAAAGAAAGTTCCAAGTGGTAGGCTTAACAAAATACTAATCCAAATAGATATGTGAATTAACAAAACACATCAAATTATCTATTCAGGAACATTTTGTGCTTCCAACTCTAACTCGTCATCAACCTCATCATCACCAACCTCATCATCCTCATCATCATCAACTTCATCATCATCAACCTCATTATCATTAGCTTGGTCTTCCTCATTGGTTTGGTCTATAGAATGGTGGGTGGGTTGGAAGTTCATGGTTTCCATCATTTGTTTTATCAATTGAAATTGGTGTTCAGCGACCTTATTTGTTTTTGCCAATTCTTTCCGAAGTTGGTCTCTTTCATTTCTCATTTCTTCAAGCTCATGCCTTTGCACCCACTCGGTTGAAGAAGAACCAGAGCCACGATAATGTGGACGTCTTGCTAGTACAGAGGATTCCATTCCAAGACCATATATTTGTCCTTTCTTTACTCTTGCAACATCAGACCACACCTCTAGCTGATTTGGTGGAGGCAATCCTTGCGAAGATGCTTCTTGTATCAAAGCATCCCACTTGCGTGTAAATTCTTTCTGTTAACGGAAAGATAAGATTAATTGATATGTCAAACTAACTAGAAACATAATAAAACCAACATAATATGCACTACAGAAACTAAAGTTGAGAGTTTACATCCACATGTTCATGTAACACCCATACTAACATTAACTAGTATATTAGCATGTGCGTTAAACTGATACTGGATACATTTAAAAATCTCAATAATAAAACTCATACATCACAAATGAAAGAATACATATTACTCGTTGTACAAATAATCCAATATTTATACAATGCTTATACAAATGTCCACTAAGCTTCTGAGCTGGTACACAACGAGCAATTGCACTCCATCCAGTACCTCTATGAAGATCTTCGTCACGAACCTCTGACTAACCTGTAAACCTGCACCAGAAGGAATGGGATGAGACATAATGTCTCAGTGAGCTCTACCCAACCTACTGTTGGCAACCACAGGGAACCTAGGGTCGCCATGCCTACCTTGGCAATCTCGGGGATTTCCTATGATCGCCAAGTCTTTAACTGTCTATGACTATAAGTTCTTCTGTAACTATAACTTAAACTGCCTATAACCTTTGTTGTAACTGTCTATAACCATTGCCATAACGGCCTATGACTATAACTATAATTGCCAAAATCCATAACTGTGATCATGTCTGTATCTATGACTTAGTGATCGAGGGGAGGACCTAGGATCACTTTCCAATAACTGTCTATAACTATAACTGTAAGTTTCCTGTGACTATAACTGTAACTGTAACTTTAACTATAACTAGAAAACATAAAACCTATAAACAGTTCGATAGCAGTTTTATGTTAGCTGTTAGCGTTGAACAAACAATTATCTGAGTTCATTTTACGGAGGGCACCCCGGGTGGAGCAACCCCGAGATACGTCTCCCTATGAACCGGTGAAACTCCTATCATATCAGGCTATCACCGGACTCCCTATAAAACGTGTGGACAACCCTCTCGGAGAAGTCCCATCCGGCGAATCCCGGAGTCTGATGAACACGCCACTGTAAAACGTGCAAGCACGCCACTATAAAACGTGTAAACACGCCAATGCCTTTAATCTTTAATTCTTTAACTTTAACGTATGAACATATAATCTGTTACTTTGATTCTATAACAATACTGTAATCTATAACCTGTAATCTATAACCTTGGCTTATCGTTCTCATAAGCCTCCTATAATTGTTGGATAGCCAACACTATAAACATGCCTATAACTATGATTGAAACATCACTCTTAATCTCGTTGCTCTAAGCTTGCACATACTTAAGTGAATGTAGGGACTTCACTTCAAGGAGATAATCCCATTACCAAGCCCTATACACATCAACTATGATTGATCCTTGATCCTTATGAGGTTAAACCCCAATGCTATGATAAGTTTCTAACCCCACACTCATGCTAATACGAGGTATACTATGACCTATTCTTCCATTTTTAAATGTACAAAAGCATACTGGCGCTGTGCGGATGATTTCTGGCTAGAAAACACATTTCAAAAATGGGGTTCCTTGCTGGATCCATCGTGGCACGTTGCCACCCATCGTGGCACGATGGCTGCCTGATCTGTATGATCATGGCACGATGAAAGCCATCGTGGCACGATGATTCCAGGGGTTGCAGCCCCTGTAGCTATTCCAGAAAGTTCAAAAACGAGTTTTTAAGTTCCACACAGTTCAGCAATCATTTGTACATCAAAATCAAAGATTTTCAACATATAAAATCATAGCATAACAAGTATTAACAATAGGGAAACTAACTATCACAAATCTAGACAAAATCATTATGCTATTCCTTTCCTCTTAAACCTCAAAAACAATTACCCAAAGGGTGTAAAATCTATGGGAGCTCACCTCAAATATGGTTCCAATCTTTGCCAAGCATAACTCAAACCCTAGCCCATCTCTTACTCTTCTATTGCTTCTTCTTTGCTAATCTTCTTCACCAAAGACCATGCTTGCAACACAAGAATTTAGGGAGAAGTTTAGTGAATTAGGAGATGATGATTGATGAGAGGATGATGAAGGTGAGGGAGGGCGAAAATGAGGGAGAAAGGGAGAGGAAAATTTCAGATTTTGAGAGAGTGAGAAAATGAGTAGAAACTTGAACAATTTCATATATATCCTTTAAGCCTTTTCCATTTATTTACAACTATGCCACTGCTCTTAATTACGATCTTGCCATTGCGTCCATTTAAATTATTTCTGATGTATCATCTCAATACCGATAAATATCCAAGTGTTAAAGCGGGATATTACACTCTACCCCCCTTAAAAGAAATTTCGTCCTCGAAATTTAGATAATCCTTATGAGATCCTGTAAAGATAAGTTCTTTCTACCTCTTTCTCTACTATGAAAGTTTCCAATTCGTTTTGCTTATTGGGATTCCATGGCAACTCTAATGTCTGACATATAGATTAGTCACGCGTCTTGATTAAACCATATTGGTTAAAGCTTGTTCTTTAGCCATGATTCCCATCACTGAACATCCTAACATAAGACAATCTCTTTCCTGCCGAAAGGTCTAACGTATACTACATAACTATTATCTGTTAAAGCGTATGGTTGTCTAAACCAACATATCCATATTGACCTGAAGTCGTCGAGTCATTCTGTTTTTCCTCAATTATTCCAACTTTCCGAGGGATCTATTACATTACGTTTAGTTCAAAGAACTTTTGTCTTTAACTTTCGTCTCGTAAGACGACCTGTTACTGTTACATTCGTATCATTCTTCATATAGACTAGTCTTGCACTGCAAAGCATCTGATATTAAGTATTCTCAAACGAGAGTAAAGTCTATTACAACTACCTTCACGATTCAAGTACAAGGAGGTGGTTGAACTTAAGGTACAAGTTCCTTTCTTTCTATCATCCTGGTGTAACTATTATCACATCCATGAGCATCGCTCACATTCCCACTGCGGGAATCCTTAAGGCTCGAGAACTCATATAAGCCACCCGTGCTCCGATTTAGTTAATCAACGATAACACGTAGCTAAAGGTCTTAGGAGCTTTCTTCTTTCTATGACTCTGACAATCTTGCATCAATCAAGATATTCCTTACTCATGAGAATTAATACTTTCTTTACCAATAATTTCAAACTCATGTAAGTTTAGTACAAGCAACCTGTGGCATAAGCCGTCTAACATATCATCATATAATACAGTCCATAGCACATAGCTTCCATATATGATCGAGTACGTGTACATTACCATCGGATACACTGTAAGTCGCATCATCATTGTCCAACTAACGGGACATCATACTTAGTCATAATATACTTGAGACAAAACCACGTCAATCAAGGTCACTCTCTTAACTCTTTAATTCATACTTGTATTCTTTGAGTATTCACAATCCCATAACGTAAATTATGGTTATATTCCGTTGGCGTTATAATTTATTTTGTCCAAGGACATTCTCCGTTTTCGAAAAGAAAACTCTATTCTGTTCATCAAAATAGCACTCTTAAACTCTGAATCCTTTAATTCATAACTTTAATTCACGTAGCCTTTTACTGTAAACTATGAATAATCCTCTGATCTGTGTAAAACATTTTATTCCTTTAACTATGAACATTAGTTCGAGAATTCCTGAACTCCTCAACTGAGATTTATTCGGCAACAGCAAATCTGTTATGCATAAGACTTTTCTGTTAAAACATTACCGACTGCGTACCGCGGTTACCGATACATGTCACACGACTATAAATATGTTACACTACTATCTAAGTAGCATAAACTCTGCCTGATCAGTATACATAATACTAATCATAACCTGTTACATGCCTGTTACATGCGACATGCTAGCATAACGTGGATACGATGCGGAATAACTGCATGCCACGACATAATTCCTCTTTGATTAAACTTACTACTCAAGTTAACTTTAAGTTACTGAGCTAAACAGCTAGATCACCGTCTGAAATGTGGCCTCCTTCGCTATGTACTTATTGCGCTATAAACACATCCTTTAAAGTTATCAACTGCTTCGATTCTCTTATCTCATGAGTTTCGGGGTCTGATACATTCCTCGACTTATCTATTAAAATTCCCTGTTAGAACTGATGATAAGTTCAAGTCATCATTACTTACACATATTCTGTAACTTGAGATTTAATCTCTGAATACCTTTCCTGTAGTTCCTCCGACAAGGACTTCACAAACATCCTTTTCTCTAAACTTCAGCTTTGATTTGTCTATTAACTCATAATTGGATCACTTCTCCGCTGCGCAACTCTGATTTAAACAATTAACCTTGGGATGGAAGTAACACACCACTATTACCTCTAAAATCTCTTTGGCCAATCTTTTAACTTTATAACTTTGTAGTTACCACCCATGACCATCTTATCTTATAATTTCTCTTGTGGTTTAATCCACCTGTTCAACTTACCAATTGCTCGACGCTTGACTTTGCGTTTCCTTTCGAACATATACAATGTTCTACTTTCACGGAGATACGCCGAATCCTGTAAACAATCTTTAGCTATAATTACGAGCCCAACAATGCTCCTGTTAAAACAACTCATTCACTAGTTCGAGCTTTACTCTTCATATCTGAATCAAGTTTCCATACTATAATTATCCGTAAGGAACTTACATCCACAATCTTTTCCCAAGACACTTAGGTCCACATGACTCTAACATAACTCTTGGTTACTCCTCGGGTTTCTCCGGGAATAATCCGTCTGGATAAAACTCAACTTTTTCCGGCTCTCCTATAAATTCAAACATATGATACACCTCTTCGAGTACCCGATTAATAAATCTGTAAGATTCAATACTTAACATTTTCCATTGGATCCTTCCTATAACTTATTACTGTATTCACAATTCCATTCTAATCTTGTTATCCGAACAATAGTCCATATGTTTTCTCGACCGTTGCCCTCTTCATGGTTTCGAACAATCCAAGGTATGTATTTTCTACCAACTTAACACATACCAACATAATGTGATCTTTGTCGGCTTACCCGAAAACGTGAGTAAGGAGCCCATCCAAAGAGAATATAGAACTCCTTAACTTCAAGTATAACTTTAACTGTTGTACGTTAGTGACAATCTTCCTGCTTAATCCATATATGAGTCTCTTACCTGTCGGATGTTAAGATCTCGTCCGTTCCATGTGCGCAAGTCTTTCCATCCTTACACCCTATAACCTTACTGGAAGTCCAGAGCTTCCAATAATTAATTTTTCATTCCTTAGTCCAAGTCGTTGGGTTTGGTATCACAATCCTTTGCATCTGCAGCCGGAATTAAAACTCTAATTTACTATTCACTTTAACTTTCCAAATTACGGTTCCCGTTAGGATTCCAAATCATTCTTCAGAGTATTCTATAATCCTTTACTCTACACATCTCCCCGGAGAAAGCATCGCTCAAGGATGCGTCCAACTAGTCAAGGTACTTGACCTTACTTTTAAATACCTGTTATAATTCTGAGACTTCGCCTTTAACTGGCTCAGTTACTTCACTGTTAGAAAACATCCTTTGGCATTAAACACTTTGTCAATTTCGTCTTAGAATCTGACGTCTTAACCTTCACCCTTTGAACACTTCTTTCCTCCTTGGTCACATTCAGCTCTCGGATATTTGTCCTAACTGTCATATACTAGACTGAGTTGATCAGGCTCAACTAGACATGACATTTAGAACAACATCTGGAACCCAATGATTCCACTACTTTTATTGAATCTTAAATGACCCATGGCACGGTCTGAATCGACCTGCTCTGATACCAATTGTAACACCCATACTAACATTAACTAGTATATTAGCATGTGCGTTAAACTGATACTGGATACATTTAAAAATCTCAATAATAAAACTCATACATCACAAATGAAAGAATACATATTACTCGTTGTACAAATAATCCAATATTTATACAATGCTTATACAAATGTCCACTAAGCTTCTGAGCTGGTACACAACGAGCAATTGCACTCCATCCAGTACCTCTATGAAGATCTTCGTCACGAACCTCTGACTAACCTGTAAACCTGCACCAGAAGGAATGGGATGAGACATAATGTCTCAATGAGCTCTACCCAACCTACTGTTGGCAACCACAGGGAACCTAGGGTCGCCATGCCTACCTTGGCAATCTCGGGGATTTCCTATGATCGCCAAGTCTTTAACTGTCTATGACTATAAGTTCTTCTTTAACTATAACTTAAACTGCCTATAACCTTTGTTGTAACTGTCTATAACCATTGCCATAACGGCCTATGACTATAACTATAATTGCCTAAATCCATAACTGTGATCATGTCTGTATCTATGACTTAGTGATCGAGGGGAGGACCTAGGATCACTTTCCAATAACTGTCTATAACTATAACTGTAAGTTTCCTGTGACTATAACTGTAACTGTAACTTTAACTATAACTAGAAAACATAAAACCTATAAACAGTTCGATAGCAGTTTTATGTTAGCTGTTAGCGTTGAACAAACAATTATCTGAGTTCATTTTACGGAGGGCACCCCGGGTGGAGCAACCCCGAGATACGTCTCCCTATGAACCGGTGAAACTCCTATCATATCAGGCTATCACCGGACTCCCTATAAAACGTGTGGACAACCCTCTCGGAGAAGTCCCATCCGGCGAATCCCGGAGTCTGATGAACACGCCACTGTAAAACGTGCAAGCACGCCACTATAAAACGTGTAAACACGCCAATGCCTTTAATCTTTAATTCTTTAACTTTAACGTATGAACATATAATCTGTTACTTTGATTCTATAACAATACTGTAATCTATAACCTGTAATCTATAACCTTGGCTTATCGTTCTCATAAGCCTCCTATAATTGTTGGATAGCCAACACTATAAACATGCCTATAACTATGATTGAAACATCACTCTTAATCTCGTTGCTCTAAGCTTGCACATACTTAAGTGAATGTAGGGACTTCACTTCAAGGAGATAATCCCATTACCAAGCCCTATACACATCAACTATGATTGATCCTTGATCCTTATGAGGTTAAACCCCAATGCTATGATAAGTTTCTAACCCCACACTCATGCTAATACGAGGTATACTATGACCTATTCTTCCATTTTTAAATGTACAAAAGCATACTGGCGCTGTGCGGATGATTTCTGGCTAGAAAACACATTTCAAAAATGGGGTTCCTTGCTGGATCCATCGTGGCACGTTGCCACCCATCGTGGCACGATGGCTGCCTGATCTGTATGATCATGGCACGATGAAAGCCATCGTGGCACGATGATTCCAGGGGTTGCAGCCCCTGTAGCTATTCCAGAAAGTTCAAAAACGAGTTTTTAAGTTCCACACAGTTCAGCAATCATTTGTACATCAAAATCAAAGATTTTCAACATATAAAATCATAGCATAACAAGTATTAACAATAGGGAAACTAACTATCACAAATCTAGACAAAATCATTATGCTATTCCTTTCCAATCTTTGCCAAGCATAACTCAAACCCTAGCCCATCTCTTACTCTTCTATTGCTTCTTCTTTGCTAATCTTCTTCACCAAAGACCATGCTTGCAACACAAGAATTTAGGGAGAAG
The DNA here is from genome assembly GCA_018208015.1 of Medicago ruthenica. Lineage (NCBI taxonomy): Eukaryota > Viridiplantae > Streptophyta > Magnoliopsida > Fabales > Fabaceae > Medicago > Medicago ruthenica. The sequence goes on from CM031371.1 coordinate 101,162,602, forward strand.
TTTAGTGAATTAGGAGATGATGATTGATGAGAGGATGATGAAGGTGAGGGAGGGCGAAAATGAGGGAGAAAGGGAGAGGAAAATTTCAGATTTTGAGAGAGTGAGAAAATGAGTAGAAACTTGAACAATTTCATATATATCCTTTAAGCCTTTTCCATTTATTTACAACTATGCCACTGCTCTTAATTACGATCTTGCCATTGCGTCCATTTAAATTATTTCTGATGTATCATCTCAATACCGATAAATATCCAAGCCTTTTTTCATCATCATTTCTATCCAAAAACCATTGCATTAGTGGCTGGATTTGGCTAAGTCTTGACCCTTGGCACAAGGCAAGGTTACCTCTTCACTTTTGCATTAAATGCAAAGTGATTTAGCCTGATCCTAGCCCACAAATCAGCTGGATTTTGGGGATTTCTAATGATGAAATTTGATTTGGTTTTGGCCTATAAATAGGAAGCAATGCCCAAGGTTACAAGCACTACTACTCATTCATTATTCTAACTTAAAAACACTTACCAACAACCAGAAAAACCAACACTAAACACTAGCAAAAACCAATTCCAATACAAAGCATTACACAAGTTCATTGCTTTTGTTCAAACCTTGCAAGCCTCCAATCATCCAAGTTCATTTCACTCCCTTTGCAGCAGGAGCTTTGCTAAGGATTTCTGTAAGTGTTTTAAGTCCTTACCTTTCACTTATAGTTGTGCTTGCATATCAAATTTTGTTCAAATCCTTTTTGCTCTAAAAAACCCCTTTTGAATTTCAAAAGAAATCCCAAGGTTTGCAAAACACTCAAACTGGTTTGTCCAGCTCTTTTCATTGCCAAAACTCAAAGCTTTTCACTCTCCTAAAAGGTTCTGAGATTGTTCAGAAGTTGTTTCTGAACAACAGTTCAGAAACAGCTTCTGAACTTAAAATTTCGCATTGTTCGCAGTGCGAAGTCATGGTCGCAGTGCGACCATGACAGAACTCAGAATCTGAGTTTAGGCTCCCAAGCAGCCAATTTTTGAGGTTCTAGCCCTAGAACTCAGAACCTAAGAGGTTTAAAACTCATTTTATTCATACCTTATCAAGGATTTTGCATAAAATTGAAGGATTCGCAAGTTCGAGCAACACTTTGTTGAATAACTTGCAAAACAAGTTATGTCCACAAACTTTCAAAACAACTTGAGCAAATAAGCTATGTTCATCATTTTCAAAACCAAACTTGAACAATAAACATTGTTCATGATTTTCAAACCAAACGTGGACTTAAGCCGAATTTGTTCGCTTTTCAAAACCGTTTGCAAAATGAGCCGAACTTGTGCGTTTTTTCACAAAATTGTTAAAACCTCTTCATTTTGAGTTCCAAACCAAATGTTTTGACAAACTTTGGGATTTCTAAGAAATTCAACCAAAAACTTGAATGAAAAAGGGATGGTTTGACGTATGTCTCTCCATTGCCCCGATTGAACGAATGCATGACGTATGTCTCGTCGTTCGGACGATCGTCATTCCATTTTCAACGTATCCAACCATACCAAACCAATTCTTGGCCCATTGTGGTCAATCCAAACCTTTTCGACTCGTTTGAGTCATTTCGGTCAATGTTCGACTCGATTGAGTCCATTGTACCCGTTCTTGATCCCGTTGGATCAATCGAACCTTTTCTCGACTCGTTTGAGTCACTCCGGTCAATGATCGACTCGATTGAGTCCATTGCATCCCTTTTTTTTTTGGTCCCATAGCGACCATTTCGAACCCTTTTACCCAACGGACATGTTTTACCTATTCTAAGCGCGATTTGTAAACAAATGCTTAAGCCTCCCATGCGCGAGCATACAAGCTATACGCTTAAGTCTCCCATCCGCGAGCATACAAGCTACGTTTAATCGCAAGAATACGGTCAAAACATCGTTCATTAAAAATAACCAACATATGTACGTTTTTCTACCAGAGAACTACGTACGCTTTGAATTCTCCGACTACCGGGAGATACGTAGGAGCAAGATCGTCATCTTGTCAAGCACAATAATAAAAACTTTCTTTTTCCCCTTTTATCATATTTTCTTTTTCCCTTTGACATAGACAAGCATGCACGCAAAACATTTAAAAACATTTCAAGCTTTAGCCAAATAAGAGGTTCCCGTTGAGTACAACGGACGTGAGGGATGCTAATACCTTCCCCTTGCGTAATCGACTCCCGAACCCGACAATGGTTGCGATGACCAGTCCTTTTCCTCATCGTCAAGGGTTTTATTATTGTTTCCCTTCAAATAAAAAAACTTAAGGGTTTATCAACGTTCCCTTTAAACAAAAACTTTGGTTGCGACTTCACAAAGCCTTCCGAGCGTTCGTACACGTCTCGGAAGATTGCGCGTTTTTAACGAGAGCGCACAGCTGGCGACTTCACTGGGGACCCGTTTCCCACTAGCGAGTCAAGCCTATCCTATTTGGCTTTTAAGCTAAATGTTTTTTATCTTCTTTGCGCGCATGCTTTTATTTTTATTTATCTATGTCATTCCCATGCTTTATATTTATAACTGCTTTATTTTGCTTTATATTCATATCATATATATCAAATGCGGGGATGTTACTTGAGCGATGTTACTCCACATTGTTCGGGTTAATGCCGGACGTGTGAGGCTCTCTACCCGGGCTCGAGAGAAAACTAAGTTAGAATGGTGGTTGTGAGCGGAAGCCCGCGTTGACGTATGTCCGTGAGGTAGGATGCCAAACCCCGCTTAGAGGAGATTTTCACATAGAATGTATTGAAGTCATGCGACGTATGTCCGTCGACGACCTTAATTCCATGTGAGATCTATGACTCTAGGGACCTTTTTTAGGAAATCTCACCTTTAGAGCCTACACGTGAGGATGGAGGAAGTTTCGAACCTCCGTATACCGTACTTTTGCATATCACCCATTCCCATTCATTCATGATTGTTGCATTTTGTTTCATTTTGTCAGGGGCAATCAATAATTTTTGTTTATTACTGCTTTTTTAATAACCATGGTTGGGGATGTAAAGGACCAATTTGTTGGAAGATAGTAATTTTGAAAATTTCAGAACCTGAGGACTTCGCAGAGCAAAGGTATCTTCGCACTGCGAAGTTAACTCTGAGGTTCGCAGAGCAAACTTACTCCGCAGTGCGAAATTAGCAGAACAGAACCTTTGTTTTTTTCATGTTTCCTTTCCAATTCCATTGATTTCACCCCACATCACTTGTAATCATGAATGCTGTTTACTGACTTTGCCTTTTTCTTGTACATGGCACCAAGACCAACTGGAAAACGATCGAGGGGTGAAGCATCAGGATCAAGACCCCAAGGGGCATACGATGCCTCCCGCTTCCTCAGCCTCCGAAATCAGGAGAGGTACGAGGAGCTTCTCAGCAGAACTTTCTGGGCTGAAAGGCAGTTCACCATAAGCGAGCGGGGCACCTATCGAGAGTTGGCACGGCTGATTGATTCCCGCCATTGGGGAGTTTTGGTGAATCCTCCGCTAAACCTTAATTATGACATTATCCGGGAGTTTTATGCAAACGCCATTCCCGCAGACCCTGAAGGAGAGTTCACCTATCAAACCATGGTGCGTGGTCGGGTCATTAGATTCGATCGCGACGCCATCAACACTTATCTCCGCAACCCCTTCCAACTTGAGAACGATGAGCTATGTGCTTTCCATAAGCACCAAAACCGGGGCAATTGGAACGACGACCTCTACGCCCAAACCATCTTCCAATCCGGGAGGGGCTATGAACTCAATGCGGCGGGGCAGCCTACCAAAGCCCTCAAAAACAACCTCACCACCTATGCCCAAGTCATCTTCCACCTCATCGTTCACAATATAAAACCAAAAAGCCATACCTCATCCACCACTTTGGACGTCACACCCTTAATCTACTATATCCTCACCCATAAGCAAGTAGATGTGGCTAGGGTGATCTGTCAGGAGCTTAAGACAGTGGTCGAGAGTGGCATAAAGCCACCGCCCAAGAAGATGTGCCCGCTCGCTTTCCCGGGTCTGATTATGGGACTCTGCCGGGAGGCACGAGTAGCGATCCCTCCTCATGTTTCCGAGACCATAAAGAATCCGATAACGGATGAATACATCGCGAGACACTGCACGGGGAGGAGAGCGGCGAGGGCACAGCAACCACGGCCTAGACCCACACCGGCATCACAGGATCATCACACTTGTACTTTCACATGGGAGCAGAATGCTTCCAGTCATAGATACATGACCATGATGCACGATTCCATGTATCGCCTTCAGATACAGTTGGGTAGGCCGGCAGATCCCGCCATTCAGATACCGACACCAGAGATGTTCGCAGCTCATGGTGCTTGGCCCGGGGATAGGCCCGAGTATTCAGAGGGTGGAGGCAGTGGTGCAGCGGCCGGAGGCCAGGGAGGTGATAATGGAGGAGAGGATGATGATGAGGATGAGGAGGAGGAGGATGAGGAGACCGAGGACGATGAGGCTCTCACTCCTTGAGTGGCCCCCCTTTTTGATGTTTTCTTATTGCTTTTGTTGTTCATGTTGCTTTATTTTCTCGTACACTTTTTAGAACTTCCTGTGTTTAGTATTTTGTATTCATATTTGTACTCTACTCTATTACTATTTATATTGAGTACACTTTCCTTTTATTATCTGGCTTTAAATCATCCATTTATGTCTGTTTAATCTTAATGTGCGTTAAAAACGTCGTTTTTACTGTGGATTGTTGGTAATTTGAAATCAACATTTTTTCTTAACAACGGTTTAAGCCAAAGTTAATTTGATTTAGCCACGGATAAATGGTAATGATAAATTTGATTATTTTGCGCAAGGCTAAAATGTGTTTCCTGTTTTTCTCGTGATTAAACTCAAAATGAGAATATATACATAGCACGGAAGTTATATCATGCCATTTGTGTTTTTAATATGTTTATTCAGTGAACCGTTTAGGGCCAGCCAAAATGTAAGGAAGCCTCAAAATCGTTATACATATGCAGGAGACCGACATTTTTGTTTAACTCGATCTTTTTATGTTAAATCTGAATTTTCTTTTTTAAATTGTATAAAAGCATTGGCATGATCAAGGCATTTGTTTGAATATGAGTAAAAACAATTGACCACAAATAGCCCACCCTGTGAGAAGTGAGTATTTGCTAACCCCTTCGAGCCTAACAAATCAGAATTATTGACTATGAACTGCCAACTTTCATAAGCTCAACTGCTTAATGAGATTGCCGGAGTTTGTAAATTTTTTTTTTCAGTTCATGGTTAAATCATCACTGGATTCTGATAATTCTCTTTCAATTTTTGAACCTTTAACCGTCATGATTATTGTCCCTTGCCAAAAGAGGAAGGAACATTCAATTAGGGTATCATCCTGAAACAAGTTGGGGAGAAAAGGGAGGTTGTGAAAGTCAAGTAACGGTGAATTTCTTAATTGATCTTGACAACCAAAGGAAAGAAAGAAAGAAAGAAAGAAAGAAAGAAAGAAAGAAAGAAAGAAAGAAAGAAAGAAAAGCAAACCAAGAAAAAGAAAAAAAAATAAAAGAAAAGGAAAGATCGATAAAATCCAAGAGTTGTCGAGATCAAAGAGAAAGCATTTGTAAATCACCAAAAGTTGTGATTTGAACAAGGAAAGGTATACATTAGAAAGAATGTTCCTTCTTGCTTGGCCTTTTGAGTTCAATTTCCCCACATATGACATTTCTTTTTGTAACCCAGCCAAATTACAACCCTCAAAGACCTTTTGATCAATGCTTTTGTGCTTTTAAGAAACGATGATTAGATGGACACATAACTCGATCGGAATGTTAGCAAACTTGCCGGATGAGTGTTCAATACCCCTCACATTAATATTCAAATTGTTCATTTACTTAAATGAGTGATAGGTTGGTTCATTGATAAACATGTTATTAACTTGGACTGTACGATATAATTTTTGTGTTTGGTATTTGTTTCGAATTTTTCAGTACAATCTCGGAATAATGGGAGCATTAAAATTGCATGCGCAAATTTCATATGAATCATACCAATCACCAAAAGCCCGACCTCGCTCGGCATCCAACATCAAAGCCCGACCTTGCTCGGCATCCAACATCAAAGCCCGACCTCGCTCGACATCCAACATCAAAGCCCGACCTCGCTCGGCATCCAACATCAACCAAAACCCAATTTTCATCGGCATCCAATCATAAAGCCCAATTTTCATTGGCACCCGCAATTTTAAACCAAAACCCGACTATGCCTGGTACACAAATCATTCAAAAAGCCCAACCATACTTGGCACTCTCCCTACAATTCACAAAGAACCCAGTTGTCATTGACATTCCTCAGTCACCCAACAAAAGGCCCAATTGTCATCAGCAATCCCAAACACGATCAAAGGAGACACACCTTTGGGGCAGGTCACCACCCCATTAACAAATTTCTTCCCAAGCGAAGTCTTTTACTTTTGTCAAAATTTCCCATTTTTATTCTATTCATTCATTTCTTCTCTTTTGATGATAGTACTTAAAACAAAATTCAAAAAAATTATTATTATTGAACCTTTTATGTTTTTGAACAACATAAACAAATACATTTTCTCTGAACTGTGAGTACTTAAAGCGTGCATCAATATCTATCCATAGAGCAGATAAACCTCGTAGGCCAGACATGGTAAATTGCTAAAAGGATTTCCCCGGCAGAGTCATCAGTGAATCAAAAAGGAATGTCCCCAATGAATCGAGAGCTTGAAGGGACGATTCAAGCAGGATTGGCCAACCAAAGCACAAGCATCCCCGGCGGAATCATCAGTTCTTCTCCCCAGCAGATTAGCACGATTTACCTTGCAGATTAACAATTCCCCACGAGGTATTTATTTTTCATCAATTATCGCGGCTTTGCCCCGTCAATATTCAGATGTATCCCCTGAGACATCATCCCTTTTGAGGATTACCAAGTGTTTATAATGCAATACCGGTCCACTTTTTATCTTGCCGGTCTAATCTTGTCTCATCAAGTTTATCGGTCATACAAGTCGAACAAAATTCCCCAGTCAAAACACCCAAACATCTCTTCCATCAACCAAGGCTGAATATCGATCATGCTTCCAAAATGATCCTTATATCCCCATGAAGCCCAAGTCTTATTTACATTCCCCAGGGAGTCTCAACCAAAAAAAAAAAAACCCAATCATCATTGGCAATCACAAACACAAATCCCCAGAAAAAGCCCAACCATGCTTGGCATCTACTTACATCCAAATACAATTTCGCCCAAAGACCGACTTTGCTCGGCATCCAATCATAATTTCCAGCGTCCAACATGACGTCTGTCATCCCTCATGTCATTCATAATTAATACATGCATATCCAAATCATTCATACATGCATATCCAAATCATTAATACATGCATCTCATAATCATGTCATGCATTCTCAACCAATATTCTCCAGTGAGTATCACATATTCACCAACATCCATCAATCATCTCTAGTGTTCCCCAGTGGACCCATTCCAGAGCTTCCCCAGTAAGTTCTCTTAGAATAACCCCGGCGGTTTTCTTCCCAACTTTATCACATCCCCAAGTGACCTGCTCACGGCCATTAGGATGCCCCAGCTGAGTTTTCCCAAAACAAAATTCAGATTGAGTCTACCTCATATCATACCATATTGCATAACATATTGCATAAAACAACATGAAGCATGTCATGCATCATACAATCATGTTTCCCTTTTCAACAATCTAAGTACTAGCCACGCCTAGAGACGATTACACTATCCCCACAACGGTAGGTCCTATTTCCCCAAATAAGTCTAAAGCACCTATTCAGGCGATGACTTTTTTTCAGATCCAATCACCTGATTAGGTGACGATCATGTCAGATTGAAATCACCTGTTTAGGTGACAATCTTTTAACCTTTCGAGCGTTCATACACGTCTCGCAATCCTTTTTACCTTTCGAGCGTTCATACACGTCTCGCAATTTTACCTTCCGAGCGTTCATACACGTCTCGCAAGCTTTTTCACCTTTCGAGCGTTCATACACGTCTCGCAATCTTTTTACCCTTTCGAGCGTTCATACACGTCTCACAATCTTTTTACTTTTCGAGCGTTCATACACGTCTCGCAATCTTTTACCTTTCAAGCGTTCATACACGTCTCGCAATGTTTTACCTTTCGAGCGTTCATACACGTCTCGCAAGCTTTTTCACCTTTCGAGCGTTCATACACGTCTCGCAAGATTTTTTACCTTTCGAGCGTTCATACACGTCTCGCAATCCTTTTTACCTTCTGAGCGTTCATACACGTCTCGCAATGTTTTTACCTTTCGAGCGTTCATACACGTCTCGCAAGCTTTTTCACCTTTCGAGCGTTCATACACGTCTCGCAAGCTTTTTTACCTTTCGAGCGTTCATACACGTCTCGCAATCTTTTTACCTTTCGAGCGTTCATACACGTCTCGCAATCTTTTTACCCTTTTCGAGCGTTCATACACGTCTCGCAATCTTTTTACCTTTCGAGCGTTCATACATGTCTCGCAATCTTTTACCTTTCGAGCGTTCATACACGTCTCACAATGTTTTTACCTTTCGAGCGTTCATACACGTCTCGCAAGCTTTTTCACCTTTCGAGCGTTCATACACGTCTCGCAAGCTTTTTTACCTTTCGAGCGTTCATACACGTCTCGCAATCCTTTTTACCTTCCGAGCGTGCATACACGTCTCGCAATCTTTTACCTTTCGAGCGTTCATACACGTCTCGCAATCTTTTTACTTTTCGAGCGTTCATACACGTCTCGCAATCTTTTTACCTTTCGAGCGTTCATACACGTCTCGCAATCTTTTTACCTTTCGAGCGTTCATACACGTCTCGCAATCTAACCTTTCGAGCGTTCATACACGTCTCGGATGTTTAGATGACGATCTTTTACCCTGCATTTTCCTTTTTCTATTTTACTACATCTTTTCGTACCGCGAAGGACAAAATTCGGGTCCTTCTTTTACTTAATTGATCTTCGCAAAGAGTTTATGAGATGCCCTTGGCACTCACACACTCTATGCAAAGACACAATTAAGTAGGGGCAGCTGTTGTACCCTAATTTTGTCCTAAGCCTTTTTCAAAACAATTTACAAAAATCAAAAAAAGAGGAGAAAAGTCAAAGTCAACAAAAGTCAACCAAAAAAGTCAACATTTCAAAAATGGTGACTTCGCAGTGCGAAGTCCACTTTGCAGTGCGAAGTCTGCGAATTTTTTGCAGATTTTTGGTTTCTTTGATTTAATTCCATTTTTTGTTACATATCTCTGTTATTATTATTTTCATCATCATTCATGGCTTTTTTTAGCTCAGCAAAGCCAGAATTGAAGCACTTGCCATTAATGCCAAGCAAAGAAGCTTTTTCTTCCAACCTAGCATGTGCCAAGCAAGTTGGCTTGCCCTTGGGCAGCTCTTGTCCCTCCCAAGTGACCTGCTACTGACCGTAAGGTTGCCAGCCACCAGCTTGTGGACTTTCTTCCTGCTTTCTCCCCCAAAACCAGTCAAACCCAGCTGGTTTTCACTTGCAAAAAGCCATGAGTGCTGCCCTGTTTTTCAGCAGCTTTTCATCCTCCTCACACCAGCCCACATGTTGCCTTTTGTTTCCCCCAACCTCTGCACATCACAGTGCACGTTTTTATTGCTTAACCATCAAGATTGCAAGGATCAATCCCCAAGCACAACCAATTGCAAACCAGCCTTTTTTCATCATCATTTCTATCCAAAAACCATTGAATTAGTGGCTGGATTTGGCTAAGTCTTGACCCTTGGCACAAGGCAAGGTTACCTCTTCACTTTTGCATTAAATGCAAAGTGATTTAGCCTGATCCTAGCCCACAAATCAGCTGGATTTTGGAGATTTCTAATGATGAAATTTGATTTGGTTTTGGCCTATAAATAGGAAGCAATGCCCAAGGTTACAAGCACTACTACTCATTCATTATTCTAACTTAAAAACACTTACCAACAACCAGAAAAATCTGCACTAAACACTAGCAAAAACCAATTCCAATACAAAGCATTACACAAGTTCATTGCTTTTGTTCAAACCTTGCAAGCCTCCAATCATCCAAGTTCATTTCACTCCCTTTGCAGCAGGAGCTTTGCTAAGGATTTCTGTAAGTATTTTAAGTCCTTACCTTTCACTTATAGTTGTGCTTGCATATCAAATTTTGTTCAAATCCTTTTTGCTCTAAAAAACCCCTTTTGAATTTCAAAAGAAATCCCAAGGTTTGCAAAACACTCAAACTGGTTTGTCCAGCTCTTTTCATTGCCAAAACTCAAAGCTTTTCACTCTCCTAAAAGGTTCTGAGATTGTTCAGAAGTTGTTTCTAAACAACAGTTCAGAAGTTGTTTCTAAACAACAGTTCTGAGATTGTTCAGAAGTTGTTTCTAAACAACAGTTCAGAAACAGCTTCTGAACTCAAAATTTCGCATTGTTCGCAGTGCGAAGTCATGGTCGCAGTGCGACCATGACAGAAGTCAGAATCTGAGTTTAGGCTCCAAAGCAGCCAATTTTTGAGGTTCTAGCCCTAGAACTCAGAACCTAAGAGGTTTAAAACTCATTTTATTCAAACCTTATCAAGGATTTTGCATAAAATTGAAGGATTCGCAAGTTCGAGCAACACTTTGTTGAATAACTTGCAAAACAAGTTATGTCCACAAACTTTCAAAACAACTTGAGCAAATAAGCTATGTTCATCATTTTCAAAACCAAACTTGAACAATAAACATTGTTCATGATTTTCAAACCAAACGTGGACTTAAGCCGAATTTGTTCGCTTTTCAAAACCGTTTGCAAAATGAGCCGAACTTGTGCGTTTTTTCACAAAATTGTTAAAACCTCTTCATTTTGAGTTCCAAACCAAATGTTTTGATAAACTTTGGGATTTCTAAGAAATTCAACCAAAAACTTCAATGAAAAAGGGATGGTTTGACGTATGTCTCTCCATTGCCCCGATTGAACGAATGCGTGACGTATGTCTCGTCGTTCGGACGATCGTCATTCCATTTTCAACGTATCCAACCATACCAAACCAATTCTTGGCCCATTGTGGTCAATCCAAACCTTTTCGACTCGTTTGAGTCATTTCAGTCAATGTTCGACTCGATTGAGTCCATTGTACCCGTTCTTGATCCCGTTGGATCAAACGAACCTTTTCTCGACTCGTTTGAGTCACTCCGGTCAATGATCGACTCGATTGAGTCCATTGCATCCCCTTTTTTTTTGGTCCCATAGCGACCATCTCGAACCCTTTTACCCAACGGACATGTTTTACCTATTCTAAGCGCGATTTGTAAACAAATGCTTAAGCCTCCCATGCGCGAGCATACAAGCTATACGCTTAAGTCTCCCATCCGCGAGCATACAAGCTACGTTTAATCGCAAGAATACGGTCAAAACATCGTTCATTAAAAATAACCAACATATGTACGTTTTTCTACCAGAGAACTACGTACGCTTTGAATTCTCCGACTACCGGGAGATACGTAGGAGCAAGATCGTCATCTTGTCAAGCACAATAATAAAAACTTTCTTTTTCCCCTTTTATCATATTTTCTTTTTCCCTTTGACATAGACAAGCATGCACGCAAGACATTTAAAAACATTCTAAGCTTTAGCCAAATAGGAGGTTCCCGTTGAGTACAACGGACGTGAGGGGTGCTAATACCTTCCCCTTGCGTAATCGACTCCCGAACCCGACAATGGTTGCGATGACCAGTCCTTTCCTCATCGTCAAGGGTTTTATTATCGTTTCCCTTCAAATAAAAAAACTTAAGGGTTTATCAACGTTCCCTTTAAACAAAAACTTTGGTGGCGACTTCACAAAGCCTTCCGAGCGTTCGTACACGTCTCGGAAGATTGCGCGTTTTTAACGAGAGCGCACACAATATATACTTACCTGCTTAAGAGTTCTTTCTTGCTCACACCATACTTGTTTTGGTTAAAACAGCTGGGTGGCCTTTGGAGGTATCAACACAAATGAAAATATGAACACTTTATTTCTTATTAGTACTACACTGATAATGAGATTTATGGTTTTGTCAGTTCTAACTCTCTTTTTTTGTCCACCCAAATACCTCGAATCATGTCATCCCCTACCATTGTATCAGCACAAAAATCATGTCCTAAATTCTGCCAAATGTTTTAGAAACAGGAAAAAATAAGATTCTTCCTTATTTTATCCTAAAATCATTTTTAACATTGCTTCATTCTTAAGCAGGTAAGTATATACTGAAGCAGCAAGAAAGAACTCTTAAGCAAAAAATAATGTCCTTTTTGAAACAATCTCCTGGACATAACATTTATTTGAATACTATGCAAAAAATAATGCAGCTATTGAAGTGTTTGAGTATAATAATCATGTTGGAATAAAGTAAAAGAAAGGTTACTACCATATTGTCTTTATGTTGAGAAGCGGTGATAGAGCCGCAAGTGTGAAGGGACCCTCCCAACCCTCCACAATCAGATGCTCGATTGGTCTTGGCTTGTATCCTCTTTTTTTTATATGCTTGACTTGCCCAATGATTACATAAGCTAGGCCAAATATCCTTGTTGAGTATTTTTGATGTTGGCTTCATATTTTGGCAAAACCAAAGTGTTGTTTAGAAGCATCTCCTTATTTAGAACATTTCTTCAGTTACAAGTTTTCTCATTTGAAGTTGTTCAGAAGCTGTATCTTACATCAGAAGCTGAATGCTCATCAGAAGCATTGTAGCACTTCAGAAGTTGATTCAGGTTCTGAAGTCCAGCGTTGACTTTTGTTGACCTCATCAGAAGATGGGTTTTCAGAATTGTTTTGGCGCGAATCTTTGCAAGATTGATCAAGGAATTATTCACGCGTATTGCTTCTAGAATGCTGATTTATTTGGAGAAGATTTTATTGAAGATTTGGTTCAAAGATATGAAATTCGTATTTTCCTGTTATAATCTTTCAAAGATTGAATGCAGTTTTATTTGTTACTTTATTGGATCATTCTTATTTCAGTAACAAATCAATTCAGAAGATTAGTTTGTTATTTATGCTACAAGACTGAAGACTATATAAGGAGGAGTGCTGCTGCTATTCAAGTTACGATTCAGAGAGTTAAAAATCAGAGAATTGAATCTTTGTTATTTTTAAGCTTTTAGCTTTGTTGTGCACCACTCTGTTAGAGTTGGTTTAGGATTGTTATTGAGTGTTAATTCATTCTAAGACTTTAGGTACGAATGAAGTTTTATTATTGAAGTTTTGTTCAAAAACAGGGTATTGTTAAGGGTTGTTCAAGTGGCTGGGTTTAGTTACTTGAATAGGAAGATAGTGGATTCTATTACTCAGTGTTGGGTAGAAGTCTGACTAGGAGGAGTTTAATTGCTTAGGCTGGGAACTGGGAGTCAGTGTCTTGAGTCTTAAGGGTTAAATCCTATAGTGGATTTCCTTCCTGGATTGGTATCCCCCAGAGTAGGAGGTGTTTACTCCGAACTGGGTTAACAAACCTCTGTGTTTTTAGCTTTCCTGCACTTTATTTTTCTGCTGATTATTTGCTTTTATATTGTGCTAAGTTCTGTTCAGAACCTGTTAGTTCAGAACCTGTTAGTATCTCTTAAGTATTGCCTGGCCAGAATTTCAGTTGGCATCAGAGCAGGCACCCTGCCTGTGTTTTGGGTGAGATCCAGAGGACTTAATATCTGGCTAGCATGGATAGAGAAGGAGGCTATGTCAATAGACCACCCCTACTAGATGGCACAAACTATGAGTATTGGAAGTCTAGGATGTGTGCTTTTCTAAAGTCTATTGACAGCAGGACTTGGAAAGCTATGATTAAAGGCTGGGATCATCCAGTAGTTTTGGACAAAGATGGGAACAAGACTGAGGTTCTGAAGCCTGAAGAGGAATGGACCAAAGCTGAAGATGATCTGTCACTGAGAAATTCAAAAGCTTTGAATGCAATCTTTAATGGTATTGATCAGAATATGTTCAGACTTATCAAACAATGTACTGTGGCTAAGGATGCTTGGGAAATTCTAAAAACCACTCATGAAGGAACTTCTAAGGTGAAGATGTCCAGATTGCAGTTGCTGACCACTAAGTTTGAGAACCTGAAGATGAAGGAGGATGAAAATATCCAGGATTTCTACATGAATGTGCTGGACATGGCAAATTCTTTTGATTCTCTTGGTGAAAAGATGTCTGATGAGAAGTTAGTAAGAAAAATCCTCAGGTCCCTGCCCAGAAGATTTGATATGAAGGTGACAGCAATTGAAGAGGCTCATGATATTACCACTATGAAGCTTGAGGAGCTGATTGGGTCATTGCTCAATTTTGAAACAGCCTTTTGCAAACAGACTGAGAAGAAAGGAAAAGGTGTAGCTTTTACTGTGAATTCTGAAGCTGATGATCAACAAGAGTCTGATGAGGATGACTTATCAGAAGCTCTAGTGTTGCTGGGAAAACAATTCAACAAGATTCTGAAGAATGTTGACAGAAAAGCCAAAGCCAAAGGTCAGAACTTCAGATTCAACAACAAGAAGCAACAAACTGATGTGAAAAAGACCAAGTCTGAAGAGAAAAGTAATCAAGCTAAAGGTGTGTAATGCTATGAGTGTGAGGGGTATGGACATATCAAGTCTGAATGTCCTACTTTTCTTAAGAAGCAGAAGAAAAGCCTAGCAGTTGCATGGTCTGATGATGATTCTGAAGAAGATGCTGGAAGTGAATCTGGTATGTGTGATACTGGTCTGGTTGTAAGGTCAGGAGCTATCTTGAAGAAGGAAGCTGTTTTAGAAACTGAGACCTTTTCAGAGTCTGACTCAGAGTCTGAAGCCTCATCTGTGTCTGGAGCTACTAAAACCTCATATGATGAACTAGCTGATAAATACAAGAAGCTGTATACCAGAAGTGCTGAGGTTTGCAAACAAGTTTTGGATCAGAAGGAGACTATTCTTCAACTGGAGGCTGAAAAAGGTGAACTGTTAGTGCAGAATTCAGATTTAAAAGAAGAAGTGAACCAACTGAACTCCCAACTTGATCAAATGAAGAAGCAAGTGAGGATGTTGAACTCTGCTACTGATAAGTTGGAGGACATTTTGGGGAATCAGCAACAAGGAAAAACTTGTTTAGGTTTTGTTGATCAGACTTAGATTCCTAAACAGATGAATTTTGTTCCTGCTACTCAAACTCATGATTCTGTGGTTGGAACATCAAAGAGGAGACCTCAGAAACAAGCCCAGATGCCAGCTCAGAAGCAAGCTCAGAAGAGACCTCAGATGCTACCTCAGAAGAATGTTCAGATTCTACCTCAGAAGCAACCCCAGAAATTTTTCAGAAACAGAAGGAGGAGAAATCATCCATGGATCTGTCATCATTGTGGAAAGAAAGGGCATATCAAACCATTCTGCTTCAAACTTTATGGCTATCCTAAACATTTTCAGTATAGAAGAGTTGAACCAACTGCTATCAGACACAATGTTCAGAAGGTGTGGAAGCCCAAAGTTCAGAATATTGGCCTTATAGCTCATACTTCTTTAAGAGCCACCTCAAAAGAAGACTGGTATTTTGATAGTGGGTGTTCAAGGCACATGACTGGTGTGAAGAAGCTGCTGAGCAATATCAGATCATACTCCAGAAGCTATGTGACATTTGGAGATGGTGTAAAAGGTCAGATTCTGGGTATTGGTGATTTGATCAGTGAAGGTTTGCCCAGACTTAATGATGTGTTACTGGTGGAAGGATTAACCTCTAATCTGATCAGTATTAGCCAACTTTGTGATCAAGAATTGAAGGTTAATTTCAACAAACTAGAGTGTATTGTTACTGATCAGGAAGATAAGATTCAGATGAGAGGCTGCAGATCCAAAGACAACTGTTACTTATGGGTTTCTGAAGAAGAAAAAAGTCTGACTTCTTGTCTTATGAGCTCAGAAGAGGAAGTCAAACTCTGGCACCAGAAGCTGGGACATCTGCATCTGAAAGGCATGAAGAAAATCCTAAGTACTGAAGCTATCAGAGGTGTACCTAATCTGAAGATCAATGAGGACAATGTTTGTGGTGATTGTCAAATTGGGAAACAAACAAGAAAGTCTCATCCCAGATTAGTTCACCAGGTAACTACTAAAGTACTAGAACTTGTTCATATGGATTTGATGGGGCCTATGCAAGTTGAGAGTATTGGAGGCAAGAGGTATGCTTTTGTAATGGTTGATGATTACTCAAGATTCACATGGATCAGTTTTGTTAGAGAAAAGTCTGATACTTTTGAAGTATTTAAAGACCTGTGCATTCAATTACAAAGAGAAAAAGACTGTGGCATAGTCAGGATCAGAAGTGATCATGGCAAAGAATTTGAAAACAAGAGTTTTTCAGAATTCTGTGCTTCTGAAGGTATAAAGCATGAGTTCTCTGCACCTATCACACCTCAGCAAAATGGTGTAGTTGAGAGGAAGAATAGAACTTTAGCAGAATGTGCAAGAGTAATGATGCATGCTAAGAAACTTCCATATATGTTATGGGCTGAAGCAATAAACACAGCATGTTACATACACAATAGAGTCACTTTGAAAAAGGGAACAACATCTACATTGTATGAACTGTGGAAAGGGAGGAAGCCTACAGTCAAATATTTCCATGTTTTTGGGAGCAGATGCTACATTTTGGCTGACAGGGAAAACAGAAGAAAACTGGATCCTAAGTCTGATGAGGGCATATTTCTGGGATATTCAGTGAATAGCAGAGCTTATAGGGTGTTTAATTCCAGAACTAAAGTTGTGATGGAGTCCATAAATGTTGTGATTAATGATCTGTCTGCTGAGAAAGAAAGACATGAGTCTGAAGTTGTTCCAGAGTCTGAAGCATCAGAAGAACAAACTTCAGAAGCAGAAAATCATCCAGAGTCAGAAGATGCAGAAGTTCATCCAGAACATAATCCTACCAATAAAGGGCCATCAATTAGAGTTCAGAAGGATCATCCTAAGGAGCTTATCATTGGGAGTTTGGATCAAGGGGTCAGAACCAGGAGATCAGAACCAGTTGCTACTGATTCATGCTTTGTGTCAAAGCTTGAACCTAAAAATGTGAAAGAAGCCCTGACTGATGAATTTTGGATTGAAGCAATGCAAGATGAGTTGAATCAATTCAAAAGGAGTGAAGTGTGGGATCTGGTTCCTAGACCTGAAGGGTTGAATGTGATTGGTACTAAGTGGATATACAAGAATAAAACAGATGAAAATGGTACTGTAGTCAGAAACAAGGCAAGGTTGGTTGCTCAGGGTTATACTCAAGTAGAGGGATTGGATTTTGATGAAACCTTTGCACCTGTGGCTAGACTAGAGTCCATAAGACTACTGTTGGGTGTATCTTGCATTCTCAAGTTCAAATTGTTCCAGATGGATGTGAAGAGTGCATTTCTGAATGGATATTTGCAAGAAGAAGTATATGTTGAACAGCCTAAGGGTTTTGTGGATCCTAAGTTTCCAGAACATGTGTACAAGTTGAAGAAAGCTTTATATGGATTGAAACAAGCACCAAGAGCATGGTATGTGTAACACCCCGTTTTCCCAACTTGAAAATTTCATTTAAAATAAATCAGAGTTTCAACCTTGACGGGATGTCGCACTTCGTTTACAATTTACAAATAGGATAATTTGCTATTTATTTCAAAACAGACTTTTCAATAACGTCAAACCATCGCAGCGGAAATTCAACTTCATAATTAAATCTAAACATCATTAGGCACAAGGCCACATCAAAAATAACGTAGTTTAAAACTCCACTAAATGTGGTTCAACATCAGTTTGAAATTAAAATACATAGCACATGAATTCATCAAAAAGTTTCCCATCCCGTTACATATCAGAGCGACTCCTAATGACACGAGGAATCAACTCACTTCAGCGGTTACTCCTGGTTATCTGCACGTTACCCACGTAGAGGCAACATTCAAACAGAAGGGGTGAGATTCACATTCAATAAACATAAGTACATAATTCATAAAGATGAATTTAACATTTCACATAAACATCATCAAACAACACCATCAGATCTTATACATACATCACACAAACACATCATAATCTCACCTCTCAATGCAACATCAAATACAATAACATCGACCGACTCAACAGTGCAACATCACTGACTCAAGTATGCAACATGCATGTGGTACCAATTCATCGCAAAATATGTCATAATAGGACATGTCGGGCATACACCCCCATCGTAAATGTCATATTGACATGTCGGGCATACACCCCCATCACTTAATTCATAATGTCATAATAGACATGTCGGGCATACACCCCCATCACTTAATGCATATGTACTGGACTCGACAATGCAACATTTACAACAAATACAACGTCAACAACAACTTCATTATCATATACATCATCATCGTTATCATCATCATCACAACAAAGCATTATCACAGCACATCGTTATCATCACACATCATTATCACAACACATCATTATCACAATTATCAACAACTTTCATGTTTATACCAAAGACCAATTTAAAACGGAGACGTGTGAAAAAGACGCAAAAACATGAAACAGAGAATGCTGTCACCGTACAATTTCACTAAGACCTCCTTGGAGTATTTTCATCATAACTCAAAAACTAAAAGTCATTTTCACGTCAAACCAAAGCCACTGGAAAGCTAACAAAATTATCTAAAACCTTCATGTTTACACCCAAGGCCAATTCTGTACCGATCAATACCAGTTTTCGTTTCAAATTCGGAAAAGTTGTGCAGAAAGTCCATAAAAATTCACTGTGACCTACGTGCAGTAATTTGACCATAACTCAAGTTCTATATATCGTTTTGACGTCAGACCAACGGCATTAGAAAACTAACATCCATACCTACAACTTTTGTGTTTACACCTAAGACCAATTCTGTACCGATCAATACCAGTTTTCGTTTCAAATTCAGGGCAGAGATAAGAAAACTCAGGAAAAGCAACTTATATTATTCAAACTTCTCATTCATCTGACACATGTTTATGAACATTCAAAACTTCATCAATTTATGCATAAGCATGGCACCAATCAGTAACAACACCATAGAATCACAACAAAATCAACATCTCAACATAGAAATCATCAATTTAACATTCCATCATTAGTTTATCATAATCAAACAACCCTAATTCCCAAATTCACCAACATCAACATGTTAAATCAAAATTTAGGGATTATGAAACTTAGATTTATAGAAGCTAGTCCCACCCTTACCTTGTTATGAAGAAATCGCCCCCTTCAGCTTTTCCTCTTCTCAAGTTCTTCACCTTCTTCCTTGGCTCTGCTTCTCCTCTTTTCTCTTCTCTGTTTCACGTGAAAACACAACAAATGAAACCTCTTCACGCGTATACCTCTTTTTCTATTCCACTTCCCTCTTTCTTAATTTCCCATAATGCCCTTAATGCCATTTTAATTCTATTTAATCTATTAAATTATATTAATTCATTATAATTCAATAAAATAATAAAATTAAATTCTAGGCGTTACAGTATGAAAGGCTTACTCAATTTCTTGTTGCTCAAGGTTACAAAAAAGGAGGTTCTGATAAGACTCTGTTTGTGAAAGATGAAAATGGGAGTCTGATGATTGCTCAGATTTATGTAGATGATATTGTGTTTGGAGGAATGTCTCAGAAGATGGTCAAACTGTTTGTTCAGCAAATGCAATCAGAGTTTGAAATGAGTTTGGTTGGAGAGCTGACTTATTTTCTTGGACTACAAGTCAAGCAAATGGAAGATACAATCTTCATTTCTCAGAGTAAATATGCCAAGAACATAGTGAAGAAGTTTGGTATGGAATCTGATGCTCAAAAGAAGACACCAGCTGCTACTCATCTGAAGCTAACCAAAGATGAACATGGAGTTTCAGTTGATCAAAGTCAGTACAGAAGCATGATATGGAGCTTATTGTATTTAACTGCAAGCAGACCTGATATCACTTATGCTGTTGGAGTATGTGCAAGATACCAAGCTGATCCTAAGATGAGTCATCTGACACAAGTTAAAAGGATCCTGAAGTATGTGAATAGCACAAGTGACTATGGAATCATGTATTCACACAGTTCAAGTTCTGAACTGATGGGATATTGTGATGCTCACTGGGCTGGAAGTGCTGATGACAGGAAGAGCACTTCAGGAGGATGTTTCTTTCTAGGAAATAATTTAATTTCCTGGTTCATCAAGAAACAAAATTGTGTTTCATTGTCAACTGCTGAGGCTGAATATATTGCTGCTGGGGGTAATTGTTCACAACTGGTTTGGATGAAACAGATGCTTGAGGAGTACAACATTAATCAAGGAACTATGACATTGTTTTGTGACAATTTGAGTGCTATCAACATCTCTAAGAACCCAATACAGCACAGCAGAACTAAACACATTGATATCAGACACCACTTTATCAGAAATCTTGTGGAGGACAAGATTATTCAGCTGGAACATGTAGCTACTGAAGAACAAGTTGCTGACTTTTTCACAAAGGCCTTGGATGCTTAACAGTTTGAAAACTTAAGGAGCAAGTTAGGTGTGTGTTTGAATGAAGAGTTATAGCAATTACTGCAAACTGGATGTGAGGAAGATAGAGTACCTGCCAGTTGTGCTTATGCTGAGTGTGGTCCTGAACCTGAGTCTGAGTCTGATATGGTTTCAAGGAGCTGAATTTTGTCATAATTTTGTGGCTAAAAAGGGGGAGATTTCAGACAAGAGTTGTTCGGAATGTGTGCCATTGATTCAGAAGGTGACTAATTTTGCTCTGATACCAAGCATTATGCTACTGAAGAACCTTTGCAGCAACAAGATATGTCCAGATATGATTAAGGGGGAATATGTGTCTCAGGGGGAGTTCATGATAGTTATTATCCTGAGTGATACTGTGTTCCTGAAGAGTGGTCCTGAAGATCAAGTGTGTCCTGAAGTATGCTCAGCTCCTGAAGTATGCTCTGATACTTTTGTTTCTCTGTAGTTCAGTAGTAAGGGGGAGTTTGTATGAGAAGCTGAGTTGCAGGGGGAGTGTTGTGAAGCTTAGTGTTTGTTTATGTATTTGTGAAGCTTCAGGGGGAGTGTGTGTGATGATCAGGAGTTGATCAATAGCTCTGATACCATGGTTGTGATGATCAGGAGTTGATCAATACTTAGTTTATGTGTGCTTCAGTAACTATCAAACTGAAGCTGGCTTGTGTTTTTCATGATAGTCATAACTGTGTCCGCTGCTTATGTTTATGTTATGATATATAATTGTGGAGTTCTTCATTGCTGAGTTGATTTTATGGGAGATTGAAGAACTTGGATGGTTTTAGCCAAAAATTTGCCAAAGGGGGAGATTGTTGAGTATTTTTGATGTTGGCTGCATATTTTGGCAAAACCAAAGTGTTGTTTAGAAGCATCTCCTTATTTAGAACATTTATTTAGTTACAAGTTTTCTCATTTGAAGCTGTTCCGAAGCTGTATCTTACATCAGAAGCTGAATGCTCATCAGAAGCACTGTAGCACTTCAGAAGCTGATTCAGGTTCTGAAGTCCAGCGTTGACTTTTGTTGACCTCATCAGAAGATGGGTTTTCAGAATTGTTTTGGCGCGAATCTTTGCAAGATTGATCAAGGAATTATTCACGCGTATTGCTTCTAGAATGCTGATTTATTTGGAGAAGATTTTATTGAAGATTTGGTTCAAAGATATGAAATTCGTATTTTCCTATTATAATCTTTCAAAGATTGAATGCAGTTTTATTTGTTACTTTATTGGATCATTCTTATTTCAGTAACAAATCAATTCAGAAGATTAGTTGTTATTTATGCTACAAGACTGAAGACTATATAAGGAGGAGTGCTGCTGCTATTCAAGTTACGATTCAGAGAGTTAAAAATCAGAGAATTGAATCTTTGTTATTTTTAAGCTTTTAGCTTTGTTGTGCACCACTCTGTTAGAGTTGGTTTAGGATTGTTATTGAGTTGTAATTCATTCTAAGCCTTTAGGTACGAATGAAGTTTTATTATTGAAGTTTTGTTCAAAAACAGGGTATTGTTAAGGGTTGTTCAAGTGGCTGGGTTTAGTTACTTGAATAGGAAGATAGTGGATTCTATTACTCAGAGTTGGGTAGAAGTCTGACTAGGAGGAGTTTAATTGCTTAGGCTGGGAACTGGGAGTCAGTGTCTTGAGTCTTAAGGGTTACATCCTATAGTGGATTTCCTTCCTGGATTGGTATCCCCCAGAGTAGGAGGTGTTTACTCCGAACTGGGTTAACAAACCTCTGTGTTTTTAGCTTTCCTGCACTTTATTTTTCTGCTGATTATTTGCTTTTATATTGTGCTAAGTTCTGTTCAGAACCTGTTAGTATCTCTTAAGTATTGCCTGGCCAGAATTTCAATCCTCATTAATCCAACTCGGCCTATCCATTATGGTGCGAGCCTTGTTTAAATTATTTTTCATAACTGCTGCACCTCTCATTTCAAAGATCTTTCTTGCCCATCTATCATCGGGTGGACAAATGGAAAACTTTTTCTGTACGTAAAAACAAACAAAAATGAATGGGGAGAAAGAGGTGTATGTGAGATGGAAGCGGAAGAAAATATGAAGGGAAAAGGAATAAAACATACCTTAAATTCTCCAAACCACATGTCTCTTGTCGCACTAGGTACCTTTTTCCACGATGGCCATGACCCATTAAAATGACTCTTGAAAATTTCCCCAATACCATTAGCTGCCGGGTAAGAGGGCAAGAATCTACAAAGTGAACAATACAATATATAGTAAATAAAGAGAAACAAGTTATCTAAATATAATAACTAAATATAATATATAGTAAATATATACACTTTTCCATTGAGAAACAAAGTTATCTTGCCAACATTGCTTTGTGTCTCTGATGCAGCTATCGTTTCACTAGTTCTTGGGGTAGCTTCCTCTGAATGAGATGGTTGTGAAACTGATGGTGAATCTACGCCTCTTATGGAAGGTGGAGGTGTTACATGAGATGTACTTGGAAAGGGTGCAACTTGAGATGTTCCAAGTGATGAAGTAGTAGCAGATGTTCTAGGTGTAGGTGAGACAAGACTTATCCTAGGTGTAGGTGAGACATGAGTTGTCCTAGCTGTAGGTGCAACATGACTTGTCCTAGTTGTAGTTGCGACATGAGTTGTCTTAGCTGTAGGTGCGCCATGAGGTGTCTTTGAAGTAGGTGGGACATGAGGCGTTCTTGAAGTAGGTAAGACATTAGGTGTCCTTGAAGTAGGTGCGACGTGCAGTGTTGTAGAAGGATGTGGGACATGAGATGTTGTAGAAGGATGAGGAACTTGAGATTGTTCAGAAGTGGTAGTTATGTGAGCTGGACGTTTATGAGGTTTTTTGGACTTAGGACTCTTAGAAGATTTTCTTTTGTCTACCATCTGCAATGAACACAATATAAAATAAAGAGATAAGAAATAAAAATAAAGACCATGTATAAAATGTTCAAAAATACTAGATAAGAAATAAAAATAATTACCTTTAAATCATAACTATATAAGACCATATACAAAATAAAGAGATGGATACTTACCTTTTTTAAATAAAATTTGATCACATTATGGACTTTTGTAATTTTCTGAATAAGCAAAATATATTAACAAGAGATAGAAAGATTACAAGCACTGCAACTAGTTAAAAAGATGCAGTGGTAAAAGACAGCAAGCACCACAAGAAAGCAACTAGACAAAAAAAACTTATAATTTACTAATCATAATTTTCATCATCCTCCTCATGGAAATCCACATCTTCATATTCATTCACATCTTCATATTTATCCTCATCTTCATCCTCAATGCCTTCTGCAACCTCAATGATTGTTTCTAATTCCTCATATTCCCCTTCATCTCCCAAATTTCCAAGTACCTCACCATTTGCTACGAAATCCACATTAGTGGTTGAATCTTGATACGCAACCTCTAATGCATATCGATCATCAACTGTACCTCTTGGTTTAGTTTTAATGACAACCCACCAATCAAACTTTTCTTTTATTTTTTCTGGGTAAGGTACATAATACACTTGAATTGCATTTGGTGCAATTATGAAAGGATCATATTTTTGATATCTTCTACGATGATTAACCTCAACAATACCATATTGGGTATGAACCTTCACACCACGGTTCACAGCAACATCAAACCAATCACAGTTTAATAAAACTAATTGCTTGGTTGGTTCTCCTGGGTATTCAACTTGCATAATCTCTTTAATAATCCCATAATAGTAATTCTCATTGTCTCCTCCATCATCACCCTTAACACAAACTCCACAATCGATGGTTTTCTTTCCATAACTCTAGTCTTCAGTATGAAACTTAAAAGAGTTGACAAAATATATAGGCCAAGTATGAACTTTCTTTTTAGGACCCCATGCTAAGTGTTGCAAATGTTGATTTCGTACCAAGTTATTTTTATCGTGTACCTGCCAATGTCCAACATTACTCATTATATTCCAAAACTACATGATTAAGATGTATTTTATTAATCCAATCGTAAGAAACTTACATAAGTTCGAAACCAAATTGGGAATTCTGACGCAATCCTGCTATCAACTTCAGCTTGACATATATTTGGATCAGCATCTTCCAAATATTGCACAAAGCGTCTAACATATTACATATTATATTGTTATAAATCATAGGTTTAACATAGTATAAATAAATAAAATATAATTAAACTTACTTACTCAATATATGGTTGAACTTCTTCACAATTTAAAAGGATATGCAAGTGTGCAGCCCTTAATTCTCTATCAGTCAAATACCGACTCTTACAAGCTCCAGCTGAGCGGCCATGATGATTGAAAATGGATAATATTATTCGATCTTCGTCTTGACCTCCATCATCATTTCGGCCTACTCTATTTCTCAACGATTGAACATGAGACTCAAAATAATATGAGATAAAATGAGAAGTCTCGTTACAAATATATGCCTCACAAATGGACCCTTCTACACGTGATCTATTTTTGACCATTCTTTTCAACCGATTCAAATACCTAAAACAAAATATAATATATATTGTTAACTACTGATTGTAAAAAAAAACATTAAATAAAAAAATTGAACATTGGGTGATGTCAATAACTACCTCTCAAATGGATACATCCAACGATATTGAACGGGACCCCCAACCCTTGCTTCATATGGAAGATGAATAGGTATATGTTCCATGGAATTAAAGAATCCAGGTGGAAAGATTTGTTCTAATTTACACGTTGTAATGACAATGTTTTGTTCCATCAACAACAAATCATCCGCTCGCAATATTGTTGAGCACAAATCTTTGAAGAATTTACTCAACTCAGCAATAGGATTTAACACTTGACGTGGAAGTGCACTAAAAGCAATTGGTAATAATCTATCCATAAATACATGGCAATCATGACTTTTCATTCCAACAAGCTTTCCCTCTTTTATGTTGACACATCTGCGCAAATTAGAGGCATGTCCATCAGGCATTTTCAACTCAGTGACCCATTTATATACAGAATTTTGCTGGTCTTTGGACAAAACATATTTTGCTTTCGGCTTTATAACTTTTCCGTTAGACTGCTCTTGTAGCTCTAGCTCCCTTCTTCGACAATACTCCTTCAAATCCATTCTAGCCTTCAAATTATCTTTAGTCTTATCTTTGATGTCCATTACGGTATTAAAGACATTATCAAACACATTTTTCTCAATATGCATCACATCAAGATTATGT
Organism: Medicago ruthenica; assembly: GCA_018208015.1. NCBI lineage: Eukaryota > Viridiplantae > Streptophyta > Magnoliopsida > Fabales > Fabaceae > Medicago > Medicago ruthenica. Next base: position 101,188,314 of record CM031371.1, read on the forward strand.
CTTATTAGGTTTGTCTTCCAGTAAGGCAACTGCCAAAAGATACTTTGTTTTTTCCAATTATGAGTGTCACCAAATCCATCACATTTATCATGACAAGGACCAACATCGATTATTTGAGGAAGATTAGAAACTTTTTCCCACACTTCATCCCCTGTCAACCGTTGTGGAGGTTGAGACTTTTCAATTTTATTCTTGATAAATGTGTCCTTATTTCTTCGAAATGCATGATCCATAGGTAAAAATTTACGATGTTGATCAAACCAGGAACACTCTCCTCCATATTGTAAGGAAAAAGCCTTTGATTTATCCATGCAAGATGGACATGCTAATTTTCCTGCTGTACTCCAACCCGACAACATTCCATACACTGGAAAATCGTTGATGGTCCACATTAATGCAGCTTTCATGTTAAAATTCTGTTGTTTGGAAATATCATATGTCAACACTCCTTCATTCCATAACAACTTTAGCTCATCTATCAATGGCTGCAAAAACATGTCTATATTATTCTTAGGATTATGTGGTCCGGGGATAATTAATGTGAGAAACATATAAGGAGTTGTCATGCAAAGTTCGGGAGGAAGATTGTAAGGGGTGACAATTACTGGCCAACAAGAATATGGTGGGGCTGATTGATTAAATGGCGTGAAACCATCAGTGCATAGACCTAACCTTACATTCCTTGGTTCAGCCGCAAAGTTAGGATATGTTTGATCGAAGTGTTTCCAGGCCTCTCCATCAGAAGGATGACACAACACTCCAGGTTGTCTCTTTTTATGATGCCACCTCATATGGGGAGCTGAACTCATCGAGGCATACAATCTCTTCAACCTAGGAATTAGGGGTAAATAATGCATTCTCTTCACAGGTACCTCTTTGAATCTCCCCTTACCAACCACTTTTTTTGTATAACGAGGTGCATTGAAAAACCTACATTCTTTTAATTCCAAATTTTCATCAGTGTAGAATAACATACAACCATTCACACAACAATCTATTTTTTGTGCAGTAAGACCTAGTTTTGAAACTATTTTCTTTGCCCTGTAATAATCTTCAGGAACTAGATTATTTGGAGGATGCGACTCTTTCAACAATGCCACCATTTCGTTAAAAGATTGTTGCGACATGTTTCCCTCCGACTTAATTGTCAACAATCTTACAGCAAAAGATAACTCGGTGTGATTAGTACATCCCAGCCACAATGGCTTTTGAGCTGCTTGTAACAAGTCATAAAACTTTTGATCGTCACTATTAGGAGAGTCGACCATTTCTTGGTCATCATTCATTCTACGCTCTGGAGAAACAGCATCATAAACCATACTCTCAAATCTACTATGTTCACCTTGTCGCTCTTGTGTACTGGTAGTGGTCCTATGACGAGTGTTAGACTTGACACACAAGTTTGGATCTATTTCTCCATGGCAAGTCCAATACCAATAACCAGGTTTAAACCCCTTCTTATGAAGATGAACTATAACTTCATCTGGAAGTAAGTGTTTGAGATTTTTGCATTGAGAACAAGGACACCTAATATTTCCATTTGAAGTGCCTGGTTGTTGAATTGCATAAGATACAAATTCATCTAACCCTTTCTCAAATTCACGAGTATAATCTTTTCGTCCAGGCATTAATCTATTATACATCCAACTACGACTTACACGAATATCCATATTCTGTCATATAATGTAGCAAACCTTATAGATTACAATCAACAAGCAAGAACAACACATACAAGGTTATCCAATCATAATAAATGGCTTCCAAGTGCAATACAATAGGAACGGCTTCATTTAAGAAATAAAAATTGAAACTCAAGCAACTGAGAACAAAACAAAGCATAAGTAGACTACAAATCTACTTCAAAGGAATTTGATGATCAAAGCTGACTTAAAGTAGTGGCATTGGTTTCAAAGACAAACTTTGATGACAGAGCAAAGCATAAGTAGACTAACTTTAAGCACCTGTTTGGATTGGTTTATTTTTGAGTTTATACAAAACATTTTATGCAAATAAATAAACTTTTATGTACATCTTCTGAAGATACAATTTTCGTTAGTGAAAACTTGTGAATTAACATAAAAGCTTATTTATTTGCATAAACTGTTTTTCATAAGCTCAAAAATAAATGAATCCAAATGGAACCTAATTAGACTAACTTAAAGTAGTGGCATTGGTTTCAATTTTGATGGGAAATGTCCCTAACCAAATTTACCATGTTATATATAATGACTTTTTTTTAACTTAATGAAAGTTTTTTTTTTTTTTAGGGGATGAAAATTGTTTTCACTGTCAAAAGAAAAAGATAATAATGAAAGTTGTTTTTAATAATGAAGATAATATTCTCCTTTGTTTTAACCAAATTTACCACTACTTCAATTTTCATTGTAATTAGTCTACTTAAAGATAGTCTACTTATGCTTTGATATCAAGCTTCAGTTTTTTCCTGATGCTAACAGAGGCATTTGCAGCAAGTTTGTTAACAGAGGCATAACCTAAACAATGAAGATCAGCAGGGCATGTAAAAGCCAAAAATCAATGACCTAGCAACAAATATGCAGGCCCTCCACTATGAAATGGAGATTGTAGAAGTTGAGCAGGAACTAGTAAACTAGTAGCAATAAGTTGCAATTAAACCCATAATATAAAGCAAAATAACCTAGCATCTCACAAGTTAAAATCAGAATCATATAAAAGTTGAAGACACAAGAAACTCACCTTTTACAAATAGAGTTTCCCTTTCCTTAGTTGTTCCTGAACACATGAAAAAAAACAATTTGTCAATGAGATAATTATGATATGGATAAGATTGGGATAAGCAAAGAATCAAGTTAAAGCCATGAAATCTATATTTTCTTAGTCATCTAACTTGCTATAACTCATCCAAGTATTTTTTTTTTCTTAAAAAGAGAAAACTTAGCGAGAATGCTTTGATCAATACCAAATTGCAAAACGACATAATGCAAAAAGTACTTCTTTTTAAAGGATTATCACATTTCTACATAATCTTTTCAATTATAAACCTCAATGGATGGTGAATTCTCATATAGTTTCCAAAAAAAATCAATTTCTGAATCCTGCACATATCTTTGTCCTGGTGGTCTAAGGCATTATATTGAATTGCATTAATAAAGGCAGTGAATTGTATTATGTTGAATTTACTGAATTGCTTTGAGAGTTAAGGGATCTCTTTGTCCATTTCATTGTCTGTGGCATAGACATTAGACTAAGTATTTTGATGTGCTCAATTTGTGTATCAATAAAATAGATAATACATCTCCTCTGTCAGTTTTAATGTCCCATTTGATGCAAGTTCATGTAATATTTTTCTTATAACTTTGACATCTTAAGGATAAAAAGGTTATATATATGATTCGAATTTGGTATTTTACTCCGATTCAAATATCATTTTTTTAATCAGCATATAATATTGAAAGCACCCGGCACAAGACGTTCTAAACGGGCAAATTACAAAAATACAAAGCAAAACAGGACAGCCAAATAGAAGCTGCTGCTGCTGCACCAGCAGTAATACTGCTGTCATACAGCTGCTGGTGCGCCAAAACAGCACCACAGAACAGCAAAAACAGCCACAGAAAAAGGCTAAAAACACCACTAAAAATGTCCGAACGCTTTGCACAGTAAGCAGACTTTCAATGCAGATTTTCACAGTAAGCAGATTTTTAATGCAGATTTTTTATATTTTTTTTAGAATTACAACATCGATCTTAAAATCTAGACCGTGTGGTCGGTCCAGATATGTCAGCCTGCTTGTAGTCACGAGGTTGTGAATGCACACAGCCTGGATGGACTTATATGGTCATATACACTCCAAATTTATATATATTCTATTTTATTTTTGCCTATCAATTTGAAAACTTCTTATTCTCCAAGAAAGAAATAATTGTAAATAGTCTTCTAACATGATTTTTTAAAACCATCTAACTATATTAATTTATTGTTTCTATTCTTTGGTTTAATATTCAGCTGTGTTTGGGAGAAATTTCATTGCCATAGACATAGGCTTTAAGAACACAGCTGGTCCACAAAAACACGAAGCAGTAGCACTAATGACAAGTGCATTTCAAGTAGTTTTCTACAAATGTTCCATGGATGCATATCAAGACACTCTCTATGCTCACTCGAATCGTCAATTCTACCACGAATGCAACATCTATGAAACAGTTGATTTCATTTTCGGCAATTAAGCCGTCGTACTACAAAACTGCAACATTTTACCAAGACAACCTATGCCAGGACAGCAGAACACAATAACAGCACAAGGCAAAACTGATCCTAACATGAACACAATCATTACACACAAAATCAATAATTGTTCAACAACCATTACAAAATCAATAATTGCCAACTTCCAGATTATTCTAAAAGACTTTAATCGTAAGATTAGTACCTTTTTTAATAAGCTATTATCTAATATAGGTATCTTTACACACAAAACTACAATCTACAAGATGAGTACCTTTAAGTTATTATAAACTATTGTCAAATATCAGCATTAATAAGTTATTAGAAGTACCATTAAGTTATTATAAGACAACGAAGCCGCCGCCGATTCTTCGTCTGGTCATTTGTCTTCCTTCACTACTGGGTTCGATTTTGGATTCAAGGAAACTGAAACACAAAATAGGAACAAGAGTAAAAACAGGAACAAGAACAAAAAAAAAATGACCCAAATTCACATAATACATAAACGACCCATTTGAGTTCTAGTAGGGATGAGAACATAAACAGAACAAGAAATAGAGTGATTCAATGAAACAAACAGTATGGTGATTCAGATTCACATAATACATAAATGACCCATATTCACATAATACATAAATGACCAATATAGAATGACCCATAAATGACCCATATTCACATAATACATGAACAAACAAAGAAGAGGAACAAACCTGGTGATTCAAATGTCGATTTAAAAACAAAATAGACATCAACCTTCAACTTAATTCAAAATTTAAAAAGAACTTAAGGAATATTATTCATGTAGAAATAATAATTTGAAAGGATTAGCAGAATTCTGAGCTTATTATCAATAAATAATGCTTATAATCACACTCCTAATAAAAGAGTACTATACTTCAATGGAAACGTGTTTGAACTTTCCATGTATGGTAGGAAATATGAATCTTCAAAACATAGAGGAATCGTTGAACTAAGGATAAATTTCTATTGTCAAAAAAGAACAAAAGATAAAACTTCAAAGTACAATCAACAACCATCCAATTATCCGAATCATCAAATTCAACTGTATAATTAACAGTTACTCATAAAAAAAAACTAATTATTAATCAGTTAGCTATTGATCTACAATTAATTAGGATTAGGATCTTCTAAATAAAAATTCTATCTTCTAAACAGTACGGTTGAAATTGAGAATCAATCAATATGAAAGATATTTTTAATTGAGAATCTTCAAATCACAAATTAAAAAACACGCTTTCTTTACCTTATCCCAACCCACGCCGGGTTATGTTCGTTCCTCAACCCCAACCAGGGTCTTGCCTTCTTGGCATATGGTTAGATACTTTTTATTTTGTGGTATATTCATTTAATCCCGATACCAACTACGGTTTTGGTCCTGATTCATTCTATTCCCTTCATAGTATTAGCTAGTATCACCCTTTATATGATCTACATTCTCTATGTAAATTAGTAAGTTAGAGAACGAACCAGCACATGGACTCATATATTTCCCATTAGCTAAACCCTTTCTTACCCTGTCTTTTGACTCGTATTTTGTTTGTACACAATCAACGGAGGCCTCTTATACACACACGCTTTCTTTACCCATATTCACATAATACAAAGGCTGCCATTACTCAATTACAAATACAGTAAGAAAAGTTAGTTTCGCTTTCCTGACTAAAGAGATAGAACGGATGAAACAATTTGTAATATCCCGCTTAGACGCGACTGTTATCAGTGTAGAAGTTTAATTCATAAGCAATGGCATTTTGGTAATATTGGTGGTTTGGGAGGGAAAGATTTATAAAAAGGGAATGAGATATTTTCTTCTCATTTTCCTCTCATCTTTCTCCCTCTCCCAAAATCGGTTTCCCCCTTCTCTCTTCTCTACTCTCCACGCCACCTCCTCCCCTCTCCTCCAAGATTCATCAATCTTCATCTATAATTCTCAAGCCTTATGCTAGCTCTCAATTTTGGGAAGTTTGGAGCAAGGAAAAGCAAGGAAAGATCAAGAATCATGCTTGGGTTTTGGGAAGAGATCAAGCTAGGAATTGAAGGGGAACTTGGCAAGGAAGCAAGCTAGTGATTCAGGTGAGCTCCACAGGGTTTTAGAACCCGCCTTGAGTAAGTTTGAATGTTTATAGTTTTATGAGCAAGTTTGAGGTTTTAGTGCCCTAATTTCCTTTTCATGTGATTCTTTGATTAATCATGATGAAATCTATCAATATGCCTTAGAAATTTATCCCTCAAGATGTTATGATGTCTGGGTATGATTGGATTAGCCAAGAATGGCGGAAATCATGTTTTGAACTTACCCTATGCTGTCCAACTGCACGCAAAATCGTGTCACGATGTTGCAACCGTGTCACGATTTCATAGGCAGAACATGCCACGAATTCTGGGTAGAAAATCGTGACACGATTTCCAAATCGTGTCACGATGGCACAGGGGGGCAGGGCCATGTTGTTTTTCATCTATTCTTACACCATTCTAGCTATCTAATACTACATTAGACTTAATAACAACATGTAATGGCTAAGTGTCACTAATAAGTAATGGAAGAACTATCCTTTAGAGAATGTATATATGAAATAGGATGAGGATAGGTACAATATTGAGGGATGGTTACCTTAATCCATAAGTGGACATAGAGAGGTTAAGGAGCTAGTTTGGGGTTTATCCCTTACTAAGCAATGTTATGCACTCGATTAAGTATATATATAAGTCCAAGAATGATACAATAGTCAAGTTTAGAACCTTTTATAGGTTAAGTACTCATGAATGATTACCTAAAGAATGCATTAGTTGTGCACAAGAATATGAAACGTAATAGATATGCATATGAACTTAAGTTAAGAATTCAATGATAAAGATTATACGTGTTCATCAGACTCCGGATTATGCCGGATGGGATTTCTCTGAAAGGGCTATCCACACGTAAGTTATAAGACTATGTTAAACGTGTCCAGCAGACTCCGGGATTCGCCGGATGGGACTTCTCCGAGAGGATCGTCCACACGTATGTTAAAAGATTAAGCATGTTCAGCAGACTCCGGGATACGCCGGATGGGACTTCTCTGAAAGGGTTGTCTACATGCGAAGATAAGTTGTGTTCAGCAGACTCCGGGATTCGCCGGATGGGACTTCATCGAGAGAGTTGTCCACACAACGATAAGAGGAGTCCGGTGTTAGCCTGATATGATAGGAGTTTCACCGGTATGATGGGAGATGTACTTCGGGGTTACTCCACCCGGATGCGCTCCGTAAAATGAACCAAGATAATGTAATGTTTGTTCAACGCTAACTTCTAACTTTATGTTATGAATATGAATATGAATATGTATATGTATTATGTACTAAGAGTTAAGGCAAAGTAGTCATTAGACATCAGCAGTGATCATAGACTTCCCCTTGATCGCGAAACATGTAGAGAATGACAACGATCGTAGGTATCCCCAAGATCGCTAAGAGTAGGCACGACGACCCTAGGTTTCCCCCGTGGTTGCCAACAGTAGGTTGGGCTGGAGCTCACTGAGACTTTATGTCTCATCCCAATCCTTCTGGTGCAGGTTTACAGGTTAGCAAGAGAGGTTCATGAAGATCTTCAGGAAAGAAGCTGGATGGAGTGCAGTTTCTCGTCATGGACAAGCTCAGGAGGTTTACAGATTACATAAGTATATGAAATGTATTTTATGTTATTTGGATAATGTATAAACGAGCCAATTGTACTCATTCAGTAGTTTTGTATATATATTTATTATTGAAAATTTTAATGTATCCGGTATCAGAATAATACACATGCTTAATATTCTAGATAATTTAGTATGGGTGTTACAATTGGTATCAGAGCAGGTCGATTCAGACCGTGCCATGGGTCATTAAAGTTTCAATAAAAGTAGTGGGACCATTGGGTTCCGGATGTTGTTCTGAATGTCACATCTAGTTGAGCCTGATCAACTCAATTTAGTATATGACAGTTAGGATAAATGTCCGAGAGCTGAATGTGACCAAGGAGGAATCACAAGCAAGATTAACCCCATCAATCAGCCGCACCTCCCCAAGATTAAGAAGAGAAGAAGGTATGCAACCTAAGGACTATGATGGACGAATTCAGTTGAACACCCTTGATTGGATGAACAGTATTGAATTTCCTCGATTGGTTGAAGAAGGCAAGTTCAAGATAACACAAGATTATAGTAGACCAGCGTTGAAGGATGATCGGAATTTCAGCCGAGAAGTTATGTTGAGATTTTAATATACGGAGGAACGTCTTGAATATGAAAGGTTAGGATTGCGGTTAATGCTAAAGAGTTATATGTTCTCAACCGAAAAGTTTCCATCCACAAATATTATAGAAGCTGAAAGAGATCATCTCGTGTCGATAAGTTTCCGAGGGCAGTAATAAGGTATAGATTTCAGATGTTAAGGACAAGATTTGAATTGAGAATACAGTAACAAGATATTGGAGGATTATTCAGATGTTAGGAACAGTTAGCCCAGTACTCGAAGGGATGTAACATATGATTGAGTTACAATGGGATCAGTAAGAGTTTGAATTTGTTTTTAGACGGGTTGTTTCCGAAGGAACTTGAAAAGCAACTTAAGGGGCATGATAGAGTTATGGAGACCGAAGTTGTCCCGGAGAGATTATGGATATGAAATCCTTACGGATAAAGATAGAGCGACTAGTAACGGGACTCAAACCCTTAGTGGATTCGATAAATATAAGATGTGAATTTCCAGAAGTCATAAAATGTTTTCAGGAGTTGCCACAAGTGATTGTGCGTGAACTTAAGTTACCTCAGGCATGCTTTCAATCGGGTTTCCACAATGTTTAATGATTATATGATGTGCTGACCAAGAGATGATTACATAAATTCAGAATATGGAGAGTTAAGTTGGAACCAGAGTATAAGCCGTTTGACCGGAGCATTATTAGGCTCGTAACAGTTGCTAAAAACCGTTTACAGGTTTTGGCATATTTTCATGAAAGTAAGTAAGTATATGGTCCTTGTACGAAAGGAAAGGTAAAGTCAGGAGATGACCAATCCGTAAGTTAAGCAGATGGTCTAAGCCACAAGAGAAATGATAACGTCAGATGGTATTATTACGGTAGTTACAAAGTGACAAAGAAAAAGGATTGATCGATGAAATTTTATGTGACAATAGTGGTGTATTGCTCCAATTCTAACTCAAATTGTTAAGAATCAGAGTCGCGCAGCTGAGTAGCAATCCAAGAATGGTTTAATGAACAATGCTAAGCTGAAGCTTAGAGAACGAGAAGATGTTAAGTGCTTAATCCTTATTATACGGAATATCAATAAGTAGAGACGACCCGAATATATCACAAGTTCTAATGGAAAATTTTGGAAGTTAAATTGAGGAATACTTCAAACTTCGAAACCCATGAGAAAAGGAATATTGGAATAGTTTAAGAAATATGTGGTAAGAAATTAGAAGGATATGTTTTTAGCACAATAAGTACAAAGCCAAGAAGTCACCGCAAGTAAGGTAACCCAGCTATTGTAGCTCCATAATTTCAAGTAGGCTTGAAGAATAAGTTCAGCCAAGAAAGAATTATCCATGAGGTAACAACAGTAAAGGTTGTGGTTACGAAATAAAATATTTGAAATCGAAGCATTGGTCAGAAGCGACAATGCAGTGGCCAATGAGTTTAATTTCACGTTGTACCAGTGTCATGTCAACATATATTAACCGGAGAGTTCGGAAAGTCTCGAACTTAATGTTCACCAGTAAAGGAAGGAGAACTTTTACGCAGATTAAAAGTTATTCGTAGTCCACAGTAAAGGGCTACGTAATTTCAGGTTATGACTAAATGATTAAAGACTAAGTGTGCTATTTTGGTAGCAATCAAGTAGAGTTTTCCGTTGAAAATAAGGATTTTGAATTCGACGTCCAGAACAAGAAATAAGTTTGTGATGCCGGTAGATTGTAACCATAAATTTACGTTATAGGTTGTTGAATACTCAAGAATAAACATGAGTAACATTGGCGGGGCAAACCTGGCAAGCCAGTTGAAAGGAAAATCCCGGATGTTACGAAATGAGTTAAGAGTAAGAAAAGATTCCCAATTGATGTGGTAGTGTCTCAAATATGTTAAGATTAAGAATGATGTCCCGTTAGTCGGACAAAGATGAGGTGATGTATTGTGTACCCGTCAGTAGTGTACACGTGCTCGCTTATGTATGTAAATTATATGCTATGAATTATGCTATGTGATAATACGTGAGACGACTTATACCACTCATCACTTGGGCTAGACTCCTATGAGTTTTGGATTATCGGTGTAGAAATATTTACGCTACAGCTAGAACTCGAGATAAGTAATGACAAGAACGATGGGAGATTGGCAAACTCCCAGTATGGAGAATGATGTCGCGGACCAATTGAAGCAGAACGCGGGTAATCTGTAAGATTCCGCGAGCTCTTGAGAATTCCATAGCGGAAGTAATGATTAGGAATATGGAAAGTATTACATCAGAATGCCAGAAAGAAAGAACAGGCACCATAATGATGCTTCCTCCTTGTGTTTGTATCATGGAGGTAGTGCAGTAGTTTTACTTCCATTAGAAAATGCTCAATATCGGATGTTTCAGAGTAAGGATAATTCTAAACGAAGAATGGTATAACTATATATGTAAGGTGCCGTTATACGAGGCAAAGGTCAAATATAAGAATTTAATGGAATGATTTGAGGATGGTAAGAACGACCCAATGTTGTCGGAGTAAGAATACGCGGACTATGAAGGAAATTTACGAAGATTAGCATGAGTGACTAAGACATAATAATTTCAAATTGAAATTGCAAGAAGTGCACGTATAAGAGGCATAATCAAGTGAGTCAGGTAGATTGATTCAGACAACCGCACACCTTGCTACGTATGAGTTATGTAATGTGCCTCGGGCCTTTCATTGAGGGGAAGGTTGTCGAGTATTTTCGACTTATGGAATTGGAATTCTAATAAGCGAGTTAAGTGGAAAATTGGCTAAAACAGAAAGAATGTGAAAGGTATATTTATATATGATTTTAAGGGAATTCTAAATTTCGAGGACGAAATTTCTTTAAGGGGGGTAGATTGTAATATCCCGCTTAGACGCGACTGTTATCAGTGTAGAAGTTTAATTCATAAGCAATGGCATTTTGGTAATATTGGTGGTTTGGGAGGGAAAGATTTATAAAAAGGGAATGAGATATTTTCTTCTCATTTTCCTCTCATCTTTCTCCCTCTCCCAAAATCGGTTTCCCCCTTCTCTCTTCTCTACTCTCCACGCCACCTCCTCCCCTCTCCTCCAAGATTCATCAATCTTCATCTATAATTCTCAAGCCTTATGCTAGCTCTCAATTTTGGGAAGTTTGGAGCAAGGAAAAGCAAGGAAAGATAATCAAGCTTGGGTTTTGGGAAGAGATCAAGCTAGGAATTGAAGGGGAACTTGGCAAGGTAGCAAGCTAGTGATTCAGGTGAGCTCCACAGGGTTTTAGAACCCGCCTTGAGTAAGTTTGAATGTTTATAGTTTTATGAGCAAGTTTGAGGTTTTAGTGCCCTAATTTCCTTTTCATGTGATTCTTTGATTAATCATGATGAAATCTATCAATATGCCTTAGAAATTTATCCCTCAAGATGTTATGATGTCTGGGTATGATTGGATTAGCCAAGAATGGCGGAAATCATGTTTTGAACTTGCCCTATGCTGTCCAACTGCACGCAAAATCGTGTCACGATGTTGCAACCGTGTCACGATTTCATAGGCAGAACATGCCACGAATTCTGGGTAGAAAATCGTGACACGATTTCCAAATCGTGTCACGATGGCACAGGGGGGCAGGGCCATGTTGTTTTTCATCTATTCTTGCACCATTCTAGCTATCTAATACTACATTAGACTTAATAACAACATGTAATGGCTAAGTGTCACTAATAAGTAATGGAAGAACTATCCTTTAGAGAATGTATATATGAAATAGGATGAGGATAGGTACAATATTGAGGGATGGTTACCTTAATCCATAAGTGGACATAGAGAGGTTAAGGAGCTAGTTTGGGGTTTATCCCTTACTAAGCAATGTTATGCACTCGATTAAGTATATATATAAGTCCAAGAATGATACAATAGTCAAGTTTAGAACCTTTTATAGGTTAAGTACTCATGAATGATTACCTAAAGAATGCATTAGTTGTGCACAAGAATATGAAACGTAATAGATATGCATATGAACTTAAGTTAAGAATTTAATGATAAAGATTATACGTGTTCATCAGACTCCGGATTATGCCGGATGGGATTTCTCCGAAAGGGCTATCCACACGTAAGTTATAAGACTATGTTAAACATGTCCAGCAGGCTCCGGGATTCGCCGGATGGGACTTCTCCGAGAGGATCGTCCACACGTATGTTAAAAGATTAAGCATGTTCAGCAGACTCCGGGATACGCCGGATGGGACTTCTCCGAAAGGGTTGTCTACATGCGAAGATAAGTTGTGTTCAGCAGACTCCGGGATTCGCCGCATGGGACTTCATCGAGAGAGTTGTCCACACAACGATAAGAGGAGTCCGGTGTTAGCCTGATATGATAGGAGTTTCACCGGTATGATGGGAGATGTACTTCGGAGTTACTCCACCCGGATGCACTCCGTAAAATGAACCAAGATAATGTAATGTTTGTTCAACGCTAACTTCTAACTTTATGTTATGAATATGAATATGAATATGTATATGTATTATGTACTAAGAGTTAAGGCAAAGTAGTCATTAGACATCAGCAGTGATCATAGACTTCCCCTTGATCGCGAAACATGTAGAGAATGACAGCGATCGTAGGTATCCCCAAGATCGCTAAGAGTAGGCACGGCGACCCTAGGTTTCCCCCGTGGTTTCCAACAGTAGGTTGGGCTGGAGCTCACTGAGACTTTATGTCTCATCCCAATCCTTCTGGTGCAGGTTTACAGGTTAGCAAGAGAGGTTCATGAAGATCTTCAGGAAAGACGCTGGATGGAGTGCAGTTTCTCGTCATGGACAAGCTCAGGAGGTTTACAGATTGCATAAGTATATGAAATGTATTTTATGTTATTTGGATAATGTATAAACGAGCCAATTGTACTCATTCAGTAGTTTTGTATATATATTTATTATTGAAAATTTTAATGTATCCGGTATCAGAATAATACAGATGCTAAATATTCTAGATAATTTAGTATGGGTGTTACACAATTTCTTCAACAGCCAAAGATCCCGCGTCTGATTCTTTCAATTGAAAGTTTTTTTAACTACGATCCCTTCTTAGATTATTTATATTGATTCCGGAAACCAAGGGACAAGAAGGATCGATGAACAAACAAAGAAGAGGAACAAACTTGGTGATTCAGATGTCGATTACAAGAACTGGAACAACAACAGCAACAAGGTACGATGAAAACAAGAACGTGAACAGTACGGTGAGAACAAGAAATGGAAAAACTGGAACTTCACTAATGGGGTTCGATTTCATTGATGATGGGTTTCAATTTCATGATGATTGATTTTGATTTCAATGAAAAATGATGAAAAGGGGAAATTTCTTTTGTGTTTAGGGATATTGTTCTTTTGGGTTCAACTGAAAAGAGGGAAAAAGATGAAAGAGGTTAATATTAGGGTTTAATTTTTGATGAAAAGATGAAGAGGGAAATTGACTCAAGAGGGAAAGTTTTATGTATAATTTTTGATGAAATTATCAAAGGGGGGAAATTTTTGACAATCCCGCTCAAAGAGGGAAAGCTTCAGTACTTTTAATAATACTAATATTAATAAAATAAAGGCCAAATACCATTTTTGGTCCTTTAAGTTTGACAAAAATACCGGATTAGTCCTTTAAGTTCTTAAGTTTCAAATAAGTCCTTTAAGTTATTAATTTATTACAGTTACCCTTTTAAGGACCTATTTGAAACTTAAAAACTCAAAAAACTTCAAATAGGTGCATTAAATTAACAACTTAAAGGACCTATTTGAAACTTATAAAACTTAAAGGACTAATCCGGTATTCTTGTCAAACTTAAAGGACCAAAAATAGTATTTGGCCTAAAATAAAAATTATACTTTTTTGAGACTAATAATTCGGTGGCTGATTATTATAAACAATTTTTATTTTAAAAATTGAAAAAAAATAAGAGAGAGGATATAGGGTGATATTTCGGTTGTTGAACAATCAGTTTTTAAATCGGTCACTAAAAAATTCAGCGACCTATTTAGAGACACTCTTTATTTTGGTTAATTGTTTATAATAATTGGTTGTTATATCGGTCACTACTGTGACTAATAAATTTTGGTGTCTAAATCGGTCTCTAAATGACAGTTTTCTAGTAGTGGAACCTGACCAGCAACCACGTATACATCCCTAAGCAGTATTACAACCGGTAATAACAAAATATGGTAAAATACTAGACTAAATCTAGTCGAATGAAACCATATGCATGGCAAAGATACGCACCAAAAGCACAATCCAGCGAACTCAATGCGGGGAACGAAACCGGGATTGCAAAAGAAATTGGTGTGTAAACACGTCAAACATCTAAACAAACCATAGAAGAGTTCAAACTCATGTTTAAAAGGACGGTAACTGAAACTGACAGCCAACACGGTAATAGTTTCCCGACCCCACAACTTGTAGTAGCACAAACAACAATACAAAGGATTGAATCAGATTCAAGCAAAACTCCAGTGTAGCAAATGTCGAACCTTTAAATCCTGCAGATTTCAGCAAATCTAGAGCAGAACCAGGAAACCAAAGACCAATAGCATCGTTAAGCAGCAACTGCTTAAGCATCAGAACCTCATCGTCGCCTCTGGAGCGAACCCATCCTAAGGGGTTTCACGTGTGAACACAAAACATTAGAAACCAAACCCGTGAAAGGGTGTTCGAACAAGAACCAAACGTCGGCATTAAGGTCAACATGATACAACAACCATCACCGCCAACGTTTTGAGCAACACGACGCGAACACAGTGAACGCGTTTTAAAACAAAATCGCCAAATCTTTGTGGAAACAAATCCGGTTTTGAGACCCAGACGAAACGACGACGTAGATGCAACGCACCCACGCCGTTAAGACACCCTACGCCGGAAGTGTGGATTAAACCAACCCCAAAGTTTCAACCACCAAAGCAACCTCCGCCACCATTTGACGAACGGCGACAGAAAAGGGAGATCTGGAGGTGGGTAGTGCGGAGGACAGAGCGCCACTCATCACACCACCGGCTGATGAAAGTATTACATCTGGAAGGATGGAGTTTGGATTAAAGGGGGAGGAGCTTGGTTAAGTCGGTTCTGGTTTTTATAGAGAAGGCATAACCTTTTTTGCCCCCTCAAAAATAGAAAGCAGATATCGCCCAAATACTTCTCTTTACATTTTCCTTACATATTTGTAGTGAAATCTAATATAACCACACAAATAAAATTAAAATATTAGTTTTCACATTCAAAGACTGTCTCTACAAATTGTAAAAGTTTTTTTTTAAGAAGTCAAACTGACCCACCAAAATTGACACCGAGGATAATCAATTGTGAGACCTTGAGAGGAACACACTACAAATTGTAAAAGTTATTGAGGACTAAAATGAAGGAACAATGTACATATGGTTTGCGATCAAATGTTAAATATTCAAAAAGTGATTCTTTTTTCTTCAAACAATTACATTGAAGAAGGAAGAATGTCCCTCAAATATGGGTTTCTTAACTCCCCCGTGGAGTGTTCAATATTGATTTATTGGTGTTTTTGGTGGTAAAGCAGAATGATAAAGAAATAAATTGTGTAAGACATATAGTTTAGAAATATATAATTTTAGGATTCTTGCTTTTATCTTCTGATGTAATTTAATTTATCTGTGTGACTTGAGTATGGTTTTGTGATCTATTTTAGTAATAACGAATGTTTATTAACATGTTTATATGCCATATGTTGTACATGTCGATTGTTTGTATGTTGGAAAAATATTTCAGTTTTGGTTTTAGGGA